>JAMWEH010000142.1:0-555614 GCA_024721245.1 Mitragyna speciosa | reverse complement strand
TACTAGTCCAATGCGTTGGCATAAATGGAAGTGACAGTAGTTACCAGTCTGTCTATAGATTTTTCAACATTGAAGTTGTCACCTAATAAATCTTTTTGCGGGGGTTGTTACCACCATGCTTAATTTTGTCTCTACGTCCTGTGAAACCAGTGATGAACTTTTAACAGTGTTTTACAGAAGTGTAGGACCAAGGAATGGTGAATTGGAGACTATACTAGAGGAAATCAACCTAGATAGAGCAAAATGGTGGAATAGCACTTGGCATTTAGTATCAGATGATTTAGTAAAGATTTTTGTGAGTGATGAAATGTGTTCTTGCAGATTCAAACAGGTCCTTTTGATGATTTATGAACTTATAAATCTTTCCAGAAAATAGATATACCGCCGTTAGATTTATGTACTTGTCATACCTGTGTCAAATTTGTGTACTTGGAAGGAAGATTAGAATTTTGGAGTTAAATATACACGAGGATTCAATAAATAAGTTTCGTCACCTAGTTCAGTTCTTTGGGCCTTTATCGGAATTTAACACCAGATTAATGTTTCCTTCAAGAAATACTCTTGCTATAGTTTTATGGTTGGCTATCTTCTTATTTTCTTTCCCTTAAAATGCAGAACGAACAATATCTGCCTATAACAAGGGCTCTTGACAAGAGAAAATTCTCAACGTCTATTTTCTTCTTGGAAATCATATTCTTGTTTCCCCTCTTTTTTCCTCCATTTAGTTTTTTCATTGTAGGGTAGTTTTATCCCCATTCTTAAGATCAGAAAATGATACACTTCTATTTTTACTTGAGCTCTCTGTTCTGTTCATTTTCGTAACGTAAACAAAATAAACATGTAAGTAAAAGAAACATAACTTTTCATAGCCCATTTCATTGTGGAAAGCAACACGGAAATTTAACTTTTGCCCTTTTTTATCATATGAAATCCATGTCCACCAGCAAATGCTATGCACTTTGCGTTCCCAGAACAAAAGCAACAACTGGGCTCCTAACTATATAGTTTCCACCGTACCATGTCAAGGAGCCAGATCGAGTTGCACCCTTTTCCAGCCTTGTTTCAACCTTCACTGTAAAGGATTGTGTCTCACCCAAAAATGTGAAAGAAAGAGTCCTTGGCTCCACTACGATATTGAGATCCGCTGGAGCAACAAGATGGGCATTGTATACTGAATTGGGTGAACCTACATTCTTTACAGTTCTGTGAAACTCAAGTACCACAGAGCTAGATGACGGCACAGGTACAGCAAAACTAGGCATATTTAAATCCAAACTTGCTAGATTTCTGGCACAAGTGATGTTGTCGCCAGTTATATCTTTGAGTTTGAATTTATCATAGCCTATTCCGCAAAGGAAACCCACGTAATCTGACATATCTACATCATATATCAAACCAGGGTCAACAGCCTTCAATGGATTTATATTGCCTGCACCATATGCCAGGCCATTTTGATAATTGTCTTCATTAACATCCATCGGGTAGGCTAAGAAGCAATAACAAGGAAGAAAAGAAACATATCAATCAAGAGTTAACTTGTCTTAACTTGATAAATAACAGGTTATAGAAAAACAAAACGATTTAATTACACGTTTTTTTACCTGTAGTCATCAAAGCAGACTTTATAGCGGCAGGCGACCATGATGGATGAAAGGTTTTGACATAAGCAGCTGCTCCCGTTGCATGAGGACATGCCATGGAAGTTCCGGAGGCAAAGTTGAATGTCGCCACTCTTTTGTCACCTCGTACATGTGAAGGAGGAATTACTGGGGGCCAAGCAGCCAAGATATGAACTCCAGGTGCTGCAAGGTCAGGCTGCAAGAAAAAAAATTCTCTTACGAAACTTTGCCATTACAACCAAGAATTTTTTTTTTCCGGGGTGGCAAGAATTGAAAACCAACCTTTAAAATTTGTGGTGTGATTTTGTTGGGTCCTCTTGATGAGAAGGAGATAATGTAAGGAGCTATAGTGTCTGAGATTTCATTGCTCCTTACAATGGTCGCAGTTGGGTTCCTGACAAAATAAATTTTGCAAATTGAACAATTAATTTCAAATATTAGGTTATTAATTTAGTATTCTTTCAACCATGCAAACAATTGATTCTTTTAAGGTCTAAGACCTGGTGGAGTTGATGTAGCTTAAAATAGCACTACTCCCATTTGGTTCAAACTTAATAACAGATGCTGGCAAAGGGTATAGGTAACTGTAGTCATTAATCTCGGGAACGAGCATTATAGTTCCAGCAGCGCCCGCTTCAACAACTGTTGCTTCATCAATATATTGTTCGCATAAAACTATCTTGCCCTTAACAATGTTCTGGTCCAATGAATTTGGCACTCTGCACAATCTGTTTAACAAAAAGCAAACCTTGTTAAGTATGAAGAAGCTTGGTAGTAATTAGGAGGAATTGAGAGGGAGGTGGCGTTGCAATATAGATGAAAAAAGTATGAAAGCCATAAAGAAATTTACGTACGCAGAGATTGAGCTGTCGAATCCACCAGTTATGTTGGGTGCATCACGGCCACGAATTAATGGGTATAAGGTATTGTTCATATCATATGTGTTGATTGAAGTACCCTGTGAACAACAAAGGAAACAACATACCGGCAGTTAATACTACCATATGAAATGAAATGAAATGGGAACCAGGTAGGCCATGACAAGAAGATGGAACAGCCATCATGGATTTTCAGTGGCACTCCATGGTACCACTCAACCACATATTGTACCCGAGAAGCAAGTTTGAATCAATAGCTTTCCAGTAATTCTTAAAAAAACTGAATATTATACCTCAAACAATATATTATTCCCGAGAAGCACGTTGGTACTGAATTTGCGATTTATCATGCTAGCAGCAACAGTAAGAAGCCACGGTGCAACACTACTGACAGGGAATCTATTTGGACCCTCATTACCGGCGGAATTAGAAGTAAGTATGCCATGTTGCATGGCATGAAACGATCCAATTGCTATTGAATCGGTGAAATAAGGCTGGGGTTCCATACCACCAACAGATATGGAAATTAAATCAACCCCATCAGCTATTGCATCATCAAACGCTCTAATAATATCATCTTCATAACAATGGGCAGCACCTGCCCAGCAAACTTTATAGACAGCTATCCTAGCTGAAGGAACCCCTCCTCTAGCAGTCCCTAATCCGAGACCCAGTAGGCTTGCCTCGTTAACATGGTTTCCTGCAGCTGTAGATGCCGTGTGTGTCCCATGACCTTCTGTGTTGTCAATTGGAGACGCAACTTCTCCTGGGAGAAATTTTCCATCCGACTTATAGTATCTTGCCCCTATGATTTTACTGACATTTACGTAAACAAAGTTTAGTTTAAGTACATGACCAAAAGAGCTCATTATTGTTACGCCTAAAAAGTAGAAATCCTCTACCCAAAAATTAGTAAAACAATGAGAAAGGTTCTTACTTGTTGCATTTAAAATTGAAAGAAGTTTCACAGGTGCCTTTCCATTTTGCTGGCGGTGGACCATAGCCTTTGTCATCAAAACTACTAGATTCTGGCCAAATTCCAGTGTCTATGATGCCTATGATAATATCACTTTCTGTTACATTCCTGGGGACATTCTCTGGGAAGCCAAGAAAGTTCCAAGAATTTGTGGTGTGAAGTCTTTTTCTTGTGCTTTGGAAAGCAGACACAACACCTTCTAAACCTGACATTGTACAATAACTCATCTTATAATACAAAACATGGAACAATGATATAAAATTATGGATTCGGAATTGTACAATTACATGTTATATTCTACAGCCAAATTTTCACTTACGAGATATTTTTTGTAACTCATTCGGTGTCAGTCTAGCTGTAAAACCATTAAAACTTTTGAAGCTGTGCAGAAGAGATTTGTTCGCCCTTCTATTATCACAAATGAAATTGACAACACAATTAATATAGTAAAGATGTATACAGCCAAAACATATAATACTAATTTTGTTTTAACATATGTTATATTACTTAAAGAAATATATTCATTTGGAATACATACTCTCCCACAACTTTTTCCAACAAGCTATACTGCGCAGATGGCACATTATTGGTGAGACGAGAACCCATGTAAACAATGCACACCTGGATAAAAACAATTCAAGTGAAATTATTAATTTAAAAAAACTCATAAAATTTTGAAAAGAAATTCAGAAAAAATTAGTAAATACACACCGGGGGTTCGGTGGAATGTGTATAGAGGATAAGCAAAGACATGATCAGAAAGATGCAATTCATCGAGTACATTGTTGTGTTGGATGCTGATAAACCCTTGGGACGGAATGAAATTTAACTTCTTGTGTGATAGAGAACGATGACAAGGATAGAATTTTTTTAACTTCGTGTTCCTGCTATTGCAATAGCTTAGTCCTCTCACAAATTTATAGTAACCATAGAAATAACTGCTTCTTTCAAGTTTCAAATCCCTTCAAAAATCTTGTACCTTCTGATTGCATTGATTGGATTGAAATGGTCTCATGTTAATGAATTGCTTGGTCCCGACAAGACCATATGATACAATCAAGTTAGAAATAACATTAAAGTTTCAAATCCCTTCAAATCTTATACCGTCTGATTGCATTGATTGGATTGAAATGGTCTCATATCAAATGACGTGCATGGTCTCCACAATGATCATCCAATCAGGTTGGGAACCATAAATTCTAGCTAGCTTTCATCTATTGGGTAAACATATCATATGAGTGTATAGTCGAGCTTTGCTACCCACTTGCAATACGCATTTCTTAGTGTGGTCTGAATTTACTAGTAAACGTGGCGTAGAGAAGTAGTATTACATGGGGTTGCTTGTTTGAGATACTTGAATGGTTGCTGAAAAATGAAAAGGACAAAAGGGAAAGCCTTTTTCGCCACACCTCTATCTATAGTTTACTCTTACTAGTCCTGCCAGTTACCATTACGAAAACATTCGTTATGCTAACGGGTGAGCTGCTTCAAGCGTTATTGAATCACCACCGGTTGCCATGCCGAGCTGCTTCAAGTGCTAATGAATTGCCATCGTGATGGCATCAGACAGTGTAGGAAGAAGTTAACGAGGCAAGTATGCATAGTGTTGGGACAAATATAACGAGTCATTTATTTGCTCTCGTCCTATTGTTATATCTAGCTTCAGCAATTAACTGCTATTTCTGCGTTCCCTTTTCTTTTGGAAATTGAATCTACAAATGAACATAAAATTCTTTTTTTTTAATTATTCTTGATATTAACGCTGAAGTATCAATGTTGGCAGTGTTGATCATTGGACGAAAACCTCATTGATTAATGAACATGAAACTCATAATATTTCAATCGTATAAACAATTTACGAGCATTTGAATGTTGTTTGTTGGCAGTTCTTACGGTGCTTTATTTATTTATTTATCTGTTTATTTCGTTTTCTTTTGTTTGATAATGTGGACTATCAATGCTAAATAGTAAAGAAGCCAGTTAGTATGGATTGAGAATTTTATCCATCTAAAATTGAAATGTACACTAACTTAGAGAGATTATCTTGAAATAGCCCTCCTTTAGACTTTGATATGGGGAACTAGAGATTACATAGTAAAAAACACAGCCAAGCATCAAGAAATCCAAATCCGTGTCAAGTTTTACTCTAAATCAACCTTTTTGTTGCAAAATGCCAAACTTTACAGAGTTAAGTGTACCACTTTCGTAACTAGGTGCTCCCTCAAAACATTGCCGGACAGAAAGGGAGGTGCCAAAAGAGAAGAGACGAGAGCGGAAGAGTTTGCAGCTATTATTGTTTTTCATTTTTCCTTTTCCATTCCTCTTATACCTTTTACTTTGTGGCTTTGGATGAGATCTTTTCCTTGCTACCTTTTTGAATTGTTTATTTGGTACTAGGATTATCTTCTTTTTAAAACCTCCTACAGCTTTCATATCATCATCATCATGCATTGTTGTCCCTGTTTGACAAACAAATTTTGTAATTTAAGAGATACAAACAAATTTCATAATTTAAGAATTGGTAATCTAGTGTTATAGTACTAATGTAAAATTTGCCGTTACTCATACACCATAACCCAAAAGATAAAGAGATAATGGAGTTACGATTGACAAACTTTCATCTATTCTAGATATAAATCACCTACTGTCACGCGTATAATTGTGCAATAATTCTGAATCAAAGGCAAAAATCCCTAGAGTTAAGCACTTGAATCAGGTGGAGTTTCGCAATATACAGCAAATTCTCTTTCCAGTTTCCTATGTAAGCTAAGTCAGAAGAAGGTGAGTAAAGGAAACTTGATTGAGTGATTCCTCAAATGGGGTGATTCCCAAATTCATTCTCACATGGGGGTTGTTTTTTATCTGTTTTCTGAAGGGGGTTCGCGCATTCGGTGAATGCGCTTTTAGTTGTGCGCATTCACCGAATGCGCATCTATACTTTTTTTTTAACCAAAAAGCACGCCTGCGACTATTTTTTTTTGTCTCCGTCACGCCCCGCGCATTGCGCGAGGCCTATGTGCATTTTTACCTTTTTTTTTTAAAAAATAAGCACGCCTACGCATGGCGCGGGAGTGCAATTTTTTTTCATCCCTAGCAAGCCCCGCGCCTTGCGCGAGGGCTGCTAAATAAATGCTCAAATGCGCATTGGCTAAATGCGCATTTAAGGTTGTCCGCGCATTGCGTGGGCAGTTGCTTTTTTAAATGCGCATTTGGCCAATGCGCATTTGTCATAAAAGCAGAGTCCGCGCATTGCGCGGACGTCTGGCTTTTTACAAACGCGCAAAATGCGCTGACGAGGCTTCAGCAAAGAAATGACCAAACGTGCAGAAAGTTTTGGACGTTTCGATCACAATTCTGCACCTAAATAGATTGGCAGCCTTTGACCAACTTTCTAAATTATTGCCTCGATTTAACTTTCTTCTTTCTCCGTTTCACTTGCTCATTTCTTCCTCTCCTTTTCATTTTGCAGTTTCAAAACTTCTCGTTCTTCTCCAGCAGACAGTTTCACTTTGCTTTCCTCATTTCCAACCTTCTGCCTGAATACATCTTCCTCAAATTCTTCTCCTCAGGTTAGTTTTCTAATTCTATCTTTAGTTTCTATTTATCTACTTTTTATTTTTTACTATAATTCAGTTTTATGTTTATAATGTGTTTATTATTATTTGTTGTTGTTTTTAGTTTTATGTTATTAGTTTAGCATTGTATAATTTTGTTTTTAATTTTATGTTGTTAGTTTAGTATTATATAATTTTGATTTAGTTTGATGTTGTTAGTTTTACGTTATATAATTTTGTTTTTAGTTTTATGTTATTGATTTAGTATTATATAATTTTGGTTTTAGTTTTATGTTGTTAGTTTAGCATTATATAATTTTGTTTATAGTTTTATGTTGTTAGTTAGTTTAGCATTGTATAGTTTTGGTTTTAGTTTTATGAATTAATGGCGCTTTTACTTTGTTTAAAAATTGTGGCATAAAACTGGAGAAAAGAACCTGATCAAAATATTGTATGCTACTATAAAAGTTAATTTTGGCAATTTTGTAGTACATATTTACAGCATGACCCCTCAACTTTTACAAATTTACATTTTGACCCTCACATTGTGAATAATTACAAAATGACCATTGGAAATTGTGCAAATTTAAATTTGCGCCATTAAATTTGACATATGTACAAAAAGATCCGTAAATTATTTAAATCTACAGTTTAGCCCTCAAATTTTGCATATTTACCAAATGACCCTCAACTATCGCATATTTATATTTTGGCCCTTCGAACTTTGTAAAATTATGTAATGACCCTCAAATTTAGAAAATTACATTTTGGCGCCTGAAAATGTTACATATTCGAAAAAATGACCAATAAATTTTAAAATTTTACAATTTAGCCCCTCAAATGTTGAATATTCACACAGTGGCCCATTAACTTTTAAAAATTACAATTGAACCCCTCAAATTTTGAATATTAAAATTTTAGACGTACGACTTTTTGCATAGTTAAATTGTGGCACCTAAACTTGTGTATATGTATAACATGGCACCTAAAATTTTGGAAATCTGTATTTTTGCCCTTAAACTCCAATATATTTGCATTTTACACACATACTAAAAATTGGCACCTAATATTTTGTATATTTGTATTTTTTTTACCCAAACCATTAAATTTGACATATTTACAAAAAGATCCGTAAATTATTTAAATCTACAGTTTAGCCCCTCAAATTTTGCATATTTACCAAATGACCCTCAACTATGCATATTTATATTTTGGCCCTTCGAACTTTGTAAAATTATGTAATGACCCTCAAATTTTAGAAAATTTACATTTTGGCGCCTAAAATTTTACATATTCGAAAAAATGACCAATAAAATTTTAAAATTTTACAATTTAGCCCCTCAAATGTTGAATATTCACACAGTGGCCCATTAACTTTTAAAAAATTACAATTGAACCCCTCAAATTTTGAATATTAAAATTTTAGACGTACGACTTTTGCATAGTTAAATTGTGACACCTAAACTTGTGTACATGTATCACATGGCACCTAAAATTTTGCAAATCTATATTTTTGCCCTTAAACTCCAATATATTTGCATTTTACACACATACTAAAAATTGGCACCTAATATTTTGTATATTTGTATTTTTTTCCCCAAACCATTAATAAATATTTACATTGGATTTAAGATGATTGATTTTCTATTACAAAAAGTAAAAAAATTATTTATTAAATCCGTGAAAATTAGGGTTAGTTATTAAAATAATGGATAAACGATTAAAATTATAGTTAGTTAGAAAAATGATAAACAATTTTTGTTTGACAACTCACATTGTTGTTTTACTGTACTGGTGTGACCAAATAAGATACGAGAGAGGATTGCACTACGAGTCACAAAGACCTAACTCTATGTTCATGCTTAACGATCGAATTGGGTACAAAGAATTGGTAGACAAATTATACAATTACATGGGCCTGGATAGGAATCGTTTCAAGTTAGAAGTCATTTATAATTGCTTGACCTCGGGTCCTAGCGAGAGGTAGGCAGGCAGTCCGCTAAGCTCTTTGATACGCATTAGGGTAAGGTGGGGCTGTCACAGATGATATCAGAGCCTAGGTTTGAGAGAAGTGAGTCTTAAAAGTTAAACAAAAAATTGATTAGGAATGAATGGTTATTAAGTACTTTTAGGATTAGGCCTCTAATCGATTTGTCATTGACAAATGTAGGTATGGCAGAGAGTGGACATAGAGAGGCATCCCAGCCATCTGAGGTATCCCGGAGATATCAGGGGCCTCGCACCAAACCTGTAGTTCGGTATCGAGAGGGACCTGGACATCCTTATAGGATATTTTCTCCTGCTCGTCGAGTGCGTCCCTCTTGTGGTTGTTGGAGAATGTACTCCTATCCTGACTATATAGTGATTCCCCTTATTGAGGAGAGTAGGCATTTGGGACGTGCGAGTGACACTTCACAGCATCGTATCCATGAGTTGAGGGAGACAGTGCGAGCCCAGAGTCAGAGGATTAGAGAGCTCTAGGCTTCAGGTTCTAGAGGAGCAGAGAAGGACCGATGCTTTCAGGGAGTTAGTTCACGGTACCCCTGCCCATGGCCAGCCAGCACACCCACTTCCCGAGGTTGAAGGAGGCGCCCCAGGAGGAGGTCGAGAGCGAGCTTCATGGAGTGAGTGCTGGTTGACCATGGATTTTAGATTATTTTCATGTTATGTAACTTAAGAATTTTACATGTATTTTTAATGTAGTTGATATTAAGCGGATGTGATTTATATAAAGTTTATATATTGAATTCTACATTACATTATCCATAAAGTAAAAACAATACAAACAAAAGGGCAAGGGTTTTAGGGCAAAAAAAAACTAGGATTTTGAAAGAAATTTAGATTTAAATTAAAACAAAAAAAAGCTAGGGTTTAAGGGGAAAAAACTAGGGTTTTGAAAACAATTTGGTTTAAATTAAAACAAAAAAGGAGCTAGGGTTTTATGGGGAAAAAATAGCAAGAAAAGATAACATTTTGAGAACTAAATTACTATAAAAAATAAGAAAAATTAAATATTTAAATTTATAATATGGAACTCAAAATTTACAAAATGAACTCTCAACTTTTATGGATGTATTTTTAGGCCCCACAAATTGAAAATTTCTTTTTTTGCCCTTATACTCATACATAGTTGCATTTTGACGAAGAATGATTGAAATTATAGTTAGTTAGAAGAATGATAAATAAATTTTTTTTTGACGACTCACGTCGATCAGAACTAAAAAAAACAGGAATATAGCTTTACACAATCCTCTTGGTGTTTTGCTGTATTAGGGTGGTCAAATAAGATATGAAGGGAGGATTACATTATGAGTCACAATGACCGAATGCTATGTTTATGCTCAACGATTGAATTGGGTACTAACAATTGACAGACAAAATATACATTTATATGAGTTTGGATAGGAATCATTTCAAGTTGACCATTATCCTTTAAATGCCCATGTCCGCCAACAATGACGCACTGTTCCATGGTCGATAACGAGTGATAACAGTATGGAAGTCATTTATAATTTGAACAACAATTACCCTGGGTATATTGCTAAATTTTATATCGATAAAGAGCAAATTATTCAGGCATCTCTTACTCAAGGCATCGAGGGGATGTATGATAGTGGACCGATGATGTCTTTATTGAATCCTTTTTTGCACCCATATAATCCATTCATACGTGTCATATCCCCTCCAGTGTTATAGTCCTGTGGTGTCGTATGGTATGTCTTAGCCCAGAGATATTGATGCAAAATATTGAAGAACGGAGCCCCTATGTGGAGGCTGAATTTCGTTCATCCGCCATGCATCAATACAGTGCTCCCGAGGAAACGCATGTGCACGGTTTAGATTCAATTCAAAGTTCGAGTTTTGGTGGCCATAGCCGCAACAGTTCCTATAGAGAGGCTTAGTGCAATCTGAGGGAAAACTTGAGCGATTTGATAGTTCGTCCTCAGACAAAGATACTGAGGAAGACAAATCCCAAAATGTTAAATCTCCTGAATCTGATTATAACCTAGACACCGATGCAGGCGGCCAAGTACATACTTCTGATGCACAAGATTTGGGTAATATTCAGATGTCGACTGATCGATACGACTCTTGCACATCGGTTGAGATGCAAAACAACATTCTTTCTCTAGAATTGTCTCAAAGAGAATATGTTCCTTCTCGAATGCCTTTCTTTTCCGATCTTGGCATTGAATCTAATTACGATCCCACCGATAGGGAACAAAGAGACCGGATTGACATGTGGAGCGAAGAAGATACTGACATTCGCCTTGGCATGTAATTTGTGAGCAAAGATCAATTAACCCATGCAATGAAGCTGTGGTCAACAAAGCATAATAGGAAATTTAGGGTAGTTGAAAGTAAGGGAAATACATGGGTAGCAAAATATATATTCGCTTGTAATGTTCCTGGGATATCTGATGAACAACATTACAGTATTTGTAACTGGTATCGTCATGTAATTTGCAAGAAAAGAAGTGATTCTGGTAAATCATCAGTATGGGTAACGAGCATCAATGCCTTGGTTCGATGAGGGGAAAGTAATAACAAGAATCTAATTTTGCGGTGATTGCTCGTCACATATTGCATTCAATTGTCACCGATCCTACATACAAAGTTAAGAACATCATGGCTGATGTCAAGCAGAATCTCCACGTTGACATATCATACAAGAAAGTTTGGTACGGTCGACGGAAAGCTATTCAGATTATTTATGGTAATTGGGAATCAAATTTTGCGAAATTGCCTAGATACGTTAGAGGCGTTGGTTCAATCAAATCCTGATACCGTGGTACAATTTTTTCACCATCCGTACAGTTCAGAAAATGTTAAGGTTTTTAAATATGTGTTCTGGGCTTTTGGACCTTTAATTGATGCATTCCGTACGTGCAAGGCTAGTGATGAGTATAGATGACACTCATTTGCGCGGTGAATATAAGGAAAAATTACTTATTGCGGTAACAGTTAATGTCAACAATCGCATATTGCCCATTGCGTACGCAATTGTGGATGAGGAAACGCATGCTAGTTGGTCTTGGTTTCTGCAGCAATTGTACCAATATGTTGTACAGTGTCGACATCCAATTTGTCTTATATCGGACAGACACAATGGCATACTCAATGCCATTGAGAATGCGGAGTATTTACGCGAGCCGTATGCGTATCACAGGTTATGTTTTCGTCATGTCCGCAGTAATATACTTGCCAAATTTCAAGGCAAAAATTTAAAAGATTTAGTATGGGCAATTGGATGTACCATACAACCACGCAAGTGGAAAAAGTCATTTGTAAAATTAAGGAATCACTCTGAGCCAGCCTGACAGTACAAGACAAGCATTGATTTTAGTTAATGGTGTCTTGTACGAGACGGTAATCATCGTTGGGGCATTACCACCACGAATATTTTAGAAAGTTATAATAATATCTTGCGTGGTGTAAGAGAGATGCCTATCAAGGCATGTATGCAGCTGACATTTGAAAGGTCTGTAAAAATGTTTAACGAGAATCGAGAATTTGCTGCATACTATCGGGAGCCATTTTCCCCAAGAATTTGGAAAAAATTAAAGGAAGTTGAGCAGAAAGGAATGCGCCATAAAATTCAAATATACAACATTTCGGAAGGCAAATACAAAATTCAAACTGGACGAGAATTGCATAACAAAGGGGAAATTTTTGCACCGTTATGTACTACCAGAAAAATTATACATGTGGTAAATGGCAAATGTATAGAATTCCTTGCTCACATGCCATGGCCGTGTGTAGACGGTGAGGGGATAATCCAGCTCAACTTATTAACACTGTGTATGTACGTACAACGCATATTGCACAGTACTTCAAGTTCATTCAATCCCTTATCCAACGTCGATGAATATCCGATACCAAATTGAGAGTTTCGTCCTGACAATACCCGATTTGTTGACCGTCGACCTAGGCCGTGTTAAGGCCAGACGAATCAGGAATGAAATGTACTGTAGGCAACCGGATGAGCCACGAAGGTGTAAACGATGTCATCAACCTGGCCATAATAGCAGAAATTGTCGATGATAGATTTTAAAATCATTTTCATGTTATGTAACTTAAAATTTTTACATGTATTTTTAGTGTAACTAATATTAAGCGAATATGATTTACATAAAGTTTATATATGAGTTTGAGTTTAAATTAAAACAAAAAAAAAAGAGTTAGAGTTTTAGGGCAAAAAACTAGGATTTTGACATAAATTTGAATTTAAATTAAAAAAAAAACGAGCTATGGTTTAATGGCAAAAAAAATTAGGATTTTCAAATAAATTTGAGTTTAAATTAAAACAAAAAAAGAGCTAATAAAGCATTATATATAATTTCTGTATAATCTATTTTTTAATTATATATAATTTATGTAAAATTTAATTTTTAATTATATCTAATTCTTGCATAATTTTTTTTAACATTTTTCAGGATTCTACAGTATATTATGGATGCCCAGCATACTCGTGCCCCTTATCAAGGACCTATACATTCATGATATTATACATCCTGAAACTCCACATAGGGTGCGCACAATATATGACGGTAGTTTTGATGATACACCACTAGTAGTCAAGTGTTGTGATGGCGAGGTTTGGCGGCACTTACCTATCCCTGATCGTGTGTTACATTATATCCGTTTAGCTGGATTCAAGGAAGTATTTTTGTCTGAATATATTACAGTGGACCACGCACTTGTGACTACGCTTGTTGAGCAGTTGGCGACCAGAGACACATACTTTTCATTTCCTAGTTGGGGAAGCTACGATTATACTACAGGATGTTGAGATTCTTTGGGGCATTCCGATTGACAGTGAGCCTTTTACCGGTATTGATCTCCCCAGCATACTATAGACGAGTGGGTTGATATGTATCAGGATTTGTTAGGTATTACTCCCGATCAGAGTGACATTTTAGGAGGACGACTTAACAAGCGGTGCTTAGAGGCTACTCTAGATTCATATTTACCGAATAATGCACCTGACGACGCCTGCAGACAGCGGGCGAGAGTATATATATTGCTGTTGTTGGGAGGACTCTTATTGTCTAACAAAACAGACAATAAGATAGAGTTTTGATTGATACCATTGCTTCAGAATTTAGAGACAGCAGGACATTACAGTTGGGATTCTGCAGTTCTAGCCACACTGTATCGTAACATGTGTGATGCTACATCACCCACATCACGCAAGATTTCTGGTGCACTAGTACTATTACAGATATGGGTTTGGGAGAGGCTTGCCTACTATCCGCCCTGATCGTTTAGTACCCGAGACAGATCATCGTGGATCATATGCATCCCGGTAGGATGTTACATTTGACTTGCATAGGACTTCCCGACATGTCTTTGTCACGTCCTAAAAAATCGTGGGGAAAAAGGTGTGCTAAGTGGGGTCGTTGTCTGTCGCTGTTCTAAAAGACGGTCCGGTCTCGATGACCTTTTTTAAAATAAAAGTTTTTTTAAAAAAAACTATGCATGTGTGTGAAAAAATTAAATTTTAGTAAAAAAAAAGTTTATTTTAAGAAAAAAATGGTATTTTAAAAGAAAATAAGGCCAGGACTAAAAGTACGACAGGTTTGGCCAAATAATTTCTGAAAAAGGGTTTTATTTAAAAAAATGGAGTCGCCACTTGGTACTAAATTAGGGTGTACCAAGTCACCCGAAAAATCGTTTAACAAAACAAAAATAAAAATTTAAAAAAAATCTTTTAAAACCCTTTTTCGACTCCGGTCTAGCGAAAAACAAGAGAAAATGGTCCGGGACTAACATTTGAAGAAAGGGAAGGCAAATGTTTTCACCTAAGGCACCCTTTCAACCTAGCCGAAGCTAGTTGCTGAGGTTTAATCAAAATTTCCTAAATTAACCCTAGATTCTATCGCGTTTTGGATGTATCTAAATGAATGCAAATCCTAAATCTAAATATGAGTATCGAGAGGGTCGAAATGTTCCGTCGAGGCTTGGTCAGAATTATCGCATTAATTGCGAAACCCGAGTCGAGACCTCGAGGGAGTCACGAGTGTGAATGCAAAATGAAATGCAAAAGAAAAGAAAATAATAATATAGATAATAAATGGTCGAAGAAAGTGGGAATGCAACATGACGGGTACGGGGGACTAATAACTCGTGACTGGATATTTCTACTCACAGAGGGGGGAAAGGCATGTACACCACCGCTTCTCACGTGAGTAGGCGACTATTTCTAGTCGAATCACGCAAATGTCCTAATTTCTAAGTGAAGTGCAACCTAGAATGTCATGCATTTTAAAAACGTGTCAAAATAATAATAATAATAGTAATAGTAATAATAAAAACATGCCGAATAGAAAGAAAACTAAGAGTGTGTGAAATGAGATGAGAAATGCACACGAATGTACCTAACACTAAAATGTCTTAAGGGTCTAGCATTGGACTAGCCCGTTCTAAAAAAAATCCCACTAGCGTTGGACTAGCGGGAAAAGAAAGAAGCCACAACTAGCGTTGGACTAGTGTGGTGACGGAATATCATAAATAATGAATTAAATATTAAAGCATGAATTAAAAGCAAATTAAACATATAAAAACATATAAGATCACATAGGAGCATATGACACACAAGCATGATATCTAGATGCAAAAACTCTAATGAAAGCAGTAAAAGAAATAAACACGTAAGCACACAAAAACAAATAAACCCTAACTATTACACCGGGGGCTTGATTTACAATTTAAGGGGGGAAATTAAAATACCCTATCCATTACACTTTTTTTTCTAGATACAAGAATTTACTAAAATATGAGGAAAATAATCTAACTATTACATTGACTAGCTAAATACAAAAGTATTACATTTTTCGTCAAAATAACAAAATAATAAAATTTAAAATTAAATAACACAAAATAAATAAATACGCAAAAAGTGCATAAAATAAGAAACGCATAAAACAATTGCATAAAATATCACGTTAGAACACGTTGGAGCACATAAAAAAGAAGTTAATGAGAAATAGGGATACCTCTTGGAGACCGGGTACCAATGCTTAAAAAATGAATACACACGTTAAGGTACCACTATTTTAATAAATCACAAAAATACAAAATTTAATCAAATTGAGGGTAAAATATCAATTCTATTAAAAAGATCTTGAAAGCAAAAAATGTAAACCTAAGGGTTAAAATTAAAAATTCACATGAACCTATGGGGTACACTTGAAAATTAAAGCAAAATTGGGTGACAAAATAGTAAAATCGGACAAACACGGGAACAAATTTGCAAATTATAGGACTTAATCGAAAGCAAATGAAATCTAAGGATCAATCTAAACGAACTAAAAAAATAAAAATAAAAAAAGCTAATTTGAAAGATATTCTGATTACTAAAACATTAATTGAATTAAATCACTCAATTACTAAATTAAAATAGATTAAAACCAAAATATAAACAAGTAGATCGCAATTAATTGTGTGAAGAATAAAACTAAATCAGCCAACTAAATTAACTTAATTAATTAAACTATTAAATCAAAACCCAACTATTTGAAGAAAAATAGAATATATATAGACGTGACTAAACTAAAATTAAAACAACAAACCAGAGATTAAAAGTAAATAAATAAATTAGAACCCTGGATAACTAAATCTTCCCCCCAGGTTCGTCACGATTCTGTGATTCCCTTTCATTCTTTTATCAGATTTTCCCCCTTTTTGTTTTGCTCTCTCCCGAAATTCTTTTTCCCCTTTTTTCTTCTTTTTTTTTCGCTGCTCTTCTTTTTCCCCTGTTCCCTTTTGTTTTTCATCTGATAGCTTTTTCTCCCCTCTCCCTTACTCCTTCCTCCCCTGTTCTCTGATTCTCTCCCCCCTTCTCTCTAGTTTTTCTCTATTCTTCTAAAACTCTTTCCCTCTTCTCTTCAGCTTCTCCCTTCGCTCTCTGTTTCTCCTATCTCGTTCTGTCTCTCTGTCTCTCTGTCTCTCTCTCTCTCTCTCTCTCTTTTTGGTTTTCCTTCTCTCTCAGTCTGCTCTTTCCCCCCAATTAGCTCCCAACTTCTCTTTTACATTCCCTCCCTATTTCTGATTCTCTCGTGTTTTCCCATGAACAATAGATTTGATTCCAGACGGTGCGACGAAGGAAAACACGGCAAGGGGGAGGTTATTTGATTGGGCTGTTTGCTAGGTGTATATGTGGATGTATATGTGTTTGTGTATGTGGCTATGCGTATGTTTGTGGCTATGCATGTGTATGTTCTGTATGTCTCTGTGTGTGCGATTGTGTCTGTATGTGGGTGGTTGGTCATCTGTGATTTTCTAGGACGATGATGCTTGTTCTTGAGGGCGATTTTTGACTGATTGGGGGGCCTTTTGAACGGGGCAGGGGGTGTTTTTCTGCAGGTGGTGGACTGGTGTGGCTCGTGTGTTGACAAAGGAAGGTGATGACTGATGGAGGGTGGAAGAATCTGGGTTAGGAGAGGACTGGGTTCGTGAGGTTTATGTGATTGTGATTGGGCTATTTGTGACTGAGATTATGGTGTAATTGTTGTATTCGTGCAGGGGAGTTAGAGGGCAGTAATGGATGTGATTTGGGTGGATTTTACTGATGAAGATAATGCTAATGGTTGAGGATTCTGGGTAGCTGTCGGTTGCAGGGGAGAGACATTGGGAAATTGTGCGGTATTGCTGATGGTTAACTGCAAATTGGGGGTGGAGGTTAGGTGACGTAGTTGACTGAAGCTTTGGTTTGTTTGTTGAGGCTAATTGTGGTGTGTGATGGGTTAGGCAGGCTGTGATTGCAGGGTAATTGGGCTCGATTGATGGTATTGGGGCTGTTGATTTCTGAGTGAGGACTGGATTTTAGGTGGAATCTGATTGTGGTTGTTTGAGTGTTTTGTTTTGCAGATGGTAGATTTAGTGGTTTGTGAATTGTTTCTGCAGGTGGTGGTGCGTGGTCCTGGCTATGGTGGTTGGGCAGTAGTCTAATAGTGGTGATAGATACTTAATGGTAATGAAGATAGGCGGCGGGGAGAGAGAGAGAGAGAGAGAGAGAAGAGAGAGAGAGAGAGAGAGATATTGCAGAGAAGAAGAATAAAAACCCAGAAAAGCAAATCGTGAAGAAAACTAAAAGAACTCTCACTAATAAAAATCCAGAAAAACAAGAACAAAGATAAAGCTGATAATCTGATTAAAATTTCTAATAAATAAACACAATTCATTAGATTTGGCTTAGAAAAATGAATCAGACAGGTTGAAGAACTCACCTTTTGAAGCTTAAAACGATCTGATGATGAAATTGAAGATGAACAGCAAACCTGATGATGAAATTGAAGATGAACAGGAAATTGATGAATGATAAACAGTAAAAATCAGATGAAGATGGCGGCTATCCTTTTTTTTTTTTTTTTTGTGAATATGTGTGTTTTGATCTAAAAGGGATAATATGAAAAGTGTTTTTAGGGTGTCTCTTTTTTTTTCCTTTTTTAAAATCCCTAAGTGGGGAATTTATACTGCACAAGTCTTAACCTCCAAGAAAGGGCTAAAAGACCAAAATGCCCTTGACTACAAAAATTATAATTTTATCTTTAAAAATCTATTTTCTCTTACAAAAGATAATAATAAAATTAAGAAAAATGTAAATAACAAATTTGTTAATAAAAATTCACCCTAAAAAATTTATAAACTTAGTGCTTAAAATCTAAAAATGAATTTGGAACCCAAAAATTGGTAAAAAATGAGTTTGGGATGTGAAATGACAATTTTGCCATTGGATGACAAAAATTCACAGAAAAATAGCTATTGACATCAAAAAATTACCAAAAATAAGAGTAAGCTTAAAACACTAGAAAATGTATTTACGAACTTAAAATTTGACAAAAAATGAATTTAATCTGTAAAATGACGATTTTGCCCTTGGGCAATGAAAATTCGATGAAAAATAGCTATTGACCTCAAAAAATTACCAAAAATTAAAAATAATCTTAAAACACTGGAAAATGCATTTTTGACTCAAAATTTGACAAAAATGAATTTAATCTTATAAAATGACGATTTTACCCTTGAGCAATGAAAATTCGAGAAAAAAATAGCTATTGACCTCAAAAAATTACCAAAAATTAAAAATAATCTTAAAACACTGGAAAATGCCTTTTCGACTCAAAATTTGACAAAAATGAATTTAATCTGTAAAATAACGATTTTGCCCTTGAGCAATGAAAATTCCCAGAAAAATAGTTAGTCGTCTCTAAAAAAAATTAAGAAAATTCAGAAACATGCCTCAAGAATTTGAAAAATGAATTTGGAACTTAAAATGAGCTAAAATGGCATTCGCGAGGCAAAATTATCATTTTGCCCTTATGTTGGTAAAAATATAAAGAATACCAATTTAAATACAGAAAAATCATAAAAAATTAACAAATTCACATAAAAGTAAAAATATGAATTTAAAAACCCCAAAAGCTGGTAGAAAAGTATTTACAGATAAAATTACTATTTTGCCCCCCCAGATTATTGAAAATTAAAAATTAAAATTTATCCCAAAAATCGCAAACATGCCCCCCAGTGTGTGAAAATAAATAGTGTGTCAAAATTTGGTGTCTACAGTCTTGTCAATATTTTGTGATCAATTAGATAGTTTCCGACCGCAAAAGGTCAGTTTATTTTATAGTATTTTTAAATTTATTTAGTTTATGTAGTTTTGTTCTTCATAATAATAACTAGTTTTTTACATCATTTACAATTTATTTGGCAGCCATATTCTGAATCAACACTTTTTCAGCTCTCACCTTATTGCATTGCTAGTCATAATATATGGCGGTCAGTTACGTACCTCATATGTTGGGGGATTGTGGAAGTTCATTTGCCTAATAGAGTATTGCGACAGTTCGATATGGAGCAGTACATACCACTTTCTTTACTCATGGATACACAGCTTGACTTACACCGTGTAGGTCGCCGAGGTCGATCCGGTACCGATTGGTCTTCTGTGCACTGGCGTTATGTTGACATTTGGATGACACGACATGACACAATCGTTCAAAATGTGCAAACGGTTGATGCTCGATATCCCTTACCGGAGTATATTAGTTGGTATCAAGAGAGAACATTACAATATATTTCAAATTCGAGCCGTCATCCTACCGATCTTTCAGAGGGCTATCAGGGTGATGCTTCTGCTGCGGAGTACGCTGTAAGTAATAGTTCAATTTATTAGTTGCTTTTATTTTTTTTATTCATATTACATATAATATGCTATTAATTTTATTTGTGATAATTTGATAGCACTATCCCGCTTATATCATATTTCTCTTAACTCTATAGAGGATGCTCATCCTACGGATGTGGAAGCTTGGACTACCGTGCGAGACTTCACAGATACCACATTGCATACAGTTAGACAATCGAGTCGGCTTTCACTTCAACCTCCAATCTTGCCAATTCATAATGATGAGGAACGTGGCGATGCCCAACGAGTTTAGAGGCTCTGTTCTAAAGGAAATCAGCGTGGTGGGGGACGTCGTCTCCGTGTTACATCACCAAAGCCCCCACAGCCGAGTACATTTGTTGGATCTGATTGGCACGATCACAGTGCTGGCACATCGCACGATCCAGGCGAAGGCATATTGCACCAGGCCATCCAGTCGTCACCATTCACCCTGACTATTACTGTTTCGTCTCCGAGTTCAGCTACTATTTTTCCATCTTTCGGTCAACCTTACGATATTCCAATCGCTACATCATTCACCTCGACATCACCTATTCATTTTCCTGACCTTAATTCACAGGTCGAAGATAATACTCAAGTTGGACTGCGACGAACTAATAGAGTTTCGTAGGTCTCCAGGGTGTGGTACTCATGGCAGATTAGGAGAACATTAGTAGTTTATTAGTTGTATTAACTCAAACTTTTTTGAACATAGTATAATTTATCTAATTTTTAATATTAGGGTTTGCCATATATATTAATTTTTATTATATTCAATATATTGAATATAATTTACAATAATATAATCTAAATTAAAATCAAATTCGAAATAAAAACCAAATCGAGCTACTTGAACTAAATCGACTCAAAAACCAAATCAAATTACTTGAGCTCGGCTTGAGTTCAACTCCGAAGTTAAGTTGAGTTTACAAGCAATGGGCTAGTTAACAGCCTTGACCTTTACTTCGTTGAATCTAGAGCTGATAATGCTATGTCAGATATAGTTCTTCGTTCAACTTTTGTACTTCACATGTTGTTTGATTTTTCGTAATTATACACACCATATAGAGTTGTGCCCACACAGATATAGGTACCATTCTGACATCTAATGACACCAATGTGGATTTCAATTGTGAACTACAAAGCACAAGTGCAGAACAAATTGCCGGTTAATATTTCTGTTGCCAAAGTTCAGTTGCTGCAGTTCTTACCAAAGTGAGAACTCTGCATTGTTAGATCAGTAATAAGACTCCTAGTATGTTTGAAGAGAATTGCTGTTGTTTTGGTTGAATTGGGATTCTTTACCCAAAATTTGAGTAGAGAATCCACAGATGGCCTCACGGCCTTCTTCGTGGTAACTATTTCGGCATAAGAACGTCGGATTCTTTGAATTCAAAATAAATATTGGCAAATTTTCGAATGGTTTATTTGTATAAAAAGAAAAAGAAAAAAAAAATCATTGAGCTATATGTTCTGAGAACAGAAACTTTGTGATCTCTGACTAAATTGAGTATAAAAATGTACATCAAGTTTTAAGCTCCTATCATATCAATCTGCAGCACCACTGAACGAGATTTCAGAAATTGGGATTATAGGATTATAAACATTAATAGACATTAACTGGTTAAGAAAAACACGAACAATATTTAGAAACAGATTATGAGAGAGAATGTTATATTCAATAATGCACTACTGTTCTTACCATTGCAATTACAAAGTTAAAGCATCAAATTCTAACCAAAGCATCAGGAATCTTCCAGAAATTGTTTTGAACATGATGAACAATTACATCACCAAATTGTTCAACACATATAAGTTGTAATATACTAGCAATACATCTAACCTAAAGAGTGGAATCCCAATCTGCATTGACTCCCCGTTGCAAATCTTTGTGCAAGTCAAAATATTTGAAGGAGTTCTTCCTTTTAAATGCATTTTATGGGCGATCCCTTGATGTTTCAGTTGTAGTGCTTCTTGTTGTACTGGCTATCCACCATCAAAACAAGGTCTTAAAGAGCTTGAGAGACGACGCGGTGGCAGCCCTCTTAAATAAATGTTGATGATGGACGTGTCAGTTTCTCCTTATTTAACAGTATAAAGCTTCCCATACTACCATGATATTTTTTCCACAAATACACTGAATTTTGTCAATGGGGACAACTTGTAACCGAGGTAAAAAAAAAAAACCTAGGAAACGTAGATTCTTTTGGTTAAATTGAAAAGGTTGAAGGATTTTGAGTTATTTTTGTGTTTATTGTTTAGAAGTTGAGAACTTGGCATGCTTAGAACCAAGTACATGATAATGGTCTTTCCTTGCTGTGCTCACAAGGAATTAGCTAAAAAGAATGGAGCTGGAGCTGAAGCTGCGATGAAGATTTTGAGGAATGTACCGGAAACAAGGTAGACTACAAAAATATTTTGAGAAGCTTCAATCACCTGGAGTTGACATATTTAATTTAGTGAAGAACTTTTCAATTTTTAGGCATATGCAGGATGCTGTACATCTATGTTTTGCTCATCTACTTCATATACAGCCTTTTAGTTATGTGATGCTGGATTGAATAACATGACTTATTTCAATTATGTATTCCCTCTTGAAAAAAAAAAAAAAAAAAAAGGAATCAGTTCCCGGCCCATTGTCCTAACTTTCTCCCACGGAAAAGACATCAATAGTGCAAAAATGTAAAATAAAAATTCCAATACTAAAGCAAAGTAGTGTTATGAATTGCCAAATATTGGCATCTGTTTATTTTCGTAGGGACGAAGAAGATATGGAAGGTTCAGGTGAAAGTTCATTAGTTAAACAAGGCTACGTTCTAATTGCAGATGTCAATAGGCTTGGGGATTGTGATGCCCCAACATCGATCTTTTGATAACTTTTGTGATTATAATTTGCCTTATTGCCACTATTAAGTGAATTCAATCATGGTTGGTCAATGTACAATACTTATCAACTCATGACAACTATACCTGCAAATCTACAGCTGTGAAAATAATGAAATTTAGCGTGACTTTCTGCCATTCTATGCATCAAATCACAAAATGGCTGTTTACTTCGGCCTATTGGATCTGCTGTGTTCCAATTAATAAACATGCTTACTAGTTTTACAGGTTGCAGTTCTGCTTTGGTGCAAACTTGCCGTTTCATGGGGGGAAAATATGACCAACCAGCATGTGCTCTGGGCAAACTATCAGTTGTACCAGATAGAAGGTCAAGCATTTAAGAACAAACTTTTCCATGGAATCCAAGTCCAAAGCAGCATCATAATCCTTCACCTACGATATAAAATTATTATTTGAACTATCTAGATAGATATTTATATACTCTCTTTAAAAGTATGGTGAGTCTTAGTAGTTTAAAGTCTTTGCACTTTGTAGTGTTAGTTTTAAATATGCCTAAAATACCCATTTGTGTTATAATGAATACTTAAGATGTGATTAAATATTGGTTGGTAAAGAATTCATGGGGTGGTTATAATGATATACTTAATATTGGATTATGTATTGATTGGTTAAAAGTTCATGGGGTGTTAAATGGGATGAAAATGAATACGCTAGAATACAAAGAGACATTGATGATGTGTAAGGCCTTTGTGGGATTGCCATGGAAGCTTCTTAGCCTATTGCTTAGATTTTTCTTAGGTTGGTTATGTTGCATTTGTTTTTATATTTAGTCATATGTTGCATTTGTTTTTATATTTAGTTATACACGGAATTCAATGCTATAATGTGGTAGTAATGAATTGCATTTGGCACCTAATTTTGCTTTGAAATAACATACTCAAAATGCATATTATATTAATGAAATTAGTTGTCTTGTAATTGAGGTGGAATTCTAACAGTAGGTTTAATTGAATTATTGTGCCTCTTAATTTCCTTAGCATGGTACTTAAATAGGTAGAACTACTAAGTCTTAGATACTTTTTTTGGAGGATATATGATTACACTGTATAGTAAGTGAAAATAGTATTAACTATTGTCTGGTGAAGAATTCATAAGTGGCTGTGAGTCAAAAGAACTTAGGTGCCGTTTGGTAAAACTGAAATCTGAAATCTGAAGTCTGAAGTTTGAAATTTAAGTGCTGAAAGAATTAAGTTGCTGAATTGAAAAAGTTTTACCTGTTTGATAATTAACTAAATATATGCACTGAATTTAAATATCTCCTCTCATAAATATAACTATTTTATCTTAAAATTTTAAAATAATTTATTGACAATGTATATGAGAATGAAAGATATTGTTTGTTTGTTAGAGATAGAAAATAAGTGTATTTATGTATGAGAAAGTGTGTGAGAAAGAAAGTATGTGTATATATGAAAAAATGTAAGTATGTAAGAGGAAAAAAATTAAAATATGTGCACGTGTATATGAGAGATAGAAAATGTATATATGAAAGTATATGTATGTGTGTGTAAAAGTGTATGTGCAAGAAAGTGTGCAAGAAAGTATGCAAGTAACTATGTGTGGGAGGAGAGAGAGAGAGAGAGAGAGAGAGAGAGAGAGAGCGCACGTGTGTGTGAGTGAGAGAGGGCGAGAGAATATGTGTATTTGTGTGAAAGTAGGTGTGTGTGCGTGTGAGAGAGAGAGAGAGAGTGTGTGTTAGAGAGAGAGATTGTGCACGTATATGAGAAAGAGTATGCATGTGTGTGTGTGTGTGTGCATGGGTGAGTGTGTGTCTGTGTGTGTGCAATGAGAGGAGGAGAAGAGTATCAAAATTCAGCAAATTAAGTGAAAAATTTTCACTTAAAATTTTGTGTACAAATTAAATAAGTGCTTAATGTGTTAAGTGATAAAGAAATTTTGTTATCAAACACACTGAATTCAAAAAGCATTTAATCAATTAATTTTCAATATTAAGTCATGTTATCAAACACCCCCTTATACACCAACTTACTGAGGATTTTATTATTATCCCAAAAGCAATAGAAAATAAATGAGTTGTGAGTCAAAAAATACGCACAATTCATGTAAAATCTTTTCACATATGGTTTGTGCTTTTTCAATGGATAAGGTCAAAAAAATAAATAGAAGCATGAAATTGGTAAATAAAAGTTGATAATTTTATTAGGAAGAGAAATTCGTAAAGTCCCACTTATATCGAATATTTAAACAAGTAATACCTTCACCAAAATTGAGCATGAGTCGTTAGATAATACTGAAGATATACAAAAATAAATTAAAAAAATATAGTTTTTGCTTATGATTTGTAATTTGTTGTAAAAAAATTGGAAAACATGTTTCTTTAAATGAAATGATAATTAAAGATAGATCATTCACACTGTTATAGTAAGAGAAAAAAATAGAATGTTGCAATAGTAATAGTAAAAGATGGCTTTGATCATTTGGGCCAATATTTGTCTACTACTATCTTTATGTATAATTTAGTTATTTAGTGAAATTATTTTATAGTAATATTTTAAGTCTTTTACTGCGCAATGCTTCATTAGCTAAAAAGTTGAAGAGCATAAAACTGGTACCTAATTTGGTCATTAAAACAAAAACTATTAATTATTTTAGGGTAAATTACTATTAACCCCCCTGTAATATCGCTTTCGATCACATGACCCCCTATTGTTTCAATATGACCACATAACCTCCTTGTGGTTTTATGAAATATGAAAAATAGATGGAATATTTCGCACTAGGCATGTTTAATCCACTTACCGTTACGGAATATTCTGCATTAGTAGAAGGAAATTTGAAATATTCCGTAACGATGCATCAATTCAGTCCATTTACCATGTTTCATAAAACCACAAGGAGGTTATATAGTCATATTAAAACTGTATGGGAGTCATGTGATCGAAGGCGATACCACAGGGGGATAAATAGTAATTTACCCATTATTTTAACATATAATCATAATCCATTAGCAATGGATCAAACTATCTATTTTTGGACAAGTATTTTTGCCACCTTATCCTTTTATATTTTGCTAATTTAAAGTAATGTGAAAATATCGAGCGTATAAATAATTATGTTAAACCAAAAAATATGTATGTAAAAATTGACGAATTCCACAAATTAGTAAAGAATAAACAAATTATCAATTATCAACATGCATATAAAGGAGGAGGAGAAACCAATATCAATAAAAGTACACCAAGAACCAATTGAAGAATAAAAAACAATTATATACCTAGAAAGTCCTAATGAAAACAATAACTCAAAGGAAATTTAACTACACTATGGGAGTATCATTTAATTTTTCAATTGATTTTACATAAGATGACATAAATTCACATGACCTTTACTTATGCATAAAAAATAACATGCTTTTCAAAATACACAAAAAAAAAAACACCATAAAGTCCTTGTTAACGTGCAAATGCACGTGCCGTATTACTAGTAATATATAAACGTACAATACTTTGAAAAAGTTTTTGAAGGAAGAAATGAAATAAGAAAATTCACATGCTACTCTCTGCATTCTCCAATAGTCCAATTCCATGATAGCAGGATGGCGGTAACTGCAAATACTAAATGTTAGAAATCTGATGACTCAACCTGATGATAATTTCTTAACTGCATTTCCGTACTGGTAAATTCAAGTGATTACCACAGTAGACTTCATTATTCACCAAGAACTGAACAACCAACTACACCATGTGACAGTCTAAAGCTTCAAAATGTCCACTCATTTTGGACCAGCGAAGATGGAAAAGGATGACAAAAAATAAGGCTCAAGGACCTAACAAGGAAGGAGAAACGGTGGTCAGGTACATAGAGAAACATTTTATAGTTTTTAATTAATATTATCATTTGGAGTTCATTTAACAGAAAACAGGACTTCTACAGTATTGCTACCGATTCAAGAAGGAATAAAACACGGAAAGATGCACAAAGGTGTGCTGGCCAACATCAACCTTTATTCTTCACTGAAGTAGTTTCAACAGTCAACTTTATCTTTGCTTAAACCAATTCAAAACATAAGCTTTACACTTGAAAATGTCATTGAATACCACCAGAAAAAGGTCTATCCTACATAGAGTCAGACAAAGACTAATAGCGGTCAAAATATATTACCTTCACATGAGAAGCAACTCAAAGCTTCAAACATCATGGCCACTTTCTGAAGTTATGGATGACGTCTCTACAAGAAAGCATCATAAGCTAAAAGAAGCCAGCCATTCCCATAGCCAAAGCCTAAAAAATTACAAAAAGACAATATGAAGTAAGGCCCAAAAAAAAAAAAAAAGAACCGTTTAGGTAAATTAAACTAGCATACCCACCTATTTTCCAGCAATCTGCACTAAATTCAGCAGTGAGCACCAAAATACAAATAAGTAAATAAAGGAGGAGAAGACTGCTTATGCGGCTAGGTAGAATAGAAATTTCTACATTTATATTAAGCTATGTGTTCTGAGAACAGAAACTTAGTCTGTGTTCTTCGACAAGAATGAATAGAAAGATGCACATCAAAATTTACATTCACATCATATCAATCTGCAGCACCATTGGAGAAGATTTCAGAAATTGAAATTATAGGATTAAAAACATTAATAACTATTAAATGGTAAAAAAAAATGGACAAAACATAGAAACAGATTATGATAGACAAAGTTAATTTCATTAGTGCATAACTGTTCTTGCCACTGCAGTCACAAAGTTATGATAGCTAACATCAAGTCTTAACCAAAGCATCGGGAACCTTCCAGAAATTGTTTGGAGAATGATGAATAATTACATGACCAAACTGTTCAACACGTACAAGTAGTAATATACTAGTAATATATCTAAACTAAAAAGTGGAATACCAACCTGCATTGATCCCCCCATTGCAAATCTTCCACGACTGTCAAATGACATGTGAGGAAACCTTTGACATCTCGTGC
This sequence comes from Mitragyna speciosa, assembly GCA_024721245.1. Classification (NCBI taxonomy): domain Eukaryota; kingdom Viridiplantae; phylum Streptophyta; class Magnoliopsida; order Gentianales; family Rubiaceae; genus Mitragyna; species Mitragyna speciosa. Next base: position 527,581 of record JAMWEH010000142.1, on the reverse strand, counting down.
TAAGGAGATGCACAATGTCTATCTTGTCCATGTATAATGATCTTTAAATCCTCATTTCCCATTTCCATCTGTTCTTCTTGAATTTGCTTCAGTAAACTTGTAGCAGAATAGTGACACCTTCTCACCTCAATCATTTTGATAGTTGCAACATCCCCCAAACAAGAAGGAACCTCTTCCAGAGACTGACAATTGTGCAAAACTAATTTCTGAAGAGGGGGAAAATTGTCACAAGAGGCTGTCCACCTGACAATGTCCAAGCCTTCCAATTTCAAGAATGTGAGATTAGGAAATTCCTCTTCTTTCATTTCCCATGTTTTCCCTATAAAGGAACAACCAAGTAATTTGAGAACTTTAAGATCCGGCAACTTTCCAATTGTTGAAATTTCACTCCATGGCCACAAACAATAGGAGAGAGTCAATTTTTTTTAAATTCAAGGGAAAAGCACACTCTGTTCCATAAAGTCTATCCAGACGAAGTGATTCTAGCCTGCTCAAACAGTCCAGCACAATAATCCCTTTGCAATTGTAAGCTGACAAATCTGATTTGACGCACACGCACTTTAGTCTGAGGATGCTTGGTAACTTTCTCATTATCTTTTGAATGCTTTGCGAAGAGGGATCAATTGCAAGGGTAAAATTGTCTAAATCATACAAACCTGGAAAGACTTCAGGATTATCAGTGGGAAATCTAAAACCAACTGATTTATCCGCACAACCACTTGTTACACAAAGATGCCTCAATTTCTTCATCTTCCAGATGGTATGCGGCAAATCAACATTAATTTTGCAATGGCTAAGGATAAGAGTCTCTAACATTGACAGGTTGGCTATTGAAGATGGGATAGAATCACATGCAATTGCCAAGTATCTCAAGTGAACAAGCAATATCAATCCCCTGGGAAACTGTACACCAAAAAGAACATCTTCCAAATCCAACACTCTAAGAAGCTTAAATATGCGAAAATCGAAAAACATATTCTCCCTACCAAAGAACAAACTCTTACCACCAAAAAAAAGTAAACATCGTAAATGAGGAAAGAATAGCCTTGACTTAATAAAATCCTCTTCCTCAGAGTAAATACGCAGTCGATGTGTATTACACAGTCTATTAAAAGTAAAAATCTCATTATACCCACTAAAAATCTGTAGAAATCTTTCCTCTTTAGCTTTTGCCACACAAAACTCATGTAACAAATCATGAACTCGGCAAGCTTTCACGCCACCTATAGTTCTTTGATGGGTAACCATAACCAAACTTCTACCAATCAGATCCGTCAAGTACATGTCCGCTGTATTCTCTAAATCCTTTACCTCAGTCTTTTGCACAAATCCTTCAGAGATCCACAGCAATTTTAACCTTTTGACCGGAATGTCTCGGTCTTCCGGAAATGCACCAAAATAAAGAAGGCATGGCTTCAAATAGTCTGGTAAATGATTGTAACTGAGCTCTAATGTCTGCATGCAATGCTCGATCCCAATAACAGTCTCAAACTGAGACTACTAGCAACTTCTTCCCAGCAATCTTGCTCAATAGTTGCAAGGATTCCAGCAACAATTGCAACTGTGAGAGGTAGACCCTTGCAATTTTTTGCTATTTGCATTCCAGTTGCACGTAGTTCTGGAGGGCAACCTTCTTTGCCAAAAAGCTTATTCTGCAGTAATGCCCAACTCTCTTTATCAGTAAATGGACGAAGATGGTGAGGCTTATTATCAAGGTTAATTTGCAAAGACAAATTATGGAATCGACTGGTGAAGAGAATCCGACTTCCATTGGCATCATCTGGGAATGATTCCTTCAACGAGTTCCATGCATTAATGTCCCACACATCATCTAAAACGATGAGATACTTATTTCCTTTCAAACGCTTGTATAGCAATTCAGCCAAATCGTCTTCACTCATATTAAGACATTTTTCAGGAAACTCATAGACGATATCATGTAAAATCTGAACTAACAAATTGTGTTTGCTATATACTTGAGATACAGTACACCATGCACGAATATGAAAGTGGCACATAATTAAAGGATTATGGTGAACTTTATTAGCCAATGTTGTCTTCCCAAGTCCAGGCATTCCCACAATTGGAACAATATCCAAGTATTTTGACCCTCTGTCAAGTCTATTGATAATAGCATTTATCTCATCGTCAAGATCCACCAGAAATTCATTCAACGCAGGTGTACTAACTTGTGATGGCATGCAAATAAAATCCTTAATAACTCTCTGGGGTTGACTATAATGCCCCATATGGTCATAGATCTCACGGGCCTCAATCTTAAGAATCTCCATTTCTTCTGTGATGGTATCCAATGGCATAGAAGAACAGTCAGATTTATTACCAACCATTACAGAGTCAATGAGAAACTCTGCCTTGTATGCCACCTCCATAACACAACTCCAAAAAGCTTGGAATCTATCATTCTGGTTGCGCTGCTCAGCAACAATCTGCAGGAAAGATCTCAAGAAAACAAGATCTTCCTGGACTCTGTGGATTTGATCCTTTAGAAAAGCAATTGAATCAGTTTCACAACTTGTTAGTTCCTTGATATTATTTAGGAGGAAATCAATTGAGCCCAACTCATTGGTCCTAGGAAAACTAAATGATGGATAAAATTGTGAAACTTCTGCCATACTAAACTCAAGCACTTCCAGCAAATGGAAAAGCGCATTACTTGTCCCATTGGCTAAGCCTTCTGTCATTTCATTTGGAGAAAGGGAGAAAATCACAATTCCTACATCATAAACCACAATAGTCATAAGATCTTTCATTTTGTCACGCAGCATATTGAACTTCTCTTGATGCTCCCTGAGAAGGTATCTTAGGAATGTTACGCCCTCATAAAGTTTTTGCATTTGGTACTTAACAGAAATGATGAAACCAGTGGTATCATAATGTAGTAGATCCCAGAGATTACCTAAGAGTGAATCCAGAAAGTCTGCAGCTATTCTTTTCCAATTCTTCCCCAGTGTGAGAGTAGTGTCCGATGATGATCTCGATAACTTTAAAGCTGTTAAGACATTAATACAAGTTTCCCGAACTTGGGGATCAACAGGCTTAAACTTCTGTAGCAATTCAGAAATTTCAGAAAAGTACACTCGAGAATCAACTTGAGAAACATCTCTGCTGTACCAAAACATGTAAATCAGGCGTGCTGCTTTGACAACCACAAATTCAACAGCAATCAACAGCTCTATCAATTGCACGTGCTTAACATCTTGCATGGTGACGAAGCCAATGAAATTTTTCATGAGCACTACCTTCTGTTTAAGGACTTCAAATATTTCAAGCTCATCTTTTCCAAATGGCCACTGCAAACTGAGTGCATACACCAGAATATCTAATAAAGAATCAACTAGATCCATAAGTCGTCCTACATCTGGAACTCCCACCAAGCAGTGCTCGTCCAACAAAACGAGGCACAATTCCTCCCCGGTATCGATCCAGAAAGCCCTGATGTTATCCAGGAATCTACTGACCTCACTCTTCGCGCCATCACTACCTGATGTAAGAAAAGCAGATTGAAGATCCTGGGTGTTTCTGCAAACCAGCTCTTTAATCCCAAACGAGATATTACATCCCAGGCTATCACAATTACTCTCCTGACATCCACAATCCAAGTAGCTGAAATGGTCACTTCTCCGGTTTCTCGCACACAGAAATAAAGTTTTCATAATTCTTACCCCCGCATTCAAGAGATCAAGATCAGAATACAATCCAACGGAACATTTCTTATACAACCACTCCAGATATTCTAACGTAAAATCAAAGCAAGCAGTAATACTACTACTATTGGAGGACATCTCTATATCTTCTTTACTTTCTCATCCAATAGACCCATATAAACTTGCAAAGAGTAGAAGTAGCGCTACAGACCTGTGGTGTAGAGTGTTCTCCATTCTGGGTGTGCATTGAATTCTGAGAGTTGCTGCAGACTGGGGGAGAAGAGGAATGGATAACTCGGTGATTGGAAATGAATGGTGCGTTTGAAGGTGGCTGGCGCGGTGGCGGTCGCGGTGGGGAAAATAAAACAAGCTTACTCTTTTCCCGTTTAAGCACGGCAAATTGTGACAATCTTGCACGAAAAATTGTGGCAGGTGAGACGTATCTTTTCATCGGGCAATATTTCTCAGTGTGTTGCCTGGCAGGTGAGACGTATCTTTTCATCGGGCAATACTTCCAAGTGTGATAATGTACGCTGGCAGGCGAGACATTTTTCTATTGCAGGCGTACATTCGGGTGTTGCCTGTCGCTATTGTATATTTTTGAGGGTGAGTGATTAGTGAAACCATTTTTAAGTTTAAATTGTCTACCAAACTATATTTCATGTCAATTTACTTATTCGATTTCTAAAGGTGTATTGTTTTACATCTCGATTAATTAATTCAGTTATCTGCATGGGCATTTTCATAATTTCGTCTTTCATTATTTTCTCAAAAATGCCGTAAGATTAAAAAACAAGAAGAGGGTTTCGGCCCATTTCTTTTAGAAAAATGAATCTGTCTCCTTCCGTCCTTCTGTCCTTCCTTCCTTCTCTTCTTCTTTGAAGTTACAAAATTTTTGTGAAAAATATTGAATGAAAGAGTTACAGCAAAATAATGAAATTTTCGTCTGTAACAAAGACGATGGAGTTAATTGACAAAATTATCAAAATAATACATTTTTGGAAGGTTGATAAGTAAATAGACACGAAAATTAGTACAATAGACAGAATAAACCTTTAGAAATGTTTGATAATTACTTGCGCACTTTGCCCCTTTATATTACATAATTAGAAAAAATTCTCAACATAAAATACAGTTACAAGTATATTTGCACAAAGCAAATCGTGCAAGAAAGTTCTTCATCTATGAATTAATTGTGTATTTGATTTTATTCCATTTACATAGTGTGTTAGTACACACAAACTTAGCATTATAAAATTGTACATAGCTTCTATTTCTTTTTATTTTGCTATAAGATTGTAATTTGGCCTTGCTATTTGAGAACTAATACCTAGTTAGTATTGATCAATATTGTATTGTTATAATGTTTTTGACAAATAAAACAAGACAAAGAGCAACTAACAGTTTAGCCCAATTATCTTTGTGTTTCTAAATAATTTGTTAAAAGTTTTTCAATATCTAGCCTACCTTTTATTTTGAGAAGTGCAATGGCGAAATTAAATTTTGATGTAACTATTTCCTACTGTCTATTTACTAGTCCAGTGACTTCGAATTTGCACACAAATAACAAATTAAGCTGAGTTTTGCTAGGAATTGTCTAGATATATCCTAGGTAGCTCATCATCTTTCCTAAATGCTCTTTTGATTCTAATGAATTTTGTTTATATGAAGATAATATATTAGATTTTGTAACCAGCCAAAAAAAAAATATGATAAGATAAGATTAGTTTTGTTTCAAAATAAAAAATAAAAAGGCACTGTTTTTTGGTAAAATTAGAATAGATAACAAACTCTTGAATTAATGTGGCAACATAAAACCAAGATGAAGTCAACAACATGCAAAATTTGAAGGTACTATTTTAAAAACAAAAGTTATGTATGTAAAAAAATGCAAGAAGTTATTATCATGAATTCAACATTATTAGATATCATGAATTCAAGATTTCTAATAATTAAGTTCATGAAATTTTATTTCTTGAGAATCTAAATTGTATCTTAGCAATTTATCCATATAAACAATTTTTGCAATTCGTAATTTTAAATGAAGGAATTTGGTTTAAAATTTCAGTAGGTGCATTGTGCTTATTCTTTATTTGTTCAACATGACAATTTAATTTGTTTCAATAGGTTTTGGAACTTTGCTAGCTATTTCCAATTGAGGTCAACATTGTAACTATCACACATACATCCACATAATATTGGTATTTAACAAGTAGCTATCGGCATTATAACCTTTTAAGCCCCACTTGGACACAAAGATTTAATAATGGTTTGTGTAGGGGTAACAAAATGAAAAAAAAAAAAGAGAATAGGCAAACTATAAAGTGGTAAGCATTGATGGGATTTTGTTAGGAAATAATTCAAAATTTAGTGTTTACCCTCAAAAATTACTCATAAAACTGTTAATTGTTAGATTCATTGCTTATAAATTATTTGTTAAATAATTGAATTGTGCAAATTAAACATGACTAATGAAAAGGTACAGAGCTAATGTATCGTTGAATAGTTTTTGCTTCTACAAACTGATTAAGATGATTAGAATTTTCACTCACTTTTTATACTTGAGGGCTTTGTAATTTTTCCTGTTTAATCTGGCTTTAGAAGCCAAGGCTAAAGATGTATACACTAGGACTTGCATTGGGACCTCGACTTGATTGTGGACCTTGTTTTTTGTTATGCGTGTTACGGTAACCTACTAAATCTTTTGGCGAGTCAAAATATTTGAAGGAGTTCTTACTTTTAAATGTATTTTATAGGCGATGCCTTGATGTTTTGTAATAATGTTTCGGCTGTAGATGTATCATTTCTGTGTCAAGCATTTTGTGTGTAATGATTTAGAGTTCTTGATTAGGATATTTGATACTGATAAATTTTTCTTCTTGTTGTGGTGGCTGTCCACTATCAGAACAAACGATTAAAGAGCTTGAGAGACGATACAATGGCAGCCTCTTAATTATTATAGTGTTGATTATGGATTTGTCAGTTTCTTCTCACTTAACAGAGTAAAGCTTCCCATACTATTATGATCTTTCATCGCAAATACATTGAATTTTGTTGATTGATGGGACGATTCATATTCGAGGTAAAAAACTAAGAAATATAGATTCTTTTGGTTAAGTTGGAAAAAATAAAAAATTTTAAATTGATTTTGAGCTTATCCTTTAGAAGTTGAGAACTTGGTAGGCTTCGAACCAAGTACATGATAATTGTCTTTTCTTGCTGAGTTCACAAGGAATTAATTACGAAGAATGGAGCTGAAGTTGCGATGAAGATTTTGAGAAATGTACTGGAAACAAGGTATACTACAAAAATATTTTGAGAAGCTCTAATCATTTGCAACTGACATATTTACTTTAGTGAAGAATTTTCAGTTTTTAGGCATATACAGTATGCTGTATATTTAATTTTCAGTTTTTAGGCATATGCAGTATGCTGTATATTTAGTGTTTTGCTCATCTACTTGAATAACATGAATTATTTCAATTATGTATTCCTTCTTGGCCAAAAAAAAAAAAAATGCATCCCTTCCTAACCCATTCTCCCAACTTTCTCCCGAGGAAAATACATAAATAGTGCACAAAAGTATAATTAAAATTTTTCAATACAAAGTAGGGTTATAAATTGCCAAATAGGGGCATCTGTTTGATTGTGTATGGATGAAGAAGATACGGAAGGTTAAGGTGAAATTTCAGTCGTCCAACAAGGATGTGTTCTAGTTGCAGATGTAAGTTGGCTTGGGGATTATGATGCACTAGCATCCCTCTTTTGATAATTTTTGTGATTTTAATTCGCCTTATTGTCACTGTAAAATGAATTCGATCACGGTTGGTTGATTCGAGTTATTTTTCAACTCATGACAAATGTATTGTGTTGCAACTTGCAAATCTGCAGCTGTGAAAATGATGGACTTGGTGGTACTTTTAGCCATTCTATGCATCAAATCACAACATGGCTGCTCACTTTGGTCTACCATTGTGGATCTGCTGTGGTCCAATTAATAAACATGTTTACTGGTTACAGTGGTTGTAGTTCTGCTTTGGTGCAAACTTTGTCGTTTTATGGGGGAAAAATGTGATAAATCAGCGTGTGGCTTGGGCAAATAGAGACCAATGCGAGAGAAAATCCAAGGGGCTAAGCATATAATACATTGAAATTGTTCAAAGTTCTTGCATATCTACTTATTTTCCAAGCAAATGCTCTGAGAGTACTGCAGTACAAACGTACAACTTAGAACATGTATGCGTTTGCATAATTGATCTGAATAACATTTGTTTCTTATTGATCTCAATCAACTTGCTTTCTAGTCTCAAGTTCAACTGCAATCCGAGTCCAAAAGCGCAAAAGGATCAAAAGCAACAACCAAACCACAAAAGAGAGCATTTCATCACACTAAGCAAAACAAGTCTCCAAAACTCAGCAATGTGGAAAACCAAATTTCTGTTTTTCTCGAGGATATCCAAAAATCGCACTTTGGGTATAATGAAGGTGCCTGTAATGATTATTAATGGCACAAGATTTAAATACAACTCTTGGCCTTCTGAAAGTTTTTAGCTCCGATCAAGCTCAAATCCACAGGAGAGGGAGAACCGACATTGAGACTCCAGTGCTTGAGATGGTCTTTTTCAATGAACATATGTTATCACCAACAATAGAACCGGATAGAAGGCCAAGCATTCAAGAACAAACTTTTCCATGGAATCAAGTTCCCAAAACAAAGCAGCATCATAGTTTTCACCTACAGCATAAAATTACTATCCAAACTATCTTAACAGAAAACAATATATAAAGGTACAATAATTCAAAAAATTTTATAAAGGAAAAAACAAAATAAGAAAATTCACATGCTGCTCTCTGTAGTCTCCAATTGCATGATATAGCAGGATGCTGATAAGTGAAAACACCATGTAATTAATACAGTAGAGTTCATTATTCGCCAAGAACTGAACAACCAACTACACCATGTGACAGTGAAAAGTTCCAAAATGCCCACTCGTTGTGGACGAGTTACAATGGAAAGTATGACAAAAAAGCAAGGCAAGGATGCTAACACACATAGAGAAGCATTTTGTAGTTTTTAGGTATTATCATTTGGAGTTCATTTAACAGAAAACAACACTTGTACAACTCTGCTAAGATTCAAGAAAGAATAAAACAGGGAAGATGTCCAAAGGAGTGATGGCCAACATTTAGTACATCAACCTTTATTCTTCACTGAAATAATCTCAACAATCAGTTTTATCATTGGTTAAGCCAATTCAAAACATAAGCATTTACACTTGAAAAGGGCATTGAATAACATCAGAAAAAGTCTATCCTACACAGAGTCGGACAAAGAATAATAACAGTCGAAATATATTACTTACGACATAAGAAGCAACTCATCAAACATCATGGACAATTTCTAAAGACATGATGACGTCTCCACAAGAGAGCATTATAAGCTAAAAGAAGCCAGCTATTCCCATAGCCGGAGCTAAAATAGGATACCAAAAAGACAATATGAACCAAGGAATTTCCAATGTATTTTCCAACAGTCTGCACTAAATTGAGCATTCAGCACCAAAAATACAAATAAGTAAATAATGGAGGAGAAGACTGCTTATGGTGCTAGGTACAACAGCAATTTCTACTTTTTATATTGAGCTATGTATTCTGAGAACAGAAACTTTGTGTTCTCTGACAAGAAGGATCGAATAATGTACGTCAAAATTACATTTGTGTCATATCCATCTGCAGCACCATTGGAGAAGATTTGAAAAATTGGGATTATAGGATTATAAACATTGATAAACATTAAATGGTAAAAAAAAAAAAAAAAAAAACAAGGATAATAGATTGAAGACAGATTATGATGGATGAAGTTAAATTCATTAATGCATGACTGTTCTTGCCACTGCAATCACAAAGTTATAACATCAAGTCTTAACCAAAGCATCGGGAACCTTCTAGAAATTGTTTTGAGAATGATGAATAATTAGTCCACCGAACTGTTCAACACATAGAAGAAGTAATATACTAGAAATACATTGAACCTGAGTGTGGAATCCCAATCTATATTGACTCCCCATTGCAAATCTTCCAGCATCATAGACATGAATGGCTCACAACTGTCAAATGACATGCAAGGAAAGCTTCCCAATCTCATTGGTAAGGAGATGTGCAATTTCAATCTTCTCCATGTATAATGACCTTTGGATCCTCATTTCCCATTTCCATCTGTTCTTCTTGAATTTGCTTTACTAGACTTATAGCAGACTTGTGACAACTTCCCACCTCAATCATTTTAATGGTTGCAATATCCCCAAAGCAAGAAGGGATCTCTTCCAGATTCCAACAATCATGCAAAACTAGTTTCTGAACAGGGGGAAAATTGTCACAAGAGGCTGTCCACCTGACAATGTTCAAGCGTCGCAATTTCAAGAACGTAAGATTAGGAAATTCCCCTTCTTTCATTTCCCATGTTTCCCCCATAAAGGATTCACTAAGTAATTTGAGCACTTGAAGATTGGGCAGCTTTCCAATTGTTGAAATTTCATCCATGGCTGCAAACAGTGAGAAAGAGTCAATTTTTTTAAATTCAAGGGAAAAGCACACTCAGATCCATAAAATCCGCACACACAAAGTGATTCTAGCCTACTCAAAGAGTCCAGCACAACAATCCCTTTGCACTTGTAAGCTGACAAAAATGAATTGTTGAACGCACACTTTAATCTGCGGATGCTTGGCAATTTTGTCATTATCTTTTGAAAGCTTTGCGAAGAAAGATCAATTGCAAGGGTAAAGGTGTCTAAATCACATAAATTTGGGAAGACTTCTAGATTGTCAGTGGGTAACCTAAAACCAACCACTGACTTATCAGCATATCTGCTCACTCCACAAAGATGCCTCAGTTTCTTCATCTTCCAGATGGAATTCGGCAAATCAACTTCAACCGCGCAACAGCAAAGGATAAGAATCTCTAACATTAACAGGTCGGACATTGAAGATGGGATGGATTCACATGCAATTGCCAAGCACCTCAAGTGAACAAGCAATGCTAATTCCTCTGGAAAATGTACAAAACAAGTATCATACCCGAAATCCAATACTCTAAGAAGCTTAGACATCCCCAAAGCCAAAATTGGATGCTCCCCGTCAAAGAACAACCTCCGATGTCCAAAAAAGAGCATACATCGTAAATGTGGAAAGAATAGCCTTGACTTAATAAAATCCTCAGTGTAAATACACAATCTATGTGGGTTGTACTGGTCCTACTAAAAGCAGAAATCTCATTATACCCATGAAAAATCTGTAGAAATCTTTCTTCTTTGGCTTTTGCCACTACAAAACTCATGTAACAAATCATGAATTCGGCAAGCTTTCACACCACCTGTAGTTCTTTGATGGCTAACTGTAACCAAACTTCTACCGATCAGATCCATCAAGTACTCGTCTGCTACATCCTCTAACTTCTTTACCTCAGTCTTTTGCTACAAATCCTTCAGAGATCCATAGCAATATTAACCTTCGGACCGGAATCTCTCCGTCTTCCTGAAATGCACCCAAATAAAGAAGGCAGGGCTCAAATAGTCTGGTAAATGACTGTAACTCAGCTCCAATGTCTTCATGCAGTGTTCGGTCCCAACTAACAGGTGCTCAAACCTGAGACTATTTGCAACATCTTCCCAGCAATCTTGCTCAATAGTTGCAAGAATCCCAGCAACAATTGCAACTGTGAGACGGTAGCCCCCTTACAATTTTTTGCTATTTGCATTCCAACAGCACTTAATGCTAGAGGGCAGCCTTCTTTGCCAAAGAGCATTATTCTGCAGCAATGCCCAACTCTCTTCATCAGTAAATGGACGAAGATAGTGAGGCTTGCTATCAAGTTTAACTTGCAAAGACAAATTATGGAATCGACTGGTGAAGAGAATTCTACTTCCATTGACATCCTCCGGGAACAATTCCTTCAACTGAATTCCATGCGATCAATGTCCCACACGATCGTCCAAAACGATGAGATACCTATTTCCTCTCAAACGCTTGTATAGCAATTCAGCCAAATTCATCTTCACTCATATTAAGACATTTGTCAGAAGACTCAATACCATGCAGAAATCTGAAGTAACAAACCGTGCTTGCTATGTACTTGAGATACAGTACACCATGCACGAATATGAAAGTAGGCGCATAATTAAAGGATTATGGTAAACTTTATTAGCCATTGTTGTTTTACCAAGTCCAGGCATTCCCACAATTGAGACAATATCCAAGTACTTTGACCCTCTTTCAAGTCTACTGGTAATAGCATCTACCTCATCATCAAGATCCACCAGAAATTCATTCAATGCTGGTGTACTGACTTGTGATGGCATGCGAACAAATTCCTTGGTAACTCTCTGGGGTTGACTATAATGCCTCATGCAGTCATGGATCTCAATGGGGCCTCAATCTTAAGACACTCGATTTCTTCTGTGATGGTATCCAATGGCATAGAAGAACAATCAGGTTTATCACCAGCCATTACAGAGTCAATGACAAACTCGGCCTTGTATGCCACCTCCATAACACGACTCCAAAGAGCTTGGAGTCTATCATTCTAGCTTGCGCTGCTCTGCAATACTCTGTAGGAAAGATCTTAAGAATACTAAGATCTTCTTGGACTCTGTGGATTTGATCCTTTAGGAAAGCAATTGAATCAGTTTCACAACTTGCTAGTTCCTGATATTTTTTAGAAGGAAATCAATTGAGCCCAACTCATTAGTCCTAGGAAAACTGACTAATGGATAGAATTGTGAAACTTCTGCCATAATAAGTCTCCAGGTTTTCCAGCAAATGAAAAAGCGCATTATTTGTTTCCTTGGCTAAGCCTTCTGTCATTTCATTGGGAGAAAGGGAGCAAATCACAATTCCTACTATCACAGACCGCAATTCTAATACGATCTTTCATTTTTTCATAGTAGCCTATTGAACTTCTCTTGATGCTCCCTGAGGAGGTATATTCAGGAACGTTATCCCAGTAACAAAGTCTTTGCATTTGGTATTTCACAGAAATGATGAAAACGGTGGTATGATAATGTAGTAGATCGCAAAGATCACTTAAGAGTGGAATCGAGAATGTCCGCAGCTAGTATTTGCCAATTCTTTCCCAGGGTGAGAGGAATGTCTGGATGATGATCTCGTAAACTTCAAAGCTGTAAAGACATGAATAAAAGTTTCCCGGACCTGGGGATCAACAGGCTTAAACTTCCTGTTGCAATTGACAAATTTCACTGTAAGTACGAAACTGAAGTACTTAGAGACAAGTGCACACCAGCTGGAGAACTATCTCTGTCGTGCCAAAACATGTAAATCAAGCTTGCTGCTTTGACAGCCACAGATTCAAGAGAAACCAACAGCTCTATCAATTGCACGTGTTCAACACCTTGCATGGTGACGAAGAGAATGAAATTTTTCAAGAACAGTAACCTCTCCTTAAAAGTTTTAAACGTATCACGCTCATCGTCTCCCAATACCCACTTCGGACAGAGTGCACAAACCAGAATATCTAATAGGGAATCAACAAGATCCATAAGTCGTCGTGCATCTGGAACTCCCACTAAGTAGTGTTTGTCCAAGTAAGAGAGGAACGATTCCCCGTTGGGATGCATCCAGAAAAGCCTAATGTCAATCAGGAATCTTCTAATCGCTAGCTTAGCGCCATCATCACCAGATGTAAGATAAGCAGATTGAAGATCTTGGGTGTTTCTGCAAACTAACTCTTCAATCCTAAATGCCATATTACATCCCAAAATTTCACAGTTACCATTCTCACATCCACACTCCGAGCAGCTGAAATGGTTGCTCCGGTTTCTCGCACACAGAAATAAAGTTTTCATGAGTCTTACCCACATTTTTAGGGAAGTAATCCTAAAAGCCAATCCAACACTGCTGCGGTTCTTATCCAACCACTCCACAAATTCTATAGCGTCATTAAGGCAAGCAATACTACTACTACCACTAATACTACTGGAGGACATCTCCATCTCTATATCTTCTTCCTAATCGATGTTGTTGTTTCCAATAAGCAAAGTAGTAGTAGTAGTAATAGGTCTAGATCTTGATCTACATCTTTACTTTACGTTCTCATCCAACAATACATGCGTTGCACATATACCATATACACGTATATTGCAAAGAGTTGTAGTGTAGCGCTACAGACCTGTTGGGGGTAGAGCGATCTCTGCTCTGGGATCTGGGTCTGCCGTTGAAATCTGTGAATTGCTCCTGACGACTTGGGAGAAAGAGAAATGGATAGTACTTTTTTTCGAATTTAGAAATGTACAGTACTTTGGCAGTTGGAAAGAAAGGAGCGTCCGGGAGTAAAGAAAGAGGTTTAGGGTTTCTATTTTTACACGAAAAGTTTTCTTTGTATTGGTAAGGAGGGTACATTTGTAAGGGGTGTCGCTTACATTTACACTTAAATAAACCCAATAATTATTAGAGTGTAAATACAGATATTTTCTTATAAATGACACCTGTTGAAAAAGTTGATATCGAAAACCTCAATTATCCCTTACACAAAACTGTTACCTGCCTTTCTTGGATCTTTCGAGGCGTAAAGTAATTTGATTATTTAACTTTTTTTTAATTTTAAAGTTTTTTGCTGAAGTAATTTTCATGTAAATTTCAAAAAGTATATTGTTTTAAAAATTTTGATTAAATAATTTCAGAATTAATCTTTCGAATAAGCTTAAGAAAGAAGATGGTTTTCGGGTTTTTTTTTTTTTAAGTATAACGACTCATCTCCCTTCGCCTTCCCTTTCCTATCTTGTTTTTTAAGTTAGAAAAATTTTAAGAAAAATATTGACGTAAAGCAAAATAACAAAAGTTTGTTCCTAAAGATAATTAAAATAATGGAGTTAATTGATGAAACTATCAAAATAACATACTATTAACAGTCTAATAAGTAAATTGACAGGAAAATTAGTTCAATTGACAAAATAATATACTTTTAGAAATTTAAAAAAATGTTACAAATTTTTATAATGAATTCAAGATTTTTAATAAAGCAATTCATGAAATTTTATTTCTTGAGAGTCTAATTGTATCCTACCCATTTAGACACATGAACAATTTTTGAAATTCGTAATTTCCAATGAAGGAAATTTGGCCAAAATTAATATATTTCTTGTTGGAAGAACATTTCCAGATTCGTTTAATAATCCTTGAGATCACATAATATTGGCTAAAAAATTTCCAACTATAAGATTTACATTATGCCAAATGGGCATTGGGAATGTTCTATAAATCAAAGGCATCAACTAATTTTTACAAACGGCACAACAAATTGTTATATCCTTTTGTTTAAAACGAACAACTAATTATTCTACGTTGAACTAGAAGTAATTTGCAAGATAAAAATCATGTATTGTATGTTAGTTCTAGATTATAAAATAATCAAATTAATCAAAATTGACTTTTCAAATTATGATTAGTTTCAAAAATAAACTAAAAAGATTTTACGCCAACATCAAATTAAAAATATAAAAAATTTAGTACTACGCAAGTATCTTCAAATCTTTCTATGATCACGAATTTGACAGCTATTAGGAAGTAAGGTATAATTGAGTCGCATAATTCGCTCTTTTAAGATTATTTACATCCTTGTAGATTTTAACTTACAAGTACAAAATCATAGCGCATCGTCTCAAGATTAAAACAGCCTAATATTGTTGCTTCTCTTAGATTTGCACGACCAAAAGAAGCAGAAACTTTATCGTACATTTTGTTTTGTCCAAAACTAATATTATAAAACTTAGAAGAACAGTTGTTGTTGGAAGGATAATCTTTTCAATTCTTCAGGAGATTATAAACTAAAAAAAAATATAGGAGTTACAATAATACAATTAAATATAATTATTAGAGCATTAAATATAATAAATATAGAATTAAATGTAATCATCAATCGATTTTTCAGTTGATCACAATTATGACAAATTGATATGGATATGGCCATTGCAATTGTTATAAATTCTCCATATTAAATTTTCTCTGCGATTAATTTAAACGATGCCATTCAACTGAATTCAACATTGAAAAACTAGATTTCTGGCAAAGTTTGAAATTAAAAAAAAAAAAAGAGGAAATATACGAACACTCTTCAAAATCGAGTGATCATCCCCAAATTCTTGTTCCTAAATCTCTCAAATCTCTAAAATCAATCAATTGTTGTTTTTGCATCTTCCAAATCTCTCAGATTTCTGTAATCAATCCGTTCTGTTTAATCAGCCTAGTCCTCCACATTTTTGTTGCTTTTGAACTCTACTCACAGCTCTCGTATATCGCTTCTTCTCTCTGTTTGCTGTGTCACCTTCATGTTTGTACAGAAGTTGAATTCTCAACATTGACTTCAAACAATATTTTTAATCTTTTTTATTTAAAATTTTCAACTGAAGTCAAGTTTGGAAAATCGACTTCAAAGTTGATTTCCTAAAAGGCATTCATGAGGTTTGATTTAAAATTTCAATAATTTGTTAAAAATGATTAACAATATCAATATTAAGTAACTAGCCCCTCGAATTAGTATTAAGTAAAGCAAAATTGTATTAGATTGTCTAATGAGGACAAACCATTGAAGAATTACTGGATAAATGTACATTTGTATCCGAGAATAATGGCAAAAGTGCAAAAAAATTTTGAACAAAAGGTCTCCAAAATGAATAAGAGAGGCATCCCTGCCAAAGATAAGGGGTTCAAACACCAGTTTTGGCACCTAGGAAATTTGGAAAAGATTGGGGAGAGGAAGAATGACTTAGATTAGGGTATATATTCAGAGTCATACCCTCAAATTGTACGTGTCAAAACTTGAAAGTTTCACCCCAAATCATGTGTGGCGAATATTTTATAATGAACATTTAAGACAAATATATCTTGTCACACGGGTTGATTTAAAATATATATATATATATATATATATATATATACATATCTTGTTGTTTATATAAGCTAATTCAAATAATTTTGAATTGTTAAACATGAGGAGCAAGAACATACATAGCCCTGGCATAAAATATACTGTATAAAAAGTTATGTGAATTTAAAACATGCCAATTCCTCTTTCCATTATCAAAAATCGGTCGTTTAAATGCAGTTAGAGGTTTGTGCAGGATGAAGAAAATGATGTAAAAGAATTTCTTTTGTAACATGATACAAAGGATAGATCAAGAGTAACTTATGATGTAGATTGTGTTTCAATCTTTTACCAGCGTGAATAGTCATTTTATGAGAATTATTAAGAGAAAAATAAATGTGGCATGTTTCTTAAATGTCATCTTATTTTTGTAACTTGTAAATAATCTATAGACAATATAAAGTTACAGGAAAACCATTCTAGCACAACCGCAAAAGAAGTCGACAGAAGTCGGATAAGTATATAAAGAGATTGGATGATAATCTTAATTTGCAGAAGAGATATTAGGTGGAACTTCGTGGATAACCAACACAATCTTTTAGCCATATTGCTCAAAATTCCATGAGAAGATGTACGTTTTTCCAATATATGCAAACAATAGTTGGCATTTTGAATATTTTCTGCACCAGGGCATCATTTAGTCTTACCAATTGGTCTAATTAATTGTTACACATTTTCGTGTAAAAAGAATAACTAATTGTTGTACATCGATAAGTAAAAGTGACCCGCAAAATTACAAAATCATGCATATGGTATGATTTGACTTTTACATATAGCAAATAAACAAAGGCTGCATTTGGATGGGTGTTTTTTGAGGTATTTTTTAAGAAATTTTATTGTAGATATTTTTTAGAAACAATTAGGGGCTTTTGTCCAAAACCCAAATTTGATTTCCAAATTTGTAGACACACACATATACACATGCACACACACATACACACACATACACATACACATACACACACATACATACATGCATACGTGCGTGCGTGCACATATATTTGGCATATGTACATACCTAGATACACATATATATAAAATATATGTATTTACATTATATATATAATATAATATATACGTACATACATACGTTTGTACATGCATACATACGTACATACACACATATATACTATAATATATATAAATATATAATATATATAATACATATAATATATATAGATAATATATATACATACGTATATTTATATATATTATATTATATATTTATACGTACATACATATATGTACATGCATGTATACAAACATATGTGTATATAATATAATATATATAAATATACATAAGTATATATATTATCTATATGTATATATTATATTATACGTATGTACATGCATGCATACATACATACGTACATATATATAATATTATATATATAGTATTATCTATATATATTATATATGATATATATTATAATACCTATAATATATATAATATACATAATATATATTATATATAACATATATTAATAATAAATATATTATATGTACATACATGCGTATGTACATGCATCCATACATACTTACATAATTTATATATAAATATATAATATATAATATATATTTATATACACACATACTAGTGAGTGTGAAAGTGAGTGTGTTTTCTTGATGTTCTTAATGTGTTCTTGAAGATGAGTGTGAAAGTGAATGTGTGTTCTTGGTGTGAGTTTGAAGGTGAGTGTGTGTTTTTAGTGTTCTTAGTGTGTAGGATTTTAGTATATATAAAAATGTATGTGTGTGTGGAAAACCAAAAAATGTGCAAGAAACATTTTTTGGGTGTTTTTTGTGCCAAAGAAACACATTTCCTAAAAAAACACTACATCCAAACACACCCAAAATTTTTGTCAATTATTATCTCATGTACATAACATGCTGTAATGTAGATTATTGATCAAATACATGACAAATGTATAAACAATCCTTTGGGCTTCTAAACACTCTCAGAAGTATCTGCCGACATTGATTCCTTTCTTTTCTAAAGCACACAAAACAAATCTATGTGTGCAGACATACACATATAAACACTATAGCTCAAGCATATTAAGCTAAAAACTTCACGTAATTGACATTTGAAGGATTATTGTTTGATATCATCCCTTTTCAGTCCAATGTCAAACCGATGTGCGCAGACATGCACGCATAAACCTTATGAATGATCTTAACAGTGAGTTGTAACTACAAAAGTTGTCCCAATAGAGAAATGCAATGAAAATGCTCAGCACAAAGAAAAAAAATGGTACACGGAGGTGGGGAAGGGGTATACATCTTCTCTTTAGTAGGTGCATTGTGCTTATATTTATTTGTTCGACAAGATAATTTAATTTATTTTCATATTTTCTTTGACTTTTGCTAGCTATTTCCAATTGATGTCAGCATTGTAACTATCACACGTACACACACATAAAATCAGTTGTATTTTCCATGTAGCTGTGGGCATTATGATTTTTAAGCCCCACTTGTGCACAAAAATTTAATAAAATGGTTTTGTATAGGGGCACCAAAACAGAAAAGGAGAATAGGCAAACCACGAAATGGTAAGCATTGACGGAATTTGGGAAATAATTAAAAGGGCAGGGCTTACCCTCAAAAATAACTAATGAACTTTAAATTGTTAGATTCATTACATATAAATTGAACAAAATAATTGAATTATGCAAATTAAACATTATTAATAGAAGGGTACATGTCTAATGTATCTTGAACAGTGTTTGCTATTACAAACTAGTTAAGATGCTTAGAATTTACACTCAGCTTTTGTACTTGACGGCTTTGTTATTTTCCCCATCAGTGAACATTTTTTTTAAGTTGGCTTTTGAAACCAATGTTAAAGAGGTAGACAATAGGAGTTGCATCAGGATCCCTACTCGATTGTGAACTTTGTTTTATGTTATGCAGTGTTACTGTAATCCACGAAATCTTTTGGCAAGCCAAATTATTTGAAGGAGTTCTTCCTTTTTTTTTTTTTTTTTTTTTTGAGAAAAGGAGTTCTTCCTTTTAAATGCATTTTATGGGTGACGCCTTGATGTTTTGTAATAATATTTCGGCTGTAGATGCATCCTTTTTGTGTCAAGCGTTTTGTGTCTATTGATTTACATTTCTTGTTTAAACATTTAACAAGGATATTTGATACGAATAAATTTTGCTTCTTCTTTTAGTGGCTGTATACCATCAGAATAAGAGATTAAAGAGCTTGAGAGACGATGCAGTGGCAACCCTCTTAAATAAATGTTGATGATGGATGTGTTAGTTTCTTCTCATTTAACAGAGTAGAGCTTCCCGTACTACCATGATATTTTTCCCACAAATATACTAAATTTTGTCCATTAACTGGACGACTTATAATCAAGATAAAAAAATTACAAAATTTAGATTCTTTTTGTTAAATTGAAAAGGCTGAAGAATTTAGTTGTTTTTGTGTTTATTGTTTAGAAGTTGAGAACTTGGTACTGCTCAGAACTAAGTACATGATAAAGGTCTTTCCTTGGCGGTGCTCACAAGGAATTAGCTAAGAAGAATAGAGCTAGAGTTGTGATGAAGATTTTGAGAAATGTACTGGAAACAGGGTAGACTACAAAAACATTTTGAGAAGCTCCAGTCACTTGCAGTTGACATGTTTAGTAAAGAATTTTCAGTATTAGGCATATGCAGTGTGCAGTATATCTAATTGTTTTGCTTCTCTACTTGATATGCATCTTTTGAGTCGTGATGCTAGATTGAATGACATGAGTTATTTCAATTATGTATTCCTTCTTGGAAAAAAAAAATTAGATATGACTTCCCAACCAATTGTCCCAACTTTCTCCCAAGGAAAAGATATAAATAGTGCAAAAATGTATGACTCAAATTCCAGTACAAAAATAAGGTGTTATAAACTATCAAATATTGGCATCTGTTTAATTTTGTAAGGATGAAGAAGATATGGAAGGTTAAGATGAAAATTCATTCGTCAAACAAGGATATGTTCTAGTTGCAGATGTCAATAGGCTGGGGGACTGTGATGCGCTAACATCCATCTTTTGATAACTTTTGTGATTTTAATTCGCCTTATTGTAATTATGTGAGACCCCAAGTCACACATCGGTGGAAAAAAGAAAAAGTGGTTCGTATATAATATCTTACGTTTGAACTACTAAATAACTTGGCTTAAGCATTTTGAGCCCGTGGTTTAAAAGCTCAAAAAGTTATTGGGCCAGCCTAAACGCGAGATGTTACCAATAGTATCAGAGCAAACCTCGTGTGGTCTCTGCACGGGGTAAGACTGGGCCTATGGTATTGGGCCGGACTACACAAGGAAGTGGAGGAACTAAGTGCTGTGCGGGACTAAGTGCTACGTCAACCTAAGGGCGGGAGCTACCTCTAGAGCCCGTACGAGCCACCTCTAGAATCCAACACAACCGAGTGGATAGTTCGGATATGAATTGGGCTTTGCGAGAACGCAAAGGCCTAAAGGAGGGGTGAACGTGAAAAAAAAAAATTGGTTCGTATATAATATTTTACGTTTGGGCTACTAAATAACTTGGTTTAAGCATTTTAAGCCCGTGGTTTAAAAAATCAAAAAGTTATTGGGCCAGCCCAGACGCGAAATGTTACAAATTATTAAGTGAAATCAATCATGGTTGATTAATATACAACTTACTTCTCAACCCAGGACAAATGTACTATCTTATAACTTGCAAATCTGCAGTGGTGAAAGTAATGGATTTGGGGGGAATTTTAGCCATTCTATGCATCAAACCAGGAAATGGCTGTTTACTTGGACCTAACAGAGTGGATCTGCTGTGCTCCAGTTATGCTTCCTGGTTTTGGAGGTTGCAGTTCTGCTTTGGTGCAAACTTGCCTTTTTATGTGGGAAAATGTGACAAAACAGCATTTACCTTGGCCAAGTAAAGACAGATAGAAGGTAAAATTCCAGGGCTAAGCGAGATAATATGTTGAAATTATTCAGAATTCTTGGGTATCTACTTATTTTCCAAGCAAATGCTCTGAGAGACTGAAGTATGCACATATAGCTTAGAATCTGTATGTCTGTGCATGACTGACCTGAACAACATTTGATTCTTATTAGCTATGATCAACTTGTTCTCTAGTCACAAGTTCAACTGAAAGACGAGTCCATACGTGCAAAAGGATCAAAGGCAACAACCAAACCATACAAGAGAGCATTTCATCACACGAATCCAAACAAGTCTCCATTTGGAAAACCTAATTTCTGTTTTCACGAGGATATTCCAAAAATCACACTTTGGGCATAATTAAGATGCCTTTAATGATTATTAATGGCCCAAAATTTAAACACAACCCTTGGCTTTCTGAAAGATTTTAGCTACG
Source organism: Mitragyna speciosa (assembly GCA_024721245.1). NCBI lineage: Eukaryota > Viridiplantae > Streptophyta > Magnoliopsida > Gentianales > Rubiaceae > Mitragyna > Mitragyna speciosa. The sequence continues at coordinate 505,639 of JAMWEH010000142.1, read as the reverse complement.
ATCAACTAGAATCCACAGGAGATGGAGAACCAATATTGAGACTGCAGTGCCTGAGATGGTCTTTTTCAATAACTAACAATAGCACAGGATAGAAGGCCAAGCACTGAAGAGCAAACTTTTACATGGAATCAAGTTCCAAATCCAAAGCAGCATCATAATCTTTCACCTACTAAAATTACTATTCAAACTATCTAAACAGAAAAGAATATACAATGACTAGAATGAATGGAAAAATGTCTTTCAAAATTTACGTTTGTGTCATTCAATCTGCGGCAACATTGAAGAAGATTTCAGAAATTGGGATTATAGGATTATAAACATTAATAAACATTAAATGGTAAAAAAAATGGACAATAGATTGAAACTGATTATGAGGGATAAAGTTAAATTCATTAATGCATTACTGTTCTTGCCACTGCAATCACAAAGTTATAACATCAAGTCTTTAACCAAAGCATCAGGAACCTTTCAGAAATTGTTTAGAGAATGATAAATAATTACATCACCAAACTTTTCAACACATACAAGTAGAAATATACAAGTAACCAATCAAACTCAAGAGTGGAATCCAATCTGCATTTACTCGCCATTGCAAATCTTCTATCATCAAGAGACATGAATGGTTCACCACTGTCAAATGATATGTGCGGAAAACTTCTGCTCTCAGTGCTAAGAAAATATGCAATTCCAATCTTCATCGTGTACAATAACCTTTAGATCGTCATTTCCCATTTCCATCTGTTCTTCTTGAATTTGTTTTACTAAACTTGTAGCAGAATTGTGACACCTTCTCACCTTAATCATTTTAAGGGCCGCAATATCCCCTAAACATGAAGGGACTTCTTCCAGCTTCCAACAACCATGCAAAATTAGTTTCTGAAGACAGCGAAAATTGTCAGAAGAGGCTGTCCACCTGACAATGTCCAAACCATTTAATTTCAAGAATGTGAGATTAGGAAATTCCCCTTCTTTCATTTCCCATGTTTCCCCTGTAAAGGATTCGCAAATTAATTTGAGCACTTCAAGATTGGGCAGCTTTCCAATTGTTGAAATTTCACTCCATGGCTGCGAACAATTGGAGATAGTCAATTTTTTTAAATTCAAGGGAAAAGCAAACTCAGTTCCATAAAAGCGATCCACACGAAGTGATTCTAGCCTACTCAAATAGTCCAGCAGAACAATCCCTTCGCAATCGTAAGCTGATAGAATGCACCTGCACTTTAGTGTGCGGATGCTTGGTAACTTCCTCATTATCTTTTGAATGTTTTGCAAAGTGGGATCAATTGCAAGGCTAAGGGAGTCTAATTCATATAAATCTGGGAAGACTTCAAGATTGACAGTGGGAAATCTAAAACCAACTATTGATTCCTTACAACTGCTCATTACACAAAGATGCCTCAGTTTCTTCATCTTCCATATTGTATCCGGCAGATCAACATAAAATCTGCAATAGCGAAGGATAAGTCTCTAACATTGACAGGCTGGATATTGAATATGGGATGGATTCACATGGAATTGCCAAGTATCTCAAGTGAACAAGCAATATTAATTCCTTTGGAAAAGGCATAAAACAAGTACGATTCCCGAAATCCAACACTCTAAGGAGCTTAAACATCCTCAAAACGAAAATTGGATGCTCCCCGTCAAAGGACAACATCCCGTATCCAAAAAAGAGCATGCATCGTAAATGTGGAATGAATAGCCTAAGGCTTAATAAAATCCCTTACCTTAGAGTAAATACTCAATCGATATGGTTTGTATGATCTACTAAAAGAATAAATCTCACTGTACCTCCAAATCTGTAGAAATCTTTCTTCTTCGGCTTTTGCCACACAAAACTCATGTAACAAATCATGAATTCGGCAAGCTTTCACGCCACCTATAGTTCTTTGATGGGTAACCGTAACCAAACTTCTGCCAATCAGATCTGTTAAGTACTCGTCCGCTACATCCTCTAACTTCTTTACCTCAGTCTTTTGCACAAATCCTTCAGAAATCCATAGCAATATTTATCTTTGGACTGGAATCTCTTGGTCTTCCGGAAATGCACCAAAATAAAGAAGGCATGGCTTCAAATAGTCTGGTAAGTGACTGTAACTCAGCTCCAATGTCTTCATGCAGTGTTCGGTCCCAATAACGGTGCTCAAACTGAGACTATTAATGATTTAATTAGCATTCCAAAATTAACGAAAAGGTTGTGGAACTTGACTTTATTGAAAGTGTGAAGTCGAGCTTCTCAAATTCGAATTCAGTGTAGATCATCTCTGTAGAGTTTACAATTAATTTAAACGCTGCCATTTAACTGAAGTCAACATTGGAAAAATAAATTTCAGGCAAAGTTTGAAATGGAGAGAGAGAGAGGATACGAACACTCTTCAAAATCGAGTGACCATCCTCAAATTCTAATTCCTAAATCTCTGCACTTCACGTATTTTTTGAGTTTTTGTCATTGTAAATAGCGTAGAAACCTGTGTCCACACAGATGTGGACATATGGAGCCATTATGACATCCATGTACCACCAATGTGGACTTTAATTAGGGACGATGAGGCACAAGTGCAAACCAAGTTGCCGGTTAATTTGTCTATTACCAAAGTTCAATTATTGCAGTTCTTACCGGAATCAGAACTCTGCATTGTTTGATCAGTAATAAGAGTTGTTTTGTTAAAAATAGCTGTTGTTTGTGGTGAATTGGGATTTTTCATCCAAAATTGGAAGCAGAGAAAGCTACGCATGACTTCACAGCCTTCTTTGTGGTAATTGTTTCAGTGTAAGAACATTGGATTCTTTGAATTTTAAATAAATATTGTCAAATTTTCAAATGGTTTATTTGTATAAAAAGAAAAAGAAAAAAAATCACTGAGCTATGTGTTCTGATAATTAAATTTAGTCTATGTTATCTGACTAGAATGAACAGAAAAAATTTTATGTTTGTGAACCACTTGTTCTAAGGATCATGTCAATTTGCAGCACACCAGTGAAGAAGATTTCAGATGTTGCGATTACAGGAATATAAACATTAATAAATATTAAATGTCAAGAAAAACATGGACAATATTTTAGAAGCAGATTATGATAGGCAAAGTTAAATTCATTAATGCATGACTGTTCTTGCCATTGCAATCACAAAGTTACAGCTTAAAGTTCTAACCAAAGCATCAGGAACCTTCCAGAAATTGTTTTTGAGAATGATAAATACTTACATCACCGAACTGTTCAACACATACAAGTAGTAATATACTAGTAATACGTCTAACCTAAAGAGTGGAATTCCAATCTGCATTGACTCCCCATTGCAAATCTTCCACCATCAACAGACATGAATGGTTCACCACTGTCAAATGATACGCGAGGAAACCTTGTCCTCTCCGTGCTGAGAAACTAAGCAATTCCAATCTTCATCGTGTATAATGATCTTTAGATCCTCATTTCCCATTTCCATCTGTTCTTCGTGAATTTGCTTCACTAAACTTGTAGCAGACTTGTGACACCATCGCACCTCAATCATTTTAATAGTTGCAGTATCCCCCAAACAAGAAGGGACATCTTCCAGACGACGACAACCAATCAAAACTAGTTTCTGGAGACAGGGGAACTTGTCACAAGAGGCAGTCCACCTGACAATGTCCAAGCATTGCAATTTCAAGAATGTGAGATTAGGAAATTCTCCTTCTTTAATTTCCCATGTTTCCCCCAAAAAGGATTCATCAAGTAATTTGAGCACTTCAAGATTGGGCAGCTTTCCAATTGTTAAAATTTCACTCCACGGCTGCGAACAACGGGAGAGAGTCAATTTTTTTAAATTCAAGGGAAAAGCACATTTAGTTCCGTAAAATCCATCCACACGAAGTGATTCAAGGCTACTCAAATAGTCCAGCACAACAATCCCTTTCCAATTGTGAGCTGACACATTTGATTTGATGCACACACACTTTAGTCTGCGGATGCTTGGTAACTTTCCCATTATCTTTTGAATGCTCTGCGAAGAGGGATCAATTGCAAGGGTACAGGTGTCCAAATCATACAAATCTGGGAAGACTTCAAGATTGTCAGTGTGAAATCTAAAACCAACTGAATGATGTCGCATTATCACTTATTACACAAAGATGCCTCAGTTTCTTCATCTTCCAGATGGTATTCGGCAAATCAACATTAACTTTGCAATAGCTAAGGATAAGAGTCTCTAACATTGACAGCTTGGATATTGAAGATGGTATGAAGAATTCACATGCAATTGCCAAGTATCTCAAGTGAATAAGCAATACTAATTCCCTGGAAACTGTTACCAAAGTGAACGAACTTCCCAATATCCAACACTCTAAGCAGCTTAAATATCCGAAAAACGAATAACAGGATACTTCCCTGTCAAAGAATCGAACTTCTTACAATTCAAAAAAGAGCAAACATCTTAAATGCGGAAAGAATAGCCTTGACTTAATAAAATCCTCTTCCTCAGTAGTAAATACACCATCGACTGTGGGTTGTACTGGTCTACTAAAAGTAAAAATCTCATTATACCCATGAAAAATCTGCAGAAATCTTTCTTCTTTGGCTTTTGCCACACAAAACTCATGTAACAAATCATGAATTCGGCAAGTTTTCACACCACCTATAGTTCTTTGATGTGTAACTGTGACCAAACTTCTACCAATCAGATCCATCAAGTACTCGTCTGCTAAATCCTCCAATTTCTTTACCTCAGTCTTTTGCACAAATCCTTCAGAGCTCCATAGCATTGTTAACCATCGGACTGGAATGTCTCGGCCTTCTGAAATGCACCAAAATAAAGAAGGCATGGCTTCAAATAGTCTGGTAAATGACTGTAACTCAGCTCCAATGTCTTCATGCAGTGTTCGGTCCCAATAACAGTGCTCAAACTGAGACTATTTGCTACTTTTTCCCAACAATCTTGCTCAATAGTTGCAAGAATTCCAGCAACAATTGCAACTGTGAGAGGAAGTCCCTTACATTTTTTTGCTATTTGCATTCCAACCGAACTTAATGCTAGGGGGCAACCTTCCTTGCCAAAGAGCTTATTCTGCAGTAATTCCCAACTCTCTTTATCAGTAAATAAACGAAGACAGTGAGGCTTGCTACCAAGTTTAATCTGCGAAGACAATTTATGAAATCGACTGGTGAAGAGAATTCTACTTCCATTGGTATCCTCTGGGAATGATTCCTTCAACGTATTCCATGCATCAATATCCCACACATCGTCCAAAACGATGAGATACCTATTTCCTTTCAAACGCTTGTATAGTAATTCAGCCAAATAATCTTCACTCATTTCAAGACATTTGTCAGCAAACTCATAGACAACATCACGCAAAATCTGAATTAACAAATTGTGCTTGCTATATACTTGAGATACAGTACACCAAGCACGCATATGAAAGTGGCACATAATTAAAGGACTATGGTGAACTTTATTAGCCAATGTTGTCTTGCCAAGTCCAGGCATTCCCACAATTGAAACAATATTCAAGTATTTTGACCCTCTTTCAAGTCTACTAGATAATAGCATTTACCTCATCATCAAGATCCACCAGAAATTCATTCAATCCTGGAGTAGTAAATTGTGATGGCATGCGAATAAAATCCTTGGTAAGTCCTCTGGGGTTGACTATCAATGCCTCATGTGGTCATAGATCTCATGGGCCTCAATCTTAAGAAACTTGAATTTCTTCTGTGATAGGTATCCAGTGACATAGAAGAACAATCAGGTTTATCACCAACCATTACAGAAGTCAATAACAAACTCGGCCCTGTACGCTACCTTCCATTAACACGACTCCAAAGAGCTCGGAGTCTATCATTATGGTTGCCGCATGCTTCCACAATACTCTGCAGGAAAGATCTTAAGAACTACAAGGACCTTCTTGGACTCTTTGGATTTGATCCTTTAGGAAAGCAATTGAATCAGTTTCACAACTTGCTAGTTCCTTGATAGTTTTTAAGAAGGAAAATCAGATCGAGCCCAACTCATTGGTCATAGGAAAACTAAATGATGGATAAAATTGTGAAACTTCTGCCATAATAAACTCAAGCACTTCCAGCAAATGGAAAAGTGCATTATTTGTTTCCTTGGCCAAGCCTTCTATCATTTCACTAGGAGAAAGGGAGAAAATCAAAATTCCTACATCAATGACCACAATTCTAATAAGATCTTTCATGTTGTCATGTAGTTTATCGAACTTCTCTTGATGCTCCCTGAGGATGGATCTCAGGAATTTTACCCCCTCCTCAAGTTTTTGCATTTGGTCTTTGACAGAAATGATGAAACCAGTGGTATCATAAGGCAGTATATCCCAAAGATTACCCAAGAGCGAATCGAGAATGTCCGCAGCCAATATTTGCCAATTCTTCCGCAGGAAGAGAGGAACGTCTGATGACGATCTTGATAATTTTAAAGTAGTTAAGACATCAATACAAGTTTCCCGGACTTGGGGATCAACTGGCTTAAACTCCTGCAGCACCTGAGAAATTTCAGATGAGTACGCTGGAGAATTAAGTTGCCCATAAGCTCTGCTGTACCAAAACATGTGAATCAGGCGTGCTGCTGTGATAGTCAGAAATTCAACAGCAGTCAACACCTCTATCAATTGCACGTGCTCAACACCTTGCATGTTGACAAAGCTAATGAAGTATTTCAAGAACATTAGCTTCTCTTTAAGGGCTTCAAATACATGAAGAAGCTCATCTTTTCCAAATGACCACCGCACACGGAGTAAATGTACTAGACTATCTAAAAAGGAATCAACGAGATCCATAAGTCCTCCTACATCTGGAACTCCTACTAAGCAGTGCTCGTCCAACAAAATTTGGCACAATTCCTCCCAGGTATCTATCCAGAAAACCCTGATGTTATCCCGGAATCTACCGATCTCATCCTGTGCGCCATCAATACCTGAGGTAAGAAAAGCAGATTGAAGATCCTGGGTGCTTCTGAAAACCAGCTCTTTAATCCTAAACGGGATGTTACATCCTAATTTTTCACAGTTACTCTCTTGACATCCACATTCCAAGTAGCTGAAATGGTTGCTCCTCCGGTTTCTCGCACAGAGAAATAAAGTTTTCATCAGCCTTACCTCTCCAATCAGTAAATCAACATCAGAAAAGCATCCATAAATGCGGTTCTCAATCAACCACTTCAGATATTCTAAGGTATAATCAAAGCAAGCAGTACTACTACTACTACTGGTAGACATCTCTATCTCTATCTCTTCTTTCCAATGTACGTTATTGTTTTCCGATAAGCAAGTAGAAATAGATCTAGTTCTTTACTTCACTTTCTCATCCAACAATACATTCCACACATATACCATATAATGTTGCAAAGAGTAGAAGTAGCGTTACGGACCTGTGGAGTAAAGCGTTCTCTGCTTTGGGTCTGCGTTGAAGTCTGAGAGTTGCTGCAAACTGGGCAGGGAGAGGAATGGATACTTCGGTAACTGGGGCGGAAAGAAGCGTTTTGGGTTGGTGATTTGAGGCAGGGAAAATATGTTAAGTATTCCATTTTCCCCCATTTAACCACAGCAAATTGAAATCAATCTTACACCAAAAATTATTTTCTATTGCAAGAGGATAGACTCCTCGTGCACTCGACTGTTACCTGCCTCTTTTGTATGTAAGGTAAGTGATTGGTTAACCTTTTTTTTTTTTTTTTTTTAGTTTAAAGTTGCCTACTGAACTAATTTTCATGTCAAGTTATTTATTTATTCATTTTTTTCAGCAGAACTCAATTCTTGATTCATTAACATCAAAAGAATCGACAAATTACATAACGTGGGGTTAAAAACCAAATCAAAAGTTTAATTTTTTTTTCTTCTAAAAAAAAAACTTTTCCTTTCTTTTTCTTTGGCTTCATTCATCTCGCCGTCTGCTTCTGCATCTCGTTTTCGTCTTCGTCTTCATCGTCACGAACTTCATCGCCATCAGAGTAAATCTCAGGTTCGTGAACAAGAAGAGCGGCCGCCGCTTGACAGTTGAATGTATCTTTATTATCGCTTATCGTGTTCGGCGATTTTATGACTATGTCGTCCGACAAGTAAGTGCAACCCGCAACGGCCATTGGATGATCGATGAAGATAGGATCTTAAGAAGATTGTGAAATACGACGGCGTTTCTCTCTCTAGCCGAGAGTAACACGGTCCTACTCTTCCAGCGTGTGAGTTGGCACGAGTAAATATAAGGTGCACCAATGACATGTCACATACTACAAATAATTACATATTTTTAAGATTAACTTACTATTTCTACGTAATTATAAATAATTGATTCTAGGGCCTTATGTAGCTTGACACTGCTTTCCCAATTTTCTTAAACCATATTGTTTTAACATTTTCATTAATCAATTCTGCAATTTAATCTTTCAATATTTTCCTAAAAATTTTAGAAGTTTGAAAAACAAGAGGAACGTTTCGGCATTGTTTCTTTGTATAACAAAAATTTCTTGTAGATAAGAAAGATAACAGAGTTAATTGAGGAAATTATCAAAATAATAGACTTTTAGAATTTTAATGAGTAAATTGCCACGAAAATCAGTTGATTAGACAAAATAAACCTTTAAAAATGTTTGGTAACCACCCATTATTTTATTACGTAATTAGAAAAAAAAATTCATGGATATGTTATGTCTTAATTTGTGTAAAAAGAACAACTAAAATTGATCAAATACACACAGATGTAAAATAAATCCTTTTGGACTTCCAGACACTCTCAAAAGCATCTGCCGCCACTGACACATTTCTCTAAAACACACAAAACAAAAGCACAAGCATAGAAAGCGATAATCATCACTTAATTTAAAATTGAAGGAATTATTGTTTGATACAACCCTTTTCAATCCGTGTGCAGACGTTGAGATATAAATCTTGTGGATAATTGGATCTGAATGGGGAGTTTTAAGGACAAAAGTTGTCCCAATTAAGAAATCCAATTAAAATGCTCAGCACCAAAAATAAATAAATAAATAAAATTGGTTCGCGGATGTTTGGAAGTGTGCATACATCTTCTGTAGTAGGTGCATTGTGCTTATTCTTTATTTGCTGGAAATGACAATTTAATTTGTTTCAATATTTTCTTGTCTTTTGCTAGCTATTACCAATTGATGTCAGCATTGTAACTATCACACATACACACACATAATATCAGTGTTTAAGATGTAGCTATCGGCATTATAATCTAGAGAAAATTGCAGTACCAAATGTTTGGGGCATCTGCAATTTCAGTCCCTAAAGTTTGGGTAAAAGCAAATATAGAATAAAATGTTTCAATTTTTTAACACATTTAGTCTTATTGATCAATTTTCTCAAAATCTTATCAGAATCCAGTTACGTAAGACTCATGTGACGGTTATAATGTAGACACTAAATTTTGACGCACCTCTTGTAAATATATATATGCGTATTACTTTATTTAGGGGGTATTTTGATTTTCAGGGGTCAATTATAATTTTTGTGTATATTACGTCTAATTTGTCACATTAGGGGCAAAATAGTAATTTCACCATGTAAATATTATTTTATTTTATTTTATTTCCTAAATACATAATTTTGCCATTTTTATCATTATTTATAATTTTAATAATTTTTGGGAGTCATTTATTATTTATTTAAAATTTTAGTATTTTCTTAATTTAATGGCACGTTTTCCAATGCACTATTTTTATGAGAATTTTTAAGTAAAAAGTTTTATATATGTGTTTTGTATATTTATAAATTTTTTGTAAAAATTTCATAATTTTTAGAAGAGCGTTAGGTATTTATTTCAAAATTTTAACTTTTTGGTCTATTAATGGCTCGTTTTCATTATTCTAGCAAATTCGAAATTTATAGTAAATTTTATTTCTTATTTTAATGCTAAATTTTAATGGTTTTTGTTTTTAGGAACCCAAGTGAATTTCTATTTTACTTTATTTTGTTTGCTTAATTTTCTCCTTACAAATTTTCCAAAAAAAAAAAAAAAAAAAGCTAAGCTAAGTAGCAGGCTGCGTTTTGCAGCCTGCTACTACAGTAACAATATAGCTGCTTACACAGCTCCATGCCATACCTTCAACCACCCTAACAATCAGCCATACCAATCACCTAACCACCCTTTGTTTAATCATATCACACACTTGCACTCTCCACACCCCCAGCTCCATTAATCACAAAAATCTGCACACAATTTCACTCCTCACTTCCACCTTCTCTTACCAGACCAGCAGCACAAACCACACTAGCACAGACTTCACCTCACTCTTTTCTCTCTCGACACTTACATTCCCTCACATCCTCACTCACATTTCATCTGCACACGATTCACAAGAACTCACTCATTCACACACGACACACACTAGCACAACGCATTTCACATCTGTACACACACACCACTTACATACCTGCAGAAGCACACACATTTACACACACCATAAACACACACATTACACACACTACACACCTGCACACATTCAGAACACACACGAACACACATTCACACACACACCTAGACATTCACAGGCATCACACTTCCTTCCACTCTCTCGGCAAAATCACACACAGCACACACACCAGGCATACGCCTTCCCCTTCCCTTGCACAAGCATACACTCACAGACACAAAAAGATCAAACTCACACACTACACTTGCATTTTTCCCTCACTCTCTACACTGGTTCTTCCTTCACCAGAACAAAACTCACAGGCACACACAATTCCATTTTTCTCTCGGCCCTCTGCAACTCACACACACATACAGCACACACACTAGGCACTCACCTCACCCTCTTCTCTCTCGGCACTTGACACAACTCACACACTTGCACTCATAAACGCACACACAATCCCCTGCACACAGAAGCACACACGCACCCTGCAAACGCATACACACACACTTATAAACATACACACACATTTCCCCTGCAAATAACGCACCCAATTCCAGCACACACATACACCTACACAATCACACTTATACACACAATTACACATCATACACGCCCCTGCAAAACATATACACACCTGCACAAAAATTAAAAATTAAAAAAAAAAAAGCCCAACAACAAAAAACAACAACACCAGCAAACAAAGTCCCAACCGGAGCACTACCAACCGGCCGGATTCAGTCCACCAGTGACGCCAAGCCAACCCTCCACCACCTCTCCCTCCATATTTTCTCAAGTCGGGTAAGAAAACTTCTTCCCCTCCACTAATTTCTCCCTGTAAAAGCAATAATCCATTCATATGTATTCAATTTAGTCATGTTTTTATTTTAAGAATTAGGAAGTCTAGATAATTTTGGGGAGAATAATTTGGATCTCTTAGAAAAGAGACCGAGTGAGAGAAAGAGAGATAGAGAGAGAGAGGAGAAATCGGGACCGGACAGTGAGGAGAGAAGGTCCGGTGAGGAGAGACATCCGGCGAGGCTAGAGAGAGAGAGTTCGACGAAGAGAGGGGGGGAGATCAGAATCGGGGAAGGAAGAAGAAAAAGAAAAGAGACGGACCAGGGGAGAAAGAAGAGAAAAAAAAAAGAAAGAAGAAAGAAAGAAAAGAAAAGCGAGAAAAAGAAAGAAAAGAGAGAAAAAAAAAAAGAAAAGAAGAAAAACCGGTTAAAAAAAAAAGTTTTAGTGAAACTACGTCGTTTTGACGTAGTTTCACTCAAAACTACGTCGTTTTGATTAGTTAGTTTTTTTTTTTTAATTAATAATAGTTATTTATTTTATGATCCTTATACTCTTATTAATGTCACTATGGCCCTGGGAATTTATAATTTGTGCGTTTAAGTTTCTGTTTATTGTAGATTGACCCCTATAATTTTATTTTCTTTTCAATTAAGTCCTAATTAATTGCATTTAGGTCCCCCAACTTTTATATAATTATAATTTTGACCCCTGTATTTTTTAAATTTCCATTTCTGACCCTATATTTTTTTATAATTACATTTTGACTCCTAAATTTTTCTGGAATTGCATTTTTACCCTCTGATATTTATGGAAATTGCAATTTTACCTCCCAAGCTTGCTGTTATTGTACTTTAGGCTTTAAATGTTGCTGAAAATTACATCTTTGCCCTTATAAATTGCTGGAAATTTCATTTTGCCCTAGAATATTGCTGGAATTTTGCATTTTTGCCCCCCCAAACCTTGCCGGAATTGTATTTTTGCCATAAAATGTTGCTGGAATTCTATTTTTAGTCTTTGAATGTGGCTGGAACTTGCAATTTGGTCTCTCACATTACTGGAATTTTACATTTTTGCCCCCAAACCTTGCTGGAATTTCATTTTTGCCATTATATTTTGCTGGAATTACTTTATTGTCCTTCAATGTTGCTGGAATTTATATTTTTGCTCCCCAAATAGCTAGAACTTGAAATTTTGCCTTTAAATATTTGCTGTAAATTATGTGTTATTTAATGACTTTGCTGAAATTATATTCTTGGCTTTAAATATTATTGTAAATTTTTATTTTGGGTATTATACTTGCTGAAAATTATATTTTAGCCTTTAAATTTGTTGTAAATTATATTATTATCTTAACTATGGTTTGAAATTATAATTTTACCCTTTAGTTTGTTATAAATTACATTTTTTACTCTAGAATATTGCCCAAATTTCTCCTTTTAATCCAAAATCTTGGAACATTTTTATTTTTGCAAAAAAAAAAAAGAAGGACATTAATTAAGTCCTCAAAGCTTTTAATTATTTCTTTTCACATTTTATTTTTATTTTTATTTTATTTTTATCAAATTTATAATTAATGTTCTAAAATTGGGTCTTGTTAGTCTAATTAATGTTCAAATTAGTTTCTTTATTTCCCTTTTAGTTATTTTGATAATTTTCATTTGGGTGTTAAAAGTTTAAGTATGTATTATTGTGTTTTATCTTCTACTATTTTTTTTACTTATTCATTTTCCTTGTTTTACTTTATTTATTTATGCACTTATTTATTTTCACTTAAACAATTTTCATTCTTTTCTAAACACTTAATTATTATTATTTTGATTTTGTCTATTATTGCTATAATTGTTTGAATTATCATAGCATGTTCATGGTGATTGGTATGGAACTTATTTAATTAGTAGTTTATTTATTAAATAGTGGTAATTTTTTAATATGTTTGCTCATTTAGTAGCAATTTGTACCGAGTCCTCGAACGGGAGGTATCTCGATTACCCTTTTAATTTCTTTTTATGTGCTCCTACGTGCTCCAATGTGTTTTTCTATGTGTTTTCATGTATTTTATGCTTATAATTTTTATCCATATGCGAGTGTTTATTTATTTATGCCATGCTGTTTATTTGAAATTAATTCTTGATTATTCAAAAATGTAATAGATAGGTAATATTCTATTTAGCAAAATTTCTGTATTTAGATAGTTAATGTAATAGATAGTTTATATCTAGTTAACAAAAATTTTTGTATTTTAGTTAGAAAATGTAATAGGTAGGTTAGATAGGCTATTTTGATTATCTTTTCCATTTTAGATTGTAAGTTAGGCTTTTCCGGTGTAATAGTTAGGGTTTTTGTGTGCTATGTGTGCTATGTGTTTATGTGTTTTATTCGCTTTTCTTAGGATTTTGCATCTAGAATATTATGATTATGTGCTATGTGCTCCTATGTGCTATTATTTGCTTTTATGTGATTTATTGCTTTAATATGTGCTTTAATTACTTACTTGCTTTATTATTCTATATGTGTATCGTCGCCACACTAGTCCAACGCTAGTTGTGGTTAATTTCGATTTCTTCGCTAGTCCAACGCTAGTGGAGAATTTTTAGAAAATAGGTTAGTCCAATACTAGACCTTTAGGTCATTTTAGTGATAGAATCATTTCTTGTGTGTATTTCATGATCATTACACACACATTTACTCTTTTTAGGCCTTTTTCATTTTTACATAATTTTCTATATATATTTTATCATTTATTATCTATTTTAACATTTATTTTAGTGCATAATATTTAGATTCCACTACACATAGAATTTTAGGTCATTTGTGTGATTTGACTAGAAATAGTCATCTACTCACGTGGGAAGCGATGGCGTACATGTCGTTCCCCCTCTTCCGTGAGTAGGAACAGTTAGTCACGAGTCCATTCGTCCCCCGTACCCGTTATGTTGCATCCCTACTTTCTTTGTTCACTTACTATCTATACTACTATTTTCCTTTTCTTTTGCATTCTATTTTGCACCTAAACTCGTGACTCCGTCGAGGTCTACATTCGGGTTTCGCAATTAATGTGGTAATTCCGACTAAACCTCAATGGAACATTTGTCCTCCTTAACGATATTCATTTTTAGGACTAGATTTGCATTCATATAGTTGCATCCAAATGCGATAAAATTTTAGGGTTACATTAGGAAAATTTCAGACTAAACCTCGCAACTAGTTTCGGCTAGGTTGAAAGGGTACCTTAGGCGCGAGCCTTTGCCTTCCCTTTCTTCAACTGTGACTCCCGAACTCTTTTCTCTCGTTTTCAAAGACCTGGAGTCGTCTAAAAGGGTTTTTCTTGTTTTTCCTATATTTTTACCAAAAAATCATTTCTTTAAATAAATCATTTTAATTTTCTTACCTTTTATAAAATATTTTCGGGTGACTTGGTACACCAAAACTCAATACCAAGTGGCGACTCTTTTTTTAATAAAAACCCTTTTTAGACTCTATTTTCGGGCCCAAAAATCGTCGCATTTTCAAAGTCCCATTTAGGCCATTTTTATTTTATTTTTAAAATAAAGTATTTGTTTGTCGTGTTTTTATCGAATCATCTTTTTACAAAGCATTTCTAAAAAATTATTGTTACGAGAAATTTACACGCTTCTTTTTCCAATAAACAAAAACCACATTTAACACTTCTTTTTCCTTTTTCCTGTTTCCTGACCCCACACTTAACACTCACTATATCTCACTATTAATTATTTTCCTCTTTCGAAAAATGGAGCGCGACATATAAGAGTTTTCAAAAAGAATTTAAAAAAGAAAGAAATTTAATTATTGTAATTTGTCATTAAAAGCACATACACAAATGCACTATCCAATTAGATTTTTTCAATTTTATCTGCTTATTTATCATATATGAACTCCAATTAATGCTTTTAATTACAAATTATAGCAATTACAATCTTTTTTTTAATCTAATTCTTTTTGAAAATTTTTGTAATCTGCACGTAAGTATCACTTGACCAGATTCCAATAAGATTTTTGTAAAATTGGTCAATAGGACTAAAATATGTTAAAAAATTGAAACATTTGGTACTAGATTTGCTTTTGTCTAAACTTTATGAACTGAAACTGTTGATGTCCTCAACATTAGGTACCAAAATTGTAATTTTCTCTATAATCTATAAAGCCCCACCTGGACAGACAGATCTAATAATGGTTTGTATAGGGGTCCCCAAATGGAAAAAACAGAATAGGCAAACTATAAAGTGGTGAGCATTGATGGGATTTTGTTAGGAAATAATTCCAAAGGTAGGGCTTATTCTCAAAAATAACTAATAAACTTTAAATTGTTAGATTCATTACACATAAATTATTTGTTAAATAATTGAATTATGCCCCAAAAAAAAAAGAATAATGGAAAGGTACATGGCTAATGTATCCTTGAACAGTTTTTGCTTGTAAAAACTAATTAAAATGTTTAGAATATACACTCGCTTTTTGTACATGAGGGCTCTGTAATTTTCCCCATCTTTTGTTTAATTTTGCTTTTGAAGCCAATGATAAAGAGGTAGACACTAGCAGTTGCATTGAGATCTCTACTCGATTGTGACCTTGTTTTCTGTTACGTGATGTTACTATAACCCACTAAATCTTTTGGCAAATCAAACTATTAGAAGGAATTCTTCTTTTTAAATGCATTTTAAGGGCGATGCCTTGATTTTTTGTGACAATGTTTCGGCTATACACGCATCCTTTCTATGTCAAGTTTTTTATGTATAATGATTTATAGGTCTTTTTGAGACATTTGACAAGGACATCTGATACTGATCAATTTTGCTTCTTGTTGTAGTGGCTATCTACCATCAAAACAAGAGATTATGAAGCTTGAAAGACGATGTATTAGCAGCCCCCGTAAATATTGTAATGTTGATTATGAACGTGTCAGTCTCTTCTCATTCAACAGAGTAAAGCTTCCCATGCTACTATGAATTTTTTCGCAAATTTATTGAATTTTGTCCACTGATGGGATAACTTATATTTGATATAAAAAAATAAAAATATAGATTTTTTTGGTTAAATTGAAAAGTTTGAAGAATTTTAAGTTATTTTTGAGTTTATTGTTTAGAAGTTGAGAACTTGGTATGCCAAAAGGGGTGTGCAAAATTGGAATTTTCTGATTTTCCGTTTGAATTCGAAATGAATTTGGAAAATCGAATTAGGAAAAACGAAAAACGGATCAGATTCGAAAGTATCCAAATTCAAATACAATGAATTAGGAACGAAATCGGATATAGGGATTTTGAATTTGAAATTTCCGAATTCGAATTAAAAACAAAAACGAATTCGGAAATTCTGAATTCGATTTCGAATTCATAATATTATATATGTAATAATTATTTTTATTATACATACAATAGATATAATGGTTAACATTAATAATTTAGTATATTATACTAATACAATTAAGTCATAACTAATAAACTAATAGTTAGTTATTAAACTCAAACCATATAAAATAACAAACAGTCAAATAAACTTATTTATGTCTTTAGAAGTTTGGATCTTTAAATGAGTATAGTATTGGGTTTTGTTTGTTTATAAAACCGTTAAATGGACTCTCTTTGTGTATTGGGCTTTGTTTGTTTATTGAATTTTGCTGAGTTGTTAATTAAATTAGAAATTTTCGAATTTGATTTCGATTGAAATTGGATTCGGATAGGACAAGGGTGATTTCGAATTTGAAATCGGTCAGATAGAGTCTTTTTAATTTTCTAAATTTATCAATTTCAGGCTTCCAAATTTCTGAATTCAAATTCGTTGCACACTCTATGCCAAATACATGGCAGTGGACTTTTCTTGCTGTACTTACAATAAACTAGTTAAGAAGAATGGAGCAGAAGCTGCGATGAAGATTTTGAGAAATGTAATGGAAACAAGGTAGACTAAAAAAGTATTTTAAGAAGCCCAATCACTTGCAATTGACATATTTGCTTTAGTTAAGATTTTCAGATTTTGTTCATATGCACTATACAGGATATCTAATGTTTTGCTCATCTACCTTTTTTTTTTTTTTTTTTTTGTCAAGTTTCAAGAGTTTAGCTTTCTCTTGACCTATTCTATGGATGATTTGTGGGCCAATAAGAACTGCACCACTATTGGATTAGAGAAAATCTTAGGGTGCCTCTTTGAATTTTTTTAAACTAACTGCTGTAGGTGGGGTTTAAACCCAAACCTGCAATAGAGGGAGAACATAATTAACTCTCCTGACCACCATGCCAATTGCTCGGTGGCATCCACTTGATATATAACTTTGATGCTAGATTGAATGATGTGACTTGTTTCAATTATATATTCGTTCTTGAAAAAAATAAAAGAGTCAGGTATCCCTTCCCAACCTATTGTCCTGACTTTCTCCCATGGAAAAGACATAAACAGTGCAAAATTGTATAATCAAAATTCCAGTGCCAAAACAAAATAGCGTTATGAATTGCCAAATATTGGCATTTGTTTATTTTTTGTTGGGACAAAGAAGAAGTTGAAGAAGGTTAAGGTGCAAGTCCACTAGTCAAACAAGGCTGCATTCTAGTCGCAGATGTCGATAAGTTTGGAAATTGTGATATCGTAACATCCATCTTTTGATAACTTTTGCGATTTTAATTTGCCTTATTGTTACTATTGAATGAATTCAATCATGGCTGGTTAATGTACAAGTTACTCCTCAACTCATGACAAGTGTACTATTGTCTTGCAACTCGCAAATCTGCAGTTGTGAAAATAATGGATTTGTTGTACATTTAGCCATTCTATGCATCAGATCATAAAATGGCTGTTTACTTTGGTCTACCATAGTGGATCTGCTGCGATCCAATTAATAGACATGCTTACTGGCTACAGAGGTTGCAGTTCTGCTTTGTTGCGAACTTGCCGTTTTATGGGGGAAAATGTGACAAACCAGCACATACATTGGGCAAGTAGAAGGTAAAATCCAAAGGGCTAAGCTATATAATATGTTTGAAATTGTTCAGAATTCTTGCATATCTACTTATTTTCCAA
The DNA here is from genome assembly GCA_024721245.1 of Mitragyna speciosa. Taxonomy (NCBI): domain Eukaryota; kingdom Viridiplantae; phylum Streptophyta; class Magnoliopsida; order Gentianales; family Rubiaceae; genus Mitragyna; species Mitragyna speciosa. Next base: position 487,449 of record JAMWEH010000142.1, on the reverse strand, counting down.
GCACGTTCTCTCAGAGTACTGCAGTATGCACGTATAACCTAAAACATGCAAGTCTGTGCATAAATGATCCGAATAACATTTGATTGTTATTGATCATGACCAATCTGCTATCTAGTCACAAATTCAACTGAAAGGAGTCCATAAGCGCAAAAGGATCAAAAGTAAACAACCAAACCATATAAAAGAGCATTTCATCACACGAATCGAAACAAGTCTCCAAAACTCAGTGATAGCGCGTTAATTATGTATATTATTGTTGAGATTTTGTCTTAATTATAGCCAAATATTATGCTAAATGATAGATTTTATTATTATTTGGTTTTTATGTTGCAAATAGGATTCAAATGAGGAAAGTGATCTTTTAAAGAAATTTTCCAGAAGATTTGCTACGGTAAAGCGCACCCACGCCCTCTCTAGATTGGAAGTGTAGATTTTGTGAGATTTGGAATATCGTTGATTGGAGTTTGATTTGCAATTGGAAACTAAAATTAGTTTCCTAATTTTAGAAAATTCTTTCAGCAGTAAATTCCTCTCTATGCTTATTTGGTAGTTAAATGGAATTGGATTTAAAGAAAGAAGGAAAATCTTTCCTTTCCACCAAATATGGCATGAGATTGAGAAGGAAACAAAGACGAGAAAGACGGAAGGAAAGACGTAACTTCCTTGGATTGCAGGGGAATAAATGAAGGGAGGCAATATTCAATATGAATCTCTAGTTTTAGTTTTGAACGATTCTTGAGTATTCTCTAGTTTTTAGTTAGTTTTAGGGTTTTAGTTTTTCTTCTCCCTTTCTTTCACAATTGTCATGAATACTTTTGGCTACGTTTTCTTCATGGATCGTAGCTAAACTTCTTTCTGATTGCGGAATAATCAAAGCACGGTTTCATAACAATTGTGAGATCTTTCGATATTTGTTTAAATTGCAATTCATGTGTTCATGGGTATTTAGTTATTTTCTATTTTTCTATTGATTATAATTGTTCTGATTTAATTGAATAAATATGGCCAGTTATTCAATTGTCTGAATGATTTATTGCTAATTAAAACATCTGGTCCGTATGTATTTGGATGTTTTGATATCAGTGGCGAATGACACAATTTCATTACCTCACAAGTAGTCTAATCTGTGTCATGGAAATAACTAATTTAGTTTAAATGAACCCGCATGTGTGTTTGTTAACTAGAATTGGGTCTTTCTAATTTTAATGCTGCAATTAGATTAAATCCTATGAGCGTTTCTAGGGTTATCTATTTAGCAAGCGAAGTGGTCTAAGAGCCTCTCTTAACTACCGGGTAATTAAGGAAAGATTGGTGGTACATCAGTTGCTGAACTGCTATAACTGATTTATTCGTAAATACATGAGTTATCTTATGTGTCGATGATCAATTGGATGGACTGTTGCTGAGATTGTTTCCGTAACTAGAGCTTGTTATTCATTTGTTTTATTACTTTAATTTCATTTTAAATATTGCATATTTGTTTTTATATTTAATTACGAATTGATAAAAACTCTCCCCCCATCTTTTACTGCATTTTTCTTGAGAGCAATAATTCTACTAGTTTTTCCTGAGGAGACGACCCTACTCGTTGCTATGCACATTCACTTTGGAAAGTAGGTAAATAATAAATTAATTTTGGCTGGTTGACACCTATCACTCAGCAATTTGAAAAACCTATTTTCTTTTTTTCTTGAAGATATTCCAAAAAACACGCTATTAAGATGCCCCTAATGATTATTAATGGCCCAAGATTCAAACACAACGCTTGGCCTTCTAAAAGATTTTAGCTTTGATCAACCAGAATTTACAAGAGAGGAGAGAAACAATACTGAGACTCCAGTGCCTCGGTCTTTTTCGATGACCATTAGTACCGGATAGATGGTCAAGCATTGAAGAGCAAACTCTTACATGGGATCATGTTCCAAATCCAATTCAGCATCATAATCTTTCACCTACAACGTATAATCATGATTCAAATTATCCAAATAGAAAACGAGATATATAACCGTACAATACTTTGAAACAATTTTTGAAGGAAGAAACAAAATAAGAAAATTCACATACTGCTCTCTATATTCTCCAATTGCGTGATAGCAAGATGCTGGTAAGTGCAAACGCTAAATGTTAGAGCTCTCAGAACTCAACCCACTGATAAATCTTTAATTGCATTCATGTACTAATAAATTCAAGTTATTACCATAGTAAGAGTACATTATTCAACCAAAACTGAACAGCCAACTACACCATGTGACAGTGAGAGCTCCTAAATGGCAACTTATTGTGGATCAGTTTAGATGGAAAGGATAAAAAAATAAAAAAATAAAAGTATGTCTTTTGGAACTAAAATGTAAGGCAAGGGTGGTCACATACATAGAGAGACATTTTGTAGTTTTTTAAATATTATCGTTCCAAGTTCATTTAACAGAAAAGATTTTTACAACGCTGCTAAGATTCAAGAAAGAATAGAACAGGGAAAGATGCCCAAAAGTGATGGCCAACAATTAGTACGTCAACCTTTATTCTTCACTGAAATAATCTCAACAATCCGCTTTATCTTTGGTGAAGCCAATTCAAAACATAGGCATTTATACCTGAAAGGGGCATTGGATTCCATCTGAAAAAGTCAATCCTACACACAGTCAGACAAAGAATAATAGCAGTCGAAATATATTACCATGAGAAGCAACTCTAAGCATCAAACATCATGGACAATTTCTAAAGACATGGATGACGTATCCACAAGAGAGCATTACATGCCAAAAGAAGCCAGCTATTCCCATAGCCAAAGCTAAAAAAGGACACCAAAACTTCCAACCTATTTTCCAACAACCTACACTAAATTGAGCATTCAGCACCAAAATACAAATGAGTAATAAAGGAGGAGAAGACTGCTTATGGTGCTAGGTACAACAGCAATTTCTACTTTTATATTGAGCTATGTGTTCTGAGAACAGAAACTTTGTGCTGTGACTAGAATAATAGAAAAGTGTACATCAAAATTTACGTTTGTGTCATATCAATCTGCACCACCATTCTATAAGATTTCAAAAATTGGGATTATAGGATTATAAACACTAATAAACATTAAATGGTAAAAAAAATGGCCAATATTTAGAAACAGATTATGAGAGAAAAAGTAAAATTCATCAATGCATGACTGTTCTTGCCACTTCAGTCACAAAGTTAGAACATCGAGTCTTAACCAAAGCATCGGGAACCTTCCAGAAATTGTTTTGAGAATGTTGAATAATTACACCACCGAATTGTTCAGCACATACAAACATTAATATACAAGTAATACATCGAACCTAAATGTAGAATCCCAATCTACATTGACTCCCCATTGCAAATCTTCCAGCATCAATAGACATGAATGGCTCACGAGACATGTGAGAAAACCTTTCCAATCTCGGTGCTAAGGAGATGTGCAATTTCAATCGTTTCCATGTATAATGATCTTTAGATCCTCATTTCCCATTTCCATCTGTTCTTCTTGGATTTCCTTTATTGAACTTATAGCACACCTGTGACACCATCCCACCTCAATCATTTTAATAGTTGCAATTTCCCCTAAACAAGAAGGGACCTCTTTCAGCTCCCAACAATCATGCAAAACTAGTCTCTGAAGACGGGGAAAATTGTCGCAGGAGGCTTTCCACCTGACAATGTCCAAGCATTCCAACTTCAAGAATCTAAGATTACGAAATTCCCCTTCTTTCATTTCCCATGTTTCCCCCAAAAAGCAGTTAGTGAGTAGTTTGAGCACTTCAAGATTGGTCAGCTTTCCAATTGTTGAAATTTTACTCCATGGCTGCGAACAATATGAAAGAGTCAATTTTTTTAAATTCAAGGGAAAAGCAAACTCAGTTCCATATAAGCGATCCACACGAAGTGATTCTAGCCTACTCAAATAGTCCAGCAAAGCAATCCCTTTGCAATTGTAAGCAGACAAATCTAATTGAATGCACGTGCACTTTAGCCTGCGGATGCTTGGTAACTTCCTCATTATCTTTTGAATGCTTTGCAAAGAGGGATCAATTGCAAGGGTAAGGGAGTCTAAATCATATAAATCTGGGAAGACTTCAACATTGTCAGTGGGAAATCTAAAACCAAGTATTGATTCAACCGCATAACTGCTCGTCACACAGAGATGCCTCAGTTTCTTCGTCTTCCAGATTGTATCCGGCAGATCAACACTAAATCTGCAATAGCGAAGGATAAGAGTCTCTAACACTGACAGGTTGGATATTGAAGATGGGATGGATTCACATGCAATTGCCAAGTATCTCAAGTGAACAAGCAATACTAATTCTCCGGGAAAATGTTTAGAAAAAATAACATCCCCGAAATCCAACACTCTTAAGGAGCTTAAACATCCTCAAAATAAAAAATGGATGCTTCCTGTCAAAGGACAACCTCCGATATCCAAAAAAGAGCATACATTGTAAATGTGGAATGAATAGCCTTGACCTAATAAAATCCCCTTCCTCAGAGTAAATACACAATCGATACGGTTTGTACGATCTACTAAAAGAATAAATCTCATAGTACCCACAAAAAATCTGTAGAAATCTTTCTTCTTCGGCTTTTGCCACACAAAATTCATGTAACAAATCATGAATTCGGCAAGCTTTCACACCACCTATAGTTCTTTGACGGGTAACCATAACCAAACTTCTGCCAATCAGATCCATTAAGTACTCGTCCGCTACATCCTCTAACTTCTTTACCTCAGTCTTTTGCACAAATCCTTCAGAAATCCATAGCAATATTAACCTTCGGACTGGAATCTCTTGGTCTTCCGGAAATGCACCAAAATAAAGAAGGCATGGCTTCAAATAGTCTGGTAAGTGACTGTAACTCAGCTCCATTGTCTTCATGCAGTGTTCGGTTCCAATAACGGTGCTCAAACTGAGACTATTTGCAACATCTTCCCAGCAATCTTGCTCAGTAGTTGCAAGAATCCCAGCAACAATTGCAACTGTGAGAGGCAGCCCCTTACAATTTTTTGCTATTTGCATTCCAACAGCACTTAATGCTACAGGGCAGCCTTCTTCGCCAAAGAGCTTATTCTGCAGCAATGCCCAACTCTCTTCATCAGTAAATGGACGAAGATAGTGAGGCTTGCTATCATGTTTAATTTGAAAAGACAAATTATGGGATCGACTGGTGAAGAGAATTCTACTTCCATTGGCATCCTCTGGGAATATTTCCTTCAACAAATTCCATGCGTCAATGTGCCACACATCATCCAAAACAATGAGACACCTGTTTCCTTTCAAACGCTTGTGTAGCAATTCAACCAAATCATCTTCTTTCAGTTTAAGACATTTGTCAGGAAACTCATAGAAAATATCACGCAATATCTGAACTAACAAATTGTGCTTGCTATATACTTGAGATACAGTACACCATGCACGAATATGGAAGTGGCACATAATCAAAGTATTATGGTAAACTTTATTAGCCATTATTGTCTTACCCAGTCCCGGCATTCCCACAATTGAAACAATATCCAAGCATTTTGACCCTCTTTCAAGTCTATTGATAATAGCATTTACCTCATCATCAAGATCCACCAGAAATTCATTCAATGTTGGTGTACTCACTTGTGATTGCATGCGAATTAAATCCTTGGTAACTCTCTGGGGTTGACTATAATGCCTCATGCGGTCACAGATCTCATGTGCCTCAATCTTAAGAAACTATATTTCTTTTGTGATGGTATCCATTGGCATAGAAGAACAATCAGGTTTATCATCAACCATTACAGAGTCAATGACAAACTGTGCCTTGTATTCCACCTCCATAACACGATTCCAAAGAGCTTGGAGTCTATCATTCTTGTTGCGTTGCTCTGCAATGATCTGCAGTAAAGATCTTAAGAGTACAAGATCTTCTTGGACTCTCTGGATTTGATCCTTTAGGATAGCAATTGAATCAGTTTCAAAACTTGCTAATTCCTTGATATTTTTGAGGAGGAAATCAATTGAGCCTAACTCATTGTTCCTAGAAAAACTAAATGATGGATAAAATTATGAAACTTCTGCCATAATAAACTCAAGCCCTTCCAGCAAATGGAAAAGAGCATTATTTGTTTCCTTGGCCAAGCCTTCTGTCATTTCATTGGGAGAAAGGGAGCAAATCACAATTCCTACATCACAGACCACACATCTAATAAGATCTTTCATTTTTTCATGTAGCCTATTGAACTTCTCTTGACGCTGCCTGAGGAGGTATTTCAAGAACGTTATCCCATCACAAAATTTTTGCATTTGGTATTTCACAGAAATGATGAAACCGGTGGTATGATAATGTAGCAGATCCCAAAGATTATCCAAGAGTATCAAGAAAGTCTGCAGCAAGTATTTGCCAATTCTTCCCCAGGGTAAGAGGACTGTCTGATGATGATCTCAATAACTTCAAAGCTGTTAAGACATGAATACAAGTTTCCCGGACTTGAGGATCAAAAGGCTTAAAAACCTTCTGTAGCAATTGAGAAATTTCAGATAAATACGCTCGAGAATCAACTATAGAAACATCTGTGCAGAACCAAAATATGTAAATCAGACGTGCTGCTTTGACAGCTACAAATTCAAAAGAAATTAACAGCTCTATCAATTGCAAGCGTTCAACGCCTTGCACGGTGGCGAAGGTAATGACAATTTTCACGAACAGTAGCTTCTCTTTAAGGGTTTCAAATGTATTGAGCCCATCTTCTCTTACCAGCCACGAGGAACAGAGCACGTATGCCAGAATATCTAATAGGGAATCAACGAGAGCCATATGTCGTCCCACATCTGGAACTCCCACTAAGCAGTGCTCGTCCAACAAAATGAGGTGCAATTTCTCCCCTGTATCTATCCAGAAAAACCTGATGTTATCCAGGAATCTACTGACCTCATCCTCTGCGCCATGACTACCTGATATAAGAAAAGCAGACTGAAGATCCAGGGAGCTTCTGCAAACAAGCTCTTGAATCTTAAACGAGATATTACATGCAAAACTTTCACAGTTACTCTCCTGACATCCACAATCCAAGTAGCTGAAATGGTTGCTCCTCCGGTTTCTTGCGCACAGAAATAAAGTTTTCATAATTCTTACCCTCACATTCAGGGAATCAAATTTGGAATATAAATTAAAAAAGGAATTCGCCCTCAACCAATCCACGTATTCTATAGTATTATCGAAGCCAGCAGTAATACCAGTACTACTACTACTACTACTGGAGGACATCTCTATCTCTCCTCCTTTATAACGCACGTTATTGTTTTCGATAAGCAAGTAGTAGTAGGAGTAGTAGAATTGTAGCGCTACTGACCTGTGGGGAAGAGTGATCTCTGATCTGGGTCTGACAGTTGAAATGTGAAAGTTGCTGCTGCTGAATGGGGAGAAAAAGAGGAATTGATAAATACTTCGATGATTGGAAAGCAAGGAGCGTTTCCCTTGGTTGGAAAAGTAGGTTAAGCTACCACGGAAAATTGAAATCAACTCACACGAAAAATTGTTTTTCTATCTGCCCAGTTCAAACACGGAAAATTGAAATCAAGCACAGGTACATTCCCCGCACATTAGGCTCTGTAAGCCTGTGATAACCGACCTCTTTTGCATCTTTTCGGGGTTTAAGGTAATTGATTAGTTCACTTTTTTTTCCCCCTCTTCTTCTAAAGTTCAAAGTTGTCTACTGAATTAATTTTCGTGTAAACTAAATTTAGATATTAAATTTCTTAAAGTGTATTTTCTTAACATTTTCATTAATTAATTCTGTAATTTAATTTTTCAGTATTTTCTTAAAAATTTTGCAAGCTTAAAAGACGAGGAGTATTTCGGCCTAGTTTCTTTTCTTTTAGTGTAAAGAATCTATCTACCCCCATCCCTCCTGCCCTTCTTGTTTCTTATGTTACAAATTTTTAAAAAAAAAATATTGAATATAGAATCAGAACAAAATAACAAAATTTCTTGTTGATAACAGATAACAGAGTTAATTGATTAAATAATCAAAATAAAATACAATTTCACAATTTTAATTTATGTATTTACATTATATATATAATATAATATATACGTACATACGTACCTATACGTATATATTATATAAGTAAATATATATAATATATTATATATAATATATAGATAATATATATTATACATACATACATATGTACATGCATGCATGCATACATACATACATACATATACAATATAATACATATAAATATATATAATATATAATATATATTATATATTATGTATAATATATATACATAATATATATACAATAAATATATTATACGTACATACATACGTATATACATGCATGCATACAGACGTACATACATATATATAATATAATATATATAAATATATGTATGTATATATATTATATATATTATATACATATAATAGATATAATATATATAACATATATAATATATGATATATATTTTTATATAATATATTTATATATATTATGCGTACCTACATACGTATGTACATGCATGCATACCTACATATGTACATATATATATAATATAATAGAATATATATATAAATATATGTATGTATGTATATTATCTATATATATATGTATATATATTATATATTATATATCATATATTATATATAACATATATAGATAATAAATATATTATATGTACATACATGCGTATGTACATGCATGCAGGCATACATACATACATATATTTATATGTAATATATTTATATATATTATATGTATGTACATACATGCATCTACATACGAATCTAAGTACATATATATATATACACACACGTGAGTGTGAAAGTGAGTGTATGTTCTTGGTGTTCTTGGTGTGAGTTTGAAGGTGAGTGTGTGTTTTTGGTGTTCATGGTATGTAGGATTTAATGTGTGTAAAAATGTGTGTGTGTGCACGCAAAACCAAAAAATGCGTCAAAAAACACTTTTTGGGTATTTTTTGTACCAAAGAAATTTATTTCCTAAAAAATACTTCATCCAAACATACTCTAGGTTTTTTAATCTCCAATATAAAATAGTTATATATTTTTATAATTATTATTTATTAAAATGGATATGGGTCCGAGTCGGGTCAGGTCAGAATGAAATATTCCATGTCAGAGCTGTTTTTTATTAGAGAAATTCGAGTCCGGATCCAGGTCTGGTAATTGAAATTTTACCTACATCTGGACCCAGAAAAACATAGCGGGTTCGGGTCGGGTTTAGGTCCAGGTCCAGACTTGACCCATTGACAAGCCTAATGTCAACATCAATAGTACCTAATAGAAGGCCAAGCATTGAAGAACAAACTTTTCCATGGAATCAAGTTCCAAATCCAAACCGCATCATAATATATAGCCTACAACATAAAATTACTATTCAAATTATCTAAACAGAAACATATATATAAACGCACAATACATTGAAAAAAAATTATGATTGAAGAAAGAAAATAAGAAAATTTACATACTGCTCTCTGTATTCTCCAATTGTATAATAGCAGGATGCTGCTAAGTGCAAACTCTAAAGGTTAGTGCTCTCAGAACTCAACCCCACTGATTATTCCTTAATTGCATTCCGGTTCTAGTATATTCAGGTAATTACAGCAATAGAGTTCATTACTCGCCAATCATTGAACAACCAACCACACTGTGTGACAGTGAAAAGCTCCAAAATGCCCACTCATTGTGGACCAGCTGAGGTGGAAAGGATAACTAGAAAGAAGGCTGTTGTACCTAAAAAATATGTAGAAAGAGTTGTCACGTAGACAGAGAAACACTTTGTTATCTTCTCAAAATTATCGTTTGGATTTCATTTAACAGAAACAGGATTTCTATAAAACTGCTACAAATTGAAGACAGAATAAAACAGGAAAGATGCCTGAAGGAGTGATGGCCAACATCTAGTATGTGAACCGTCACTGAAATAATCTCAACAATCAGCTTTATCTTTGATTAACCTAATTTAAAACATAAGCATTTTGTAAAAATGTAAACTTAAGAAGCTAATTCTTGGAGCAGAATACTTAATTTCATTTCTCTCAAAAAACTTCTGATACAACTTCGTCTATTTATACATAATTCAATTAAATGAAAGAATGCCAGGTGTCCATACAAGAGAGGCTATTGAAATATAAGGATCCTAACTAATTTTGTCTTCAGCTGCTTTTGCCTGGAGAGCATGCCACTGTCCACTATCTTCAAGTAATTGTCCTACGTAGCAAGCAACTTGATATGATCCAGAACATTTAGCTGATCACAAGCTGATTGTGTTATCATCAGCTGAACCTGAGCTGATGCATCAGCTAAGCAACACGAGCCACCTGCCCAACTGACTTCTAAAACAGCTGAAGTTGATTTAATATTTCTTCACATTTATACTTGAAAAAGGCGTTGAATACCATCAGGAAAAAAGTTTATCCTACATAAAGTCAGACAGAATAATAGCAGTCCAAATATATTATCATGACATGAGAAGTAACTCTATGCATCAAACGTCGTGGACAATTTCTAAGGACATGGTTGATGTCTCCGCAAGAGATCATCATAAGCTAAAAGAGGCCAGCTATTCTCGTAGCCAAAACTAAAAAAGACAAAAAATACCAAAAAGACAATATGAATTAAGGAACGCAAGGCCAAAAAGAAGAGAGGCGTTTAGGTCAGTTAAAGTAGTATACCAACATATTTTCCAGCAACCTACACAAAATTGAGCATTCAGCACAAAAATACAAGTAAATAATGGAGGAGAAGACTGCTTATGGAGCTAGGTACAACTGCAATTCTGCTTTTATATTGAGCTATGTGTTCTGAGAACAGAAACTTAGTCTGTGTTTTCTGAATAGAATGTATAGAAAAATGCACATCAGGCTCCACGGATCAAATCAATCCCCAGCACCATTGAAGAAGATTTCAAAAACTGGGATTATAAGATTATACATATTAACAAACATTAAATGGTAGAAAAAAAAAGGACAATATTTAGAAAGAGATTATGAGAGAAAAAGTTAAATTCATTGATGCATGACTGTTCTTGCCATTGCAATTACAAAGTTATAGCATCAAGTTCTAACCAAAGCAACGAGAGCCTTCTAGAAATTGTTTTGAGAATGATGAATAATTACATCACCGGACTGGTAAAACACATACAAGTAGTAATATACTAGTAATACATCTAATCTAAAGAGTGAAAACCCTGTCCGCACTGACTCCCCATTGCAAGTCTTTCAGGATCAACAGACATGAATGGTTCACCACTGTCAAATGATGTGTGAGAAAACTTCTGCTCTCAATGCCAAGAAAATGAGTAATCTAAATCATCAGTGTATAATGATCTTTAGATCCTCATTTCCCATGTCCTTCTGTTCTTCTTGAATTTGCTTTACTACATTTACAGCAGACTTGTGACACCTTCCCACCTCAATCATTTTAATAGTTGCAATATCCCCTAAACAAGAAGGGACCTCTTCTAGCTTCCAACAACTATGCAAAACTAGTTTCTGAAGACAGGGAAAATTGTCACAACAGGCCGTCCACCTGACAATGTACAAACCTTTTAATTTCAAGAACTTGAGATTAGGAAATTCCCCTTCTTTCATTTCCCATGTTCCACCAATAAAGGAATGACTAACTAATTTGAGCACTTCAAGATGGGGCAGCATTCCAATTGTTGAAATTTCACTCCATGGCAGCCAACAATAGGAGAGAGTCAATTTTTTCAAATTCAAAGGAAAAGCATACTCAATCCCATAATATCCATCCACACGAAGTGACTCTAGCCTACTCAAATAGTCCAGCGCAACAATCCCTTTGCAATTATAAGTTAACAAACCTGGTTTGATACACATGCACTTTAATCTGCGGATGCTTCGTAACTTCCCCATTATCTTTTGAATGCTTTGCGAAGAGGGATCAATTGCGAGGGTAAAGGTGTCTAAATCATGTAAATCTGGGAAGCCTTCAAGATTGTCTGTGGAAAATCTAAAACCAGCAACTGATTCATTCACATAACCCCTCATTACACAAAGATGCCTCAGTTTCTTCATCATCCAGATGGTATTGGGCAAATCAACATTTCTGAAACGGGTAAGGGTAAGGATAAGAGTCTCTAACAATGGCAGGTTGCATATTGAAGAAGGGATGGAAGAATAACATGCAATTGCCAAGTATCTCAAGTGAACAAGCAATAATAATTCCCTTGGAAAATTATTGCCAAAAAGAATATTCCCAAAATCCAACACCCTAAGAAGCTTAAATATCGAAAAAACAAAAGGCAGATGCTCCCTGCGAAAGGCCCACCTCTCCTGATGAAAAAACAGCAAACATCGTAAATGTGGAAAGAATGGCCTTGACTTAATAAAATCCTCCTCGTTAGAGTAAATACACAATCGATGTAGGTTGTACGATCTACTAAAAGTAGAAAGTCTCATTATGACCCATGAAGAATCTGTAGAAATCTTTCTTCTTTGGCTTTTGTCACACAAAACTCATGTAATAAATCATGAATTCGGCAAGCTTTCACACCACCTCTAGTTCTTTGATGGGTAACCATAACCAACTTCTGCCAATCAGATCCATCAAGTACTCTTCTGCTACATCCTCTAACTTCTTTTCCTCAGTCTTTTGCACAAATCCTTCAGAGATCCATAGCAATATTAACCTTCGGACCGGAATGACTTCGGTCTTCCGGAAATGCACCAAAATAAAGAAGGCATGGCTTCAAATAGTTCTGGTAAATGACTGTAACTGAGCTCCAATGTCTTCATGCAGTGTTCGGTCCCAATAACGGTGCTCAAACTGAGACTACTATTTGCAACATCTTCCCAGCAATCTTGCTCAATAGTTGCAAGAATTCCCAGCAACTATTGCAACTGTGAGAGGTAGCCCCTTACAATTTTTTGCTATTTGCATTCCAACAGCACTTAATGCTGGGGGGCAGCCTTCTTTGCCAAAGAGCTTATTCTGCAGCAATGCCCAACTCTCTTCATCAGTAAATGGACGAAGATAGTGAGGCTTGCTATCAAGTTTAATTTGCAAAGACAAATTATGGAATCGACTGGTGAAGAGAATTCTACTTCCATTGACATCCTCCGGGAACAATTCCTTCAATGAGTTCCATGCGTCAATGTCCCACACATCATCCAAAACGATGAGATACCTATTTCCTTTCAAATGCTTGTATAGCAATTCAGCCAAAGCATCTTCAGTCATTTTAAGACATTTGTCAGGAGACTGAATACGCCATGCAGAATCTGAAGTAACAAACTGTGCTTGCTACGTACTTGAGATACAGTACACCATGCACGAATATGAAAGTGGCACATAATTAAAGGATTATGGTAAACTTTAGTAGCCATTGTTGTTTTACCAAGTCCAGGCATTCCCACTATTGAGACAATATCCAAGTACTTTGACCCTCTTTCAAGTCTAGTGGTAATAGCATCTACCTCATCATCAAGATCCACCAGAAATTCATTCAGTGCTGGTGTATAGACTTGTGATGGCATGCAAACAAATTCCTTGGTAACTCTTTGTGGTTGACCATATTGCCTCATGAGGTCATGGATCTCACTGGCCTCAATCTTAAGACACTTGATTTCTTCTGTGATGGTATCCAATGGCATAGAAGGACAATCAGGATTATCGCCAACCATTACAGAGTCAATGACAACCTCAGCCTTGTATGCCACCTCCATAACAAGACTCCAAAGAGCTTGGAGTCTATCATTCTGCTTGCGCTGCTCAGCAATACTCTGTAGGAAAGATCTTAAGAATGCAAGATCTTCTTGGACTCTATGAATTTGATCCTTTAGGAAAGCAATCGAATCAGTTCCACAACTTGCTAGTTCCTTGATATTTTCTAGAAGGAAATCAATTGAGCCCAACTCATTGGTCCTAGGAAAACTAACTGATGGATAGAATTGTGAAACTTTTGCCTTAATAATCTCAAGGTTTTCCAGCATATGGAAAAGAGCAGAATTTGTTTTTCTGGCCAAGCCTTCTGTCATTTCACTGGGAGAAAGGGACCAACTCACAATTCCTACGTCACAGACCACAAACCTAATAAGATCTTTCATTTTTTCATGTAGCCTATTGAACTTCTCTTGATGCTCCCTGAGGAGGTATATCAGGAACGTTACCCCATGACAAAGTTTTTGCATTTGGTCTTTCACAGAAATGATGAAACCACTGGTATGACAATGTAGTAGATCCCAAAGATCACCTAAGAGTGAATCCAGAATGTCTGCAGCCAGAATTTGCCAATTCTTCCCCAGGGTGAGAGGAATGTCTGAAGACGATCTCGATAACTTCAAAGCTGTAAAGACATGAATAAAAGTTTCCCGGACTTGGGGATCAACAGGTTTAACCTTCTGTTGCAATTGACAAATTTCGTATTCATACTTTCGAGAATCAACTAGAAATTCATACCTGCTGAACCAAAAAATGAAAATCAAGCGTGCTGCTTTGACGGCCACAAATTCAACAGCAATCAACAGCTCTATCAATTGCAAGTGCTCAACACCCTGGGTGGTGACAAAGCTAATGAAAATTTTCAAGAACATTAGCTTCTCTTTAAGGGCTTCAAGTATATCAAGCTCATCTTTTTCTAATAGCCACCGCGAATGGAGTATATATACCAGAATATCTAAAAAGGAATCAACGAGATCCATAAGTCGTCCTACATCTGGAACTCCCACTAAGCAGTGCTCATCCAACAAAATGAGGCACAATTTCTCCCCTGTATCTATCCAGAAAAAGATGATGTTATCCAGGAATCTACTGGCCTTATCCTCCACGCCATCACTACCTGATGTAAGATAAGCAGATTGAAGATCCTGGGATTTTCTGAAAACCAGCTCTTGAATCCTAAACGAGATATTACGTGCAAAACTTTCACAGTTACTCTCCTGACATCCACATTCCAAGTAGCTGAAATGGTTGCTCCTCCGGTTTCTCGCGCACAGAAATAAAGTTTTCATAATTCTTACCGCCACATTCAGGTGAGGAAGAGTAAAATGCGATTTAGCACTGTTGCCGTACTTATACAACCACTCCACGAATTCTATAGTATTATCAAAGCAAGCAGTATTACTACCAGTACTGAAGGACATCTCTCTACCGCTACTACTACCAGTAGTACTGAAGGACATCTCTATCTCCATCTCTTCTTTCTAATGTACGTCGTTGTATTCGATAAGCAAAGTAGTAGTAGATCTCGTCCAAAATAAGTACGTTTCACATGTACCATATAAATAAACTTGCAAAGAGTAGAATCGTAGCGTTACAAACCTGTAGGGGGTAGAGTGAGCTCTGCTTTCTGGGTCTGCCGTTGAAATCTGAAGGTTGCTGCTGCTGGCTTGGGAGAAAAAGAACGGGTACTTCGGTGATTGGAGAGGAAAGGAAAGGAGCGTTTGGATCGGTGCTTAACGGCGGAGAAAATAAGTTAAGCTTTCTTCGTTTCTTCCCCAATTCAGCCACGGTAAATTGAAGTCAACTCACACGCAATATTGTTTTTTTATTTGCCCAGTTCAGTTCAGACACGGAAAATTGAGATCAACCACAATACATTTCCCGCACAGTCAGGCTGTAAGCCTTTAACAACCTACCTCTATTGTATCTTTTTTGGGTAAGGTAATTCATTGGTCGACTCTCTCTCTCTCTCTCTCTCTCTCTCTCTCTCTCTCGCTCTCTCTCCCTTCTTAAGTTTAAAGTTGTCTACTGAACCAATTTTCATGTAAATTTACTTATTAAATTTCTTAAAGTGTATTGTTTTACCACTTTCATTAATTAATTCCTTTATTTAATTTTTCACTATTTACTCAAAAATTATGCAAGGTTAAAAAATAAGAGGAGTATTTCGGCCTTTTGTTTTTCAGTATAAAGAATCTATCTACCCCTGTCCTCTGTGCCCTTCTTGTTTTTTATGTTACAATTTTTTATAAAAAATATTGAATATATAATCAGAACAAAATAACAAAAATTTCTTGTTGATAACAAGATAAGGGAGTTAATTGATTAAATTATCAAAATATTACACTTTTAGAATTTTGATGAGTAAATTGACAAGAAAATTAGTTTGACAGACTCATAAATTTTTGGTAGCCACTGGAGCCCTTTACCCATTATTTTATTACATAATTAGAAAAAAATTCTCAACATAAAATTAGTGTTAGAAAGTATTAACGTTAACATTAATTTTATATTAATGTTAGAAATATATTTGCACAAAAAATTGTGCAAAAAAATTCTTCATCTATGAATTAATTGTGTACTTGAGTTTATTCCGTACAAGTATTTGTTTTAATGCAATCATACTTAGCATCACAACATTGCACATAGCTTTTATTTCTTTTTGTTTTGCTATAAGTTAGTAATTTGCCTTGCTTATGTTATGTAGTAATCATACCTAGTTAGTGTTGATCAATATTGTACTTGTATAATATTTCTGACAAATAAAACAAGACAAAGAATAATTAATAGTCTAGCCCAATTATCTTAGTATTTCTAAATAGTTTGTTAAATTTTTTTCAATATCTAGCCTACCACTTTATTTTGAAAATGGTGAAACTAAATTTTTATGTAATTATTTCTTCCAATATATTTAATAGTGCAATGACTTCGAATGTGCACACAGAGTATCAAAATAGGCTGTGTTTTGTTGGGAATTATCTTTATACATCTTTCTTACACTACATTTGGTTCATTTGATCTAATTCCACATCGTCCCATCCCATGTTCGATTGGGTATTTTAGGTAACATTAATCATCATGTATAATTAACATCATCTCTTTATTCATAGGATAAAATAATCCCATGAGAGTTGGGATTAATTATCTTGGGATAAAGCATACATAGGATAAAAAAATTCAGACAAATTTAACCCTATACTTATCTCATAACCAAAACTAATATGCCCCCTTTTCAAATTCTCTAGAACTAATGTGTCTAACAAATCTCTAATACAAATTTTGATTTATTTAAAATGCTATTTTTTATTCCTAGTCTATTACAGTTATTGCATTTATGCTATTAATATGATAATTCTTGTAATATTATTCGAATATTATTTGTTGAATTACCAAAGTAAAAATAGTAAATTATCTTATTCCCATATTTATATTTTAACATATTATAATTCTTAATGTTATTAAAATATATTTTGAATTACCAAATAAATATAATTAAATAAATTTGGGAGCACTTTAATAAATAAAATGATAATCCAATTTTTAACCAAATATCAGATGACTCATCCCAGAATTCAACCTCTACCAATTGGGATGTCTTATTCCAAGATTATTAATCTTGAGATGAGTCAACCCATCTCATCCTATCCGTGAAGGTTTTCATTTTTCTTAAATTCTCTTTTAATAATGGCTTGTATAGGGGTACCAAAAAAAAAAAAGAAAAGGGATGCAAACTATAAAGTGGCACGATGGATTTTCAAATAAAATTATATAACTCTAGGGAGTATTCAAATCGTAAATCACCCAAATGTCTTCTGGGTGCAGTTAACCAAATCATACGTATTATGAAAATATTCCTATCTAAATCCATTCCAATTTTCTTTGTACATCAAAACACCTCTCCAACACACAATGGCACATGTTAACATCAGTAATGACAATTGCTTTAAATCGTACCAAAAAGCCAAGCACAATTATTGTGCAACCATTGAAATTTAAGGTGAATACCGTAGCCCCCATATCAACACTTTCTGGAAAGGTCAAGTAAACAACATGAAATATCTTGAGCCGCCAAAGAATTGAAACCTAACCTGTAATTTCTAATCTTGTATGTTGCCATGGGATAGGTGCAGATGTACAGTGATGCTGAAGCTCTTTATCTTTTATCGATCAAAATTTCAAACATTTGGATAAGAACCACAAAACTTCTTTGTTTCATTGGCTGATGGAAAGCATAAAGAAAGCCGTCCAAAACAAAGATGACATGTAATCTTATCTTCCCGGCGGGGCTGTTTCCTTGACCTGCATCTATTATATTCTGAAGTCAATTGCATTTTTTGGTGTATGGTATAGGCAACTTGAGTAAGTTTTGATGAACATTAGCTATAACTAAAATTATTAAGTTGATAAATTCTTTCAGTTTGACTTGAGAATTGATGTTGAATTCATTCAATACAGAATTTGATTTGAATTTATATTCTTTGTGAGCGAGTTCCATTAATTTAGAAACTTATCAGAGACACTTTCTCAAGGTTTATATTTTTTTCTTCTTTTTCCAAAAAATAAAAAACCCCACTTACTAGTCATTCTATATTTAGACAAAGATGACCTTACCTTGTATTTAATTGTGCAGTTGAAATATAAGCTGAATGCTTCAATTTAATCTGGTAAATAACAATAAATTAAAAATCTGTTTTAGTAAAACTTCGGTGTTTCCCGCAGATACATTTTTATAAAATATTTTACATTCATGGCATTAAAAAGAAAAAATAGAGAGAGAAGAAACAAAGAAAGAAAGAAAGAAACCAAGAAAGCAATGTGATTTAATCTTGATACCGAATATCTGGGATGATAAGATTTAGAATTGAGTTATAGAGATCACAAAAAATAATCCTCTTCACTAATCTTGCATCCATGTTTAGGTAATTGCTTTCAAGTGCCGACCTGCCACTCCTACATTAATTGGTTTCTGTCTGGTTTGTCTACTGGCCTTTTTCTAGTTGCATCCAAATACAAGAAGCAAAAATAATGACATCAGACAACTTTAATACCTCAAAAAATAAATTAGCAAAAACATTCAGACAAACTTGCTGATTTCACCCTTTTCAAGAGTTGGCATTTGCTTAAATTAGCTCTCACTTTATCTTATTGGCTTCTTGTTTTCTTGTTTTAGCACTAAAGACTATATTTGAACTTAATAGATAAATTTATTTTATTGGCAAACAGGTACAAATCTAGATATAACTTGACAAATCTAAGGGGTGTTTGGTTTAAGGGAATTAAGGAGGGGAAAGGGTATCATAAGTAATAATGCCCATTGTTAATTTTTGTAAAACAACTATAAGTATCATTCAATGGGAATGATATTGATTAATTGAGTTGTTAATGATTTCCTCCAAAATACTATTCTATCAAAACCTATTAACTCTTATGTTAAGGGTAAAACACACCCATTAAAAAAAACACATATCTTTTGAGTTGTCTTTCTCTCTCTCTCTCCCTCCCTCCCTCCCTCCCTCTCTCTCTGCCTCTCTCTCTCTCATCTTTTGATTTTGAATATTTTTTATTAGTACTTTATAAATTTTTTTATAAAAATTCTTTTTAATAATTTTTTACATTCAAATTTTTAATAAAAATTTGAACTGAAAATCAAAAATATATAGTACTCTTTGTTAATACAATAAAGATGACTTTTTTTAAGGTTAACATTTGCATAAAACTCAAATTAGAGCATGATTATAATTAAAATTGAAAAAGTCTACAAAATAAAAAAATTTTAAAAATATGTATATCATAAATAAAAGATTTAAAAATTTTAAAACTTACTTGAAAGTCATTCCAGTAAATCAAATAAGTATTTTTATAATGATATCCATTTCATTATTAAACCAAACATGTTGGGGAAAACTATCAAAACCTATACTCGTATTAGTGTTAATGATACCCATAGTAATAGTGATTGAGAAATTTGAACCAAACTGCCTCTAAGGTAGATTATCAGAATAGCACCCACAATACCAGAAGGCTAATACATTAGATACTTCGTTAACACATTACTAAGACATTTGCACGAATAAGGTCATACAATGTACCTCAGTAAAAAAACAATGTTTTCAAAACTGGACCGGCTAGTGAGCCGGACAAGGAGCAGTTTACAGTTGGACTGATAGTTCAACCCTTTTTTTACAATTGCATAAAAAAATTCCTAAAAATCATATTTGAAAAATCATATATGTCATCACACTTGATGTGTAATAAGCATGAAAGAATTTCTTGCAGTCCATGTGCAATAAAGATTCTGCTAAGAGCCAACTGATGGTGGTCAATTTGACATCAGCTTTTTAATTTAAAAGGTAACTACTACTACTAAATTAACAACCAATAGCATTTTTACTTTTTTGTAGCACTTAATTGTGTGGTCAATATAAAAAAATCATCTCACTAATTAGGTTTTTTACTAGTGCTTGTTAAGCTTAATCATAAAAATAAAATAAAAAATAAAATAAAATAGAAAAATAGAAAAATCTTAATCATGTATTTAAACTGCTAAAAATTGAAACCACTAGCAGTTAAATTTTTCTCGAAAATTAATGCTTTTTTTTTTATCGAAATGATTACGAAAGAGGGATAGTTACCTCATTCTAATGCCAAACACGCCTACAGATTATTTTAGCCACTTCACACATATTGCAAATTCATGTTTGAACTAATTAATTTATGATTAGAAGAAATGAAGAAATTAGATCCCACTAGCCCAAATCGTGACCATTTATCATAAGGTCAAAACCAAAGATGCCGCCGAATTCCAATGCCAAGTGCAACAATGATCAAATCTGGACTTCCAAAATCCAAATCCAGCCAGCGGGTAGCACTAAAAATGTAATTGGTCAATTCCAGGCCTAACATATCGACCCAAAAAACAAGCCTGCACATTCAGTCGAGTCTTTCGGCTACCCGGAAAAACAAATGCGGTTAATTCCAATTGCAGGAACGATGGAGTAGGAATTGTGGTCAAGGATAACACAGGCAAGCTTAGATATACTTGGGCTATCCCAGGAACTATGAAAGCTGAACCAATAGCGGTGATCACACATATATAGATTCCATTATGACATCTAGTAACACCAATGTGGACTACTATGAACCACAGGGCACAAGTGCAAACCAAATGGCAGGGTAATTTGTCTGTTACCAAAGTTCACTTGCAGCAGTTCTTACCGGATCGAGAACTCTTCATTGCCAGATCAACAATAAGACCCCAAGGCCGTTTTTAAGAGAATAGCTGTTGTTTGCAATGAATTGGAATTTGTTATCCAAATTTGAAGTACAGAATCCACAGATGGCTTCACAGCCTTCATTATGGTAATTGTTTCAGTGTAAGAACATAGAATTCTTTGAATTTCAAATAAATATTGTCAAATTTTCAAATGGTTTATTTACATCACCAATCTATTCAAAACATACAAGTAGTAATATACTGTACTAGTAATACTCTTGACTGAAAAGTTGAATCCTAAAGTGCAATATGAGTGTACCAAGGAATGCGCTTCCAATCGTCTCCAGGTATAATAATCTTTGGATCCTCATTTCCCATTTCCATCTGTTCTTCTTGAATTTGCTTCACTAAAGCTAAAGCGGACTCGTGACACCTTCCCACCTGAATCATTTTAATGGTCGCAATATCCCCTAAACAAGAAGGGACCTCTTCCAGCTTCCAACAACGATTCAAAACTAGGTACTGAAGACGGGGAAAATTGTCACAAGAGGCTGTCCACCTGACAATGTCCAAGCCTTCCAATTTCAAGAATGTGAGATTAGGAAATTCCCCGTCTTTCATTTCCCATGTTCCCCCCATAAAGGATTCACTAAGTAATTTGAGCACTTCAAGATTGGGCAGCTTTCCAATTGTTGAAATTTCACTCCACGGCTGCGAACAATGGGAGAGAGACAATTTTTTCAAATTGAAGGGAAAAACAAACTCAGTTCCATGAAAACTACTCAAATGAAGTGATTCTAGCATACTCAAATAGTCCAGCACAACAATCCCTTTGCAATTGTAAGCTGACAAATCTGATTGAATGCACAGGCACTTTAGTCTGCGGATGCTTGGTAACTTCCTCATTGTCTTTTGAATGCTTTGCAAAGAGGGATCAATTGCAAGGGTAAGGGAGTCTAAATCATACAAATCTGGGAAGACTTCAAGATTGTCAGTGGGAAATCTAAAACCAACTATTGATTCAACCGCAGAACTGCTCATTAGACAAAGATGCCTCAGTTTCTTCATCTTCCAGATGGCATTGGGCAAATCAACAATTTTGCAACGGACTTGGATAAGGATAAGAGTCTCTAACATTGACAGGTTGGATATTGAACATGGGATGGATTCACATGCAATTGCCAAGTATCTCAAGTGAACAAGCAATACTAATTCCCTTGGAAAATTATCATAAAAAGGCATACTGCCAAAATCCAACACCCTAAGAAGCTTAAATATCCTAAAAACAAAAAACAGATGCTCCCTGTTAGAGAACCAACTCTTATATCCAGTAAAGAGCAAACACCGTAAATGTGGAAGGAATAGCCTTGACTTAGTAAAATCCCCATTCAGACACAATCGACGTGGGTTGTACGGCCTACTAAAAGAAGAAATCTCATTATACCCCTGAAAAATCTGTAGAAATCTTTCTTCTTTGGCTTTTGCCAAACAAAACTCACGTAACAAATCATGAATTCGGCAAGCTTTCACACCACCTATAGTTCTTTGATGGCTAACCATAACCAAACTTCTACCAATCAGATCCATTCAAGTACTCATCCGCGACATCCTCTAATTTCTTTTCCTCAGTCTTTTGCACAAATCCTTCAGAGATCCATAGCAATATTATCCTTCGGACTGGAATGACTTGGTCTTCTGGAAATGCACCAAAATAAAGAAGGCATGGCTTCAAATAGTCTGGTAAATGATTGTAACTCAGCTCCAATGTCTTCATTGCAGTGTTCAGTCCCAATAACAGGTGCTCAAACTGAGACTATTTGCAACATCTTCCCAGCAATCTTGCTCACTAGTTGCAAGAATCCCAGCAACAATTGCAACTGTGAGAGGT
Organism: Mitragyna speciosa; assembly: GCA_024721245.1. Taxonomy (NCBI): domain Eukaryota; kingdom Viridiplantae; phylum Streptophyta; class Magnoliopsida; order Gentianales; family Rubiaceae; genus Mitragyna; species Mitragyna speciosa. The sequence continues at coordinate 464,668 of JAMWEH010000142.1, read as the reverse complement.
AGCCCCTTAGCAATTTTTTGCTATTTGCATTCCAACAGCACTTAATGCTAGGGGGCATCCTTCTTTGCCAAAGAGCTTATTCTGCAGCAATGCCCAACTCTCTTCATCAGTAAATGGACGAAGATAGTGAGGCTTGCTATCATGTTTAATTTGCAAAGATAAATTATGGAATCGACTGGTGAAGAGAATTCTACTTCCATTGACATCCTCTGGGAACAATTCCTTCAACGAGTTCCATGCGTTAATGTCCCACACATCGTCCAAAACGATGAGATACCTATTTCCTCTCAAACGCTTGTATAGCAATTCAGCCAAAGCATCTTCATTCATTTTAAGACATTTGTCAGGAGACTCAATACCATGCAGAATCTGAAGTAACAAACTGTGCTTGCTATATACTTGAGATAGAGTACACCATGCACGGAATATGAAAGTGGCACATAATTAAAGGATTATGGTAAACTTTATTAGCCGTTGTTGTTTTACCAACTCCAGGCATTCCCACAACTGAAACAATATCCAAGTACTTTGACCCTCTTTCAAGTCTACTGGTAATAGCATCTACCTCATCATCAAGATCCACTAAAAGTTCATTCAATGCTGGTGTACTGATTTGTGATGGCATGCGAACTAAATCCTTTGTAACTCTCTGGGGTTGACTATAATGCCTCATGCAGTCAGTGGATCTCAATGGGCCTCAATCTTAAGACACTCGATTTCTTTTGTGATGGTATCCAATGGCATAGAAGAACAATCAGGTCTATCACCAACTATTACAGAGTCAATGAACAAACTCGAGCCTTGTATGCCACCTCCATAACACGACTCCATAAGAGCTTGGAGTCTATCATTCTGTTGCGCTGCTCTGCAATACTCTGTAGGAAAGATCTTAAGAATTCAAGATCTTCTTGGACTCTATGTATTTGATCCTTTAGGAAAGCAATCGAATCAGTTTCACAACTTGCTAGTTCCTTGATATTTTTTAGAAGGAAATCAATTGAGCCCAACTCATTGGTCCTAGGAAAACTAACTGATGGATAAAATTGTGAAACTTCTGCCATAATAATCTCAAGGTTTTCCAGCAAATGGAAAAGAGCATTATTTGTTTCCTTGGCCAAGCCTTCTGTCATTTCATTGGGAGAAACGGACCAAATCACAATTCCTACGTCACAGACCACAAATCTAATAAGATCTTTCATTTTTTCATGTAGCCTATGAACTTCTCTTGATGCTCCCTGAGGAGGTATATCAGGAACGTTACCCCATGCACAAAGTTTTTGCATTTGGTCTTTCACAGAAATGATGAAACCACTGGTATGACAATGTAGTAGATCCCAAAGATCACCTAAGAGTGAATCCAGAATGTCTGCAGCCAGAATTTGCCAATTCTTCCCCAGGGTGAGAGGAGTGTCTGAAGACGATCTCGATAACTTCAAAGCTGTAAAGACATGAATAAAAGTTTCCCCGGACTTGGGGAGCAACAGGCTTAACCTTCTGTTGCAATTGACAAATTTTAGTATGCGTACTCTTCGAGAAGCAATTTGATGAGGATAAACATGTCTATTCGCACCAACACATGTAAATCTGGAGTGCTTTCAGAAAAGCCACAGATTGAAATAAATCAACGGCTCTATCAATTGCATGGGTTTCAACGCCTTGCATGGTGACAAAGAGAATGAAATTTTTCATGAACAGTAGCTTCGCTTTAAGGGTTTTAAATGCATCATGCTCATCGTTTCCAAATAGCATCTTCGAACAGAATAAACATACCAAAAAATCTAATAGGGAATCAACGAGATCCATAAGTCGTGCTGCATCTGGAACTCCCACTAAGCGATGTTTGTCCAAGTAAGAGAGGAACGATTGCAATCTGCGATCATTCAGGAAATCTTTCATCTCACTCAGAAATGTATACACCGCTTCCAACTCCTCATGATCATCTGATGTAAGATAAGCAGATTGAAGATCCTGGGTGTTTCTGCAAACCAACTCTTCAATCGTAAACGAGATATTACATCCCAAACTTCCACAGTTTCTCCCAAACAGAAATAAAGTTTTCATGAGTTTTACCCACACTTTCAGGGAACGAAGATTAACAGCCTCTCCAGCACTTCTGCAACAGTTCTCAGCCAACCACTCCACATATTCTATAGCATCATCAAAGCAAGCAGTAATACTAATACCACTACTGCTGGAGGACATCTCCATCTCTTCTTCCTAATCGATGTTGTTGTTTCCAATAAGCATAGTGGCACTAGTAGTAGATCTTGATCTTTACTTTACTTTCTCATCCAACAAAGAATACGTACGTTTCACATATACCATATACAAATACATTGCAAAGAGTAGAATTGTAGCGCTACAGACCTTTGGGGGGTAGAGTAATCTCTGCTCTCTGGGCCTGCGTTGAAATCTGAAAGTTGCTGCTGCTGAATGGGGAGAAAAGGAGGAATGGATACTTTGGTGACTGGAAAGGAAAGGAAAGGAGCATTTGCGTTGGTGCCTGGCGGCTGGGAAAATAGGTTAAGCTTTCTAGTTTCCGCAACATAAATTTGAAATCAAACTCACTCGAAAAATTGTTTTTCCTATTACAACAGGGTACACTCCCTGCACATTAAACTTCCTTGTATCATTTTGCGGTGTTAAGGTAATTGATTAGTTGGCTCTTTTTCTTCTTCTTCTTCTTCTTTTTTTATTCTTCTCTGAAGTTTAAGGTTTGTCTACTGAACTAATTTTCGTGTAAATTTACTTATTAAATTTCTTTAAGTGTATTGTTTTAACATTTTCATTAATTAATTTCGTAACTTAATTTTTTAGTATTTTCTTAAAAATTTTGCAAGCTTTTAAAAAACAAGAGGAGTATTTTGGCCTAGTTTCTTTTAATATAAGGGTTTTATCTACCCCTGTTCCTTCCCTGCCCTTCTTGTTTCTTCTGTTACAAAATTGTTTATAAAAAATATTGAATATAGAATCAGAACAAAATAACAAAAAAATTCTTGTTGACAACAAGATAACGGAGTCAATTGATTAAATTATCAAAATAATACACTTTTAGAATTTTAATGACTAAATGGACACAAAATTTGTTCGGTAGACAAAATAAAAGTTTAGAAATTGTTGGTAACCACTGGGGCACTTTGCCCATTATTTTATAACATAGTTAGAAAAAAAAAATTCTCAACATAATAATTAATGTTAAAAATATATTAACGATAACATTTATTTTTATATTAATGTCAGAATATATTAACGTTAAAAATATACCCGCACAAAAAAAATTGTGCAAAAAAAAATTCTTCATCTACGAATTAATTGTGTACTTCAGTTTATTCCGTTCAAGTATTTGTTTTAAGGGATAATTTCACATACCTCCCCCAAGGCTTATTATAATTGAACTCACCTCCCTTGAAGTTTTAAAAATTACACTTATACCCCATGTATTTATATTTTTTATAACAAAACAAGTCCATTTTGATAATGTAACCCAAAAGCACCAACCAAACACCTTAAAATATCCTTAATTGCTTTTAAATTTGTCATCTCTTTCTTGTTAATATTTATTTGTAAAATTTTGATAGATAAAGTAACTTCATTTAGATTAGTCAGATAACTGAATTTTGGAGAAATAGTATTTGGAGTAGATTGAAAATTTGATTTAAGAATTTAAATCCTTTTGACATTTTTATGACTAATTAATTAATTTTTTAAGATTTATTTATCTTTTTTAAAAGAAATTAAGGATATTTTCAGGTGTTTGGTTAGTGTTTTTGGTTATGTTATCAAAATGGACTTGTTTTGTTATAAAAATATAAACACAGGTGGTGTAAGTGTAATTTTCAAAACTTGAGGGGAGGTGAGTACAATTATGACAAACCTCAGAGGAGGTATGTGAAATTATCCCTCGTTTTAATACACTCATACTTAGCATCACAACATTGTGCACAGCTTTTATTTCTTTTTGTTTCGCTACAAGTAAGTCCTTTGCCCTTGCTACTGTAGAAGTAATACCTAGTTAGTTTTTTTTTTTTTTGTCCACAAGAAGTAATACCTAGTTAGTGTTGATCAATATTTTACTGTTATAACATTTCTGACAAATAAAACAAGACAAGAATAATTAATAGTCTAGCCCAATCATCTTGGTATTTCTAAATAGTTTGTTAAAAAATTTTCAATATCTAGCCTACCATTTTATTTTGAAAATGGTGAAATTAAAATTTAATTTAATTATTTCTTCCGATATATTTAATCGTGCAATGAATTCGAACGTGCACACAAGTATCAAAATAGGCTGGGTTTTGTTGGGAATTATCTTCATACATCTTCTTAAGGTTTTAATTTTTCTTAAATTCTCTTTTAATAATGGTTTGTATAGGGGTACCAAAAAAGAGAAAAGGAAATAGGCAAACTATAAAGTGGCAAGGTGGATATTCAAATAAAATTATATAACTCTGGAGAGTATTCAATTCATTATTCTTCTAAATATCTTCTAGATGCAGTTTGCGAAATCATACGTTTCATGAAAATGCGATCTAATTCCATTCCAATTTTCTACATCAAAACACCTCTGCAACACACAACAGTACATGTTAACATCAGTAATGATAATTGCTTTAGATCGTACTAAAAGGCAGAGTACAACCGTTGGTGCAAACTTTGAAATTTAAGGTGAATATCTGAGAAATACACAGGTGGATTCAAAAGGCTATGAACTCATAAATCTAAGGGTGTAGATTGAGTCATTAGGATTTAGAGAAACTCATAAATTTCGATGGCTCAATCTTCGCCGTTGAGTTCACGAGTGAGTTCTGTGAACTAAGTCCGGTTAAGTATCTTGAGTCAATGTCGACAGTTACTAGAAAGGTCAAAGTACACAGCATCAAATATCTTGAGCCACCAAAGAATTGAATCCTAAACCGTAATATCCCATCATGTATGTTGCCGTGGGATAGGTACAGATGTACAGTGAAATGCTGAAGCCCTTTATCTTATTTCGATCAAAATTTCAAACATTTATATAAGAACTACAAAACTTCCTTTTTGTTTCAGCCAATGACCGGGGCTCTTTCCTTGACCTGCACGTATTATAGTCTGAAGTCAATTGCACTTTTTGGTGCATAGTATAGGCAACTTGAGGGTGTTTGATGAACATTAGCTATAACTAAAATTATTAAGTTAATAAATTCTTTCAGTTTGACTTAAGAATTGAGGTTGAATTCGTTCAATAGAGAATTTGATTTGATTTTATATTCTTTGTGAACGAGTTCTACTTATTTAGAAAATTTACTTATTTTATTTGAAGGTGTATTTTAAAATTATGTTTTTTAAAATATCATACACATTTTTCAATTAATTTTTTATTTCAGAAATACATTTATCAAGAAAAATCTTTAAAATTGTTATAGTAATATTTTTTAAAAAACATCCACCTAGACGAAGCCATATTTTCTCAAGGTTTTCTTTTTCTTTCTTTTTTCTCAAAAAATAAAAAATAAAAAATAAAAACTCCACGTACTAGTAGTAGTACTATACTTAGACAAAAGATAACCTTACCTTGAATTTAATTGTGCATGTATATTATAAGCTGAATGCTTAAATTTAATCTGGTAGGGCCACTGGCAATAAATGAAAAATCTATTTTAGTGAAACTTCGTTGTTTCCCGCAGCTACATTTTTACAAAAATAGATTACATTTATGGCGTAAAAAAAAATGGAAAGAGAAAATAGAAAGAATAAATGGAAAGAGAAAAAGAAAGAAACCAAGAAAACAATGTAATTTTAATCTGGATACCAAACGTAACACCAAGATCCTCAATTAGGGACATATTTGTAAAACCCCCAATGTAGAATGCAAGATAAGTGATTAGTAAATAGATGAGGGACCATGATGTAAATTTGGCAAAAACTAGTATCCTACTTGCTTTAGAGCTTTTCTTCTTTTTCTTTCCATTTTCATTTCATTTCTTTCCTTCTTCCCAAATTCCACTCTTATTATCATTCCTCATTGATTCCATTTCTTGAAGATGGAGGTGGAGGTGTAGAATTGCAAGGAAGAACAAGTGGTGAAGGCTTAGGAAGTGTTGCTCAATCTTCAATTCAAGGTAATTGTCTCTTCCTCCTCTTAAATGCTTGTTTAGAAGTAGTAATTATGCTTTAGGCTTAATGATAGGAAGAATTACTGTTCATATGCCTTAGGGATAGTGTTGGATGTGGTGATTATGAGGATGTCTTGTATGATAAGCGTTTTTCTTTGATGCTTGTTGAACCCTTTTGGGATATATGTTTGGATGATGTTAATATGAAGGTTTGAGTGTAAGAATGATTGCTTCCAGCTTGTTGTAGTGTTTAAATCTAGGAATGATGTATTGTTGAGTTGTTGTAGAGCTTGCAGGTGCTTTGGTTGGGTTGAGAGAGTTGCAAGGGTTGAGCCGCGAGCCAGGCGAGGCCAGCCGCGGGCATGGCTGGGGCCTCAGAGGTCGCGGCTTGGTCTTCCTTTCATGGGTGACCTTCTGTCTGTGGCCGTGGGGTTATCCGCGCCACGGCCTTCAAGTCGCGGGTAACCTCCAAGCGAGCTGCGACCGCGGGTCGTTTTTCTTCACCTGCGGCTTAGCGTTAAGTTGTGAGCCGCGGGCATGGTTGTGGCCAGCTGCAGGTAGCCTGCAGATTAGCTTCAGGCGTGATCTGCTGGACAGGCTATGGGATCCGCAAGCGCGGCTGGGTGAGCTCCACCCGCGGATCACCAATATTAGAACCTTCTTGTTCCGTTTTCGTTTACGCTCTAAAGACTAAGTTTCGTAATGGTTTTCTTAATAGAAGTAGTGATTAATTTAGTGTTTATTCTTGTGTTTTGGGTGAGGACGTCGACCATACCTACTCGGACTATCTTAATTGGCTTGGATCGAGGTAAGTAGGATTTGTACTTTTGATCTTTTGAAAATGAGTTTTATGAAATGATAGATGTTTTGAAATGATAATTTGCTATACAAATGCATGGCTTAAGTGTGGTTATTTGCAAATTGCTTATAAAGATGATGATGTGGCCTACATGAATGATTTTGATGAATGAATTACTTGAGTTCTTAAATGGGTACTCCTTTGACGGGACTAATTCCTTAATTGTGTGATTGATAACTTTGGGACCGTACTAATCGGTTAAAGTTAGTTTTGGAGCCGTACCCACCATTTATAGTTGGTTTTGGGACCGTGTTAACCGGTAATAGTTAACAACTGAATATCTAAGATCAAATGGAACCCTTTGATAAAACTCATTTATTCGTTTAGTGAAATCTATGTATTCGGTTAAAGTATGCTCTTGGCCATATTATTTTGTATCCTTATTCGACAATGACTTGTTTATGAAATGTATGTATTAGGGTAGCACTCTTAAGCCACAAGGAAGTACTTCTACCACTTACTGAGTGATTTGTTTCGCTCACCCCTTAATTGTTGTTATATGCAGAGGACAATCCTTTTGTAGAAGAAAATTGGATTGACTCGTGGTACTTGCTTTTGGAGATAGGATGTAATACATAGCAAAGATTTCATGTTATTTATTTTTGTATAGATTCTTCCACTTAGAAGTATTTTTGTGATCTTAGTGGAAGTGTATAAGATGAACTCTTTATTTTGTTTAGGATTATCTTTGTAATGTATCACATGATTTTGTAGTTGAGTCAAGTTCAATGAAAATGGTTTTTTTTTTTTTTGAGCAGTTTAAGTTCTTATTTTTTTTTCTAATCTTATGTCATAGCGTAATCTTGACATGACGGGTGTTATACTCTGGGCACGGGGTGTGACACCAAATATCTAGGATTATAAGATTTGGAATTGAGCTCCGTGGATCAATAATAAAGAAGGAAAATGCCACCTCTTAATTGTGTTATAAAGATAACAAAAATCGTTCCTCTTCCCTAATCTTGCATGCATTTTTAGGTAATTGCTGTCAAAACTAATGACAACATACAACTTTAATCCCTCAAAAAAGAAATTAGCAAAAACATTCAGACAAACTTGCTGATTTCACTCTTTTCAAGAGTTGGCATTTGCAAATTTGCTCTCACTTTGTCTTATTAGCTTCTTGTTTTCTTGTTTTTAGCAATAAAGACTATATTTTGAAGTTAATAGATAAGTTTATTTTATTGGCAAATAGGTACAAATCTAGATATAACTGGACAAATCTAAAGTAGATTATTAAAATAACATCCACAATATTAGCAAGGCTAATACCTAGTACACCAAGGCATTTGAATCCAAAACTCTTAATTCCCGAGCTATCAAATTTGCGTATGCCAAATAATCAATCTATATTGCCATTCAAGAAAATGTCTAAAAGTGTTACATAACTTTTGAGTTTTTTTTTTTTTTTTTTAAATTATAAACATCATAGAGAGCTCTTCTGTCCACACAGATATAGGTGCTATTATGGCATTTAGTACCACCAATGTGGACTTAAATTATAAACTACAGGGCACAAGTGCAAACCAAATTGCAGGTCAATTTGTCTGTTACCAAAGTTCAATCACTGCAGTTCCTATCGGATTGAGAACTCCGCATTGTTCGATCAGTAATTAGACCCCAAGGCCGTTTTGAAGAGAATAGCTGTTGTTTGTAATAAATTGGGAAATTTTCATCCAAAATTCGAAGTAGAGAAGCCACGGATGACTTCATGGCCTTCTTTATGGTAACTGTCTCAGTGTAAGAACATCGGATTCTTGGAATTTTAAATATATGTTGTCAAATTCTCAAATGGTTTGTTTGTTTAAAAAGAAAAGGCCAAAAAAAACCATTGAGCTCTGTGTTCTGAGAATAGAAACTTAGTCTGTGTTCTCTGACCAGAGTGAATTGAAAAACTGTACCTCAAAATTTATGTTTATGCCCTCATTGGTTCTTAAGGATCATTTCAATTTGCAAGCACCAGTGAAGAAGGTTTCAGAGATTGGGATTATAGGAATTATAAACATAAATAAATATTAAATGGTAAGAAAAACATGGATAATATTTAGAGAACAGATTATGATTGACTAAGTTAAATTCCTTAATGCAAGGACTGTTCTTGCTACTTGCAATTACAGAGTAATAGCATCAAGCTTAAACCAATGCATCGGGAACCATCCAGAATTTATTTTGGCAATGATAAATAATTACAAATTGGATCTGAACAGTGAGTTGTAAGGACAAAAGTTGTCCCAATAAAAATATGAAATGAAAATGCTCAGCACGAAGAAAAGAATGGCTCACGGAAGTGTGGAAGGGGGGAATACATCTTCTGTAGTTGGTGCATTGTGCTTGCTTTTCTTTTGACTTTTGCTAGCTATTTCCAATTGATGTCCGCATTGTAACTATCACACATACACACACATAAAATGAGTAGTATTTTCCATGTAGCTGTGGGCATTATGATCTTTAAGCCCCGATTGCGCACAAAAATTTAATAAAATGGTTTTGCATAGGGGCACCCAAAACAGAAAAAGGAGGATAGGCAAACCATGAAATGGTAAGCATTGACGGAATTTTGTTAGGAAATAATTCAAAAGGCAGGGCTTACCCTCAAAAATAACTAATGAACTTTAAATTGTTAGATTCATTACATATAAATTGATCAAATTATTTGAATTATGCAAATTAAACATTATTAATAGAAGGGTACACGTCTAATGTATCCTTGAACAGTGTTTGCTATTACAAACTGATTAGGATGATTAGAATTTACACTCAGCTTTTGCACTTAGACGGCTATGTAATTTTCCCCATCAGTGAACATTTTGTTTAATTTGGCTTTCGAAGCCAGTGTTAAAGAGGTAGACAATAGGAGTTGCATCAGGATCCCTACTCGATTGTGAACTTTGTTTTATGTTATGCAGTGTTACTGTAATCCACGAAATCTTTTGGCAAGTCAAATTATTTGAAGGAGTTCTTCCTTTTTAAATGCATTGTATGGGCGATACCTTGATGTTTTGTAATAATGTTTCGGCTGTAAATGCATCCGTTTTGGGTCAAGCGTTTTGTGTCTAATGATTTACAGTTCTTGTTTAGACATTTAACAAGGATATTTTATTTGATACGGATAAATTTTGCTTCTTCTTTTAGTGGCTGTCTACCATCAGAATAAGAGATTAAAGAGCTTGAGAGACGATGCAGTGACAACCCTCTTATATAAATGTTGATAATGGACAAGTTAGTTTCTTCTCATTTAACCTAGTGGAGCTTCCCATGCTACCATGATATTTTTCCCACAAATATAGTGAACTTTGTTCACTGATGGGACGATTTATAATTGAGGCAAAAAACTAGAAAATGTTGATTCTTTTGGTTAAATTGAAAAGGTTGAAGAATTTAAGTTATTTGACTTTATTGTTTAAAAGTTGAGAACTTGGCACCGCTTAGAACTAAGTGAATTAAAATGGTTTTTAGTTGGCAGTGCTCACAAGGAATTAGCTAAGAAGAATGGAGCTGAAGTTGTGATGAAGATTTTGAGAAATTTACTGGAAACAGGGTAGAGTACAAAAATATTTTGAGAAGCTCCAATCACTTGCAGTTGACATATTTAGTAAAGAATTTTCAGTTTTGGGCATATGCAGGATGCAGTATATCTAATGTTTTGCTCATCTACTTGATATGTATCCTTTGAGTCATGTGATCCTAGATTGGATAACATGACTTATTTCAATAATGAATTCCTTCTTGGGGAAAAAAAAAATTACATATGCCTTCCCAACCAACTTTCTCCCAATGAAAAGACATAAATAGTGCAAAAATGTATGACCAAAATTGCAATACAAAAACAAAGCATTGTTATAAACTATCAAATATTGGCATCTGTTTAATTTTATAAGGATGAAGAAGATATGGAAGGTTCAGTTGAAAGTTCATTCGTCAAACAAGACTGTATTCAAGCTGGAGATGTCAATAGGCTGGAGGACTGTGATGCTGTAACATCCATCTTTTGACAACTTCTTGTGATTTTAATTTGCCTTATTGTAATTATTAAGTGAAATCAATCATGGTTGATTAATATGCACATATACTTTTCAACTCATGACGAATGTACCATCTTACAACTTGCAAATCTGCAGTGGTGAAAATAATGGATTTGGCGGGGCTTTTAGCCATTCTATGCATCAAACCAGAAAATGGCTGTTTACTTGGACCTAACAGGGTGGATCTGCTATGGTCCAATTAATACATGCTCAACGCCTTGCATGGTGACAAAGCTAATGAAAATTTTCAACAACATTAGCTTTCCTGTAAGGGTTTCAAATATTCAAGCCCATCCTCTCCAACCAGCTTCTTGGAACAGAGTAGATATACCAGAATATCTAAAAGGGAATGAACGAGATGCATAAGTCGCCCTACATCTGGAACATCCACTAAGCAGTGCTCGTCCAAAAAACATGGCACAATTCCTCCCTTCTTTCTATCCAGAAATTGCCGATGTTGCCCCGGAAACACCTGAACATATGCTTCTCATCATCACTAACTGATGTAAGACAAGCAGATTGAAGAACTTGGGTGTTTCTGAAAACCAGCTCTTGAATCCTAAACGAGATATTACATCCAAAACTTTCGCAGTTACTCTCCTGACATCCACATTCCAAGTAGCTGAAATGGTTGCTCCTCCGGTTTCTCGCACACAGAAATAAAGTTTTCATGAGTCTTACCTCCATATTCACTAATTCAAAAACCGAATCCTCTCCATAACTGTTTCCCTCATCCAACCACTTCAGATATTCTATAGTATAATCAAAGCAAGCAATAATACTGCTACTACTGAAGGACATCTCTACCCCTTCTCTTCTTTCTAATGTACGGTTTTTTTTTCCCCCTGATAAGCAAGAAGTAGTAGATGAAGATGTAGATATTTACTTTACCTTTTCATCCAACAATACGTAGTTTCACATCTACCATATAAATAATCGTGCAAAGAGTAGAATTGTAGCGTTACACACCTGTGGTGTAGAGTAATCTCTGCACTCTGGGTGGGCTTTGAAATCTGAGAGTTGCTGCTGAGTGGGGAGGAAGGGAGCGTTTTGGTGGCGCTCGGCGGTGGGGGAAAATAAATATGTTATGCTTTCTATTTTCCCCCATTTGACCACAGTAAATTGTTTTCTACTGCAAGAGAGTATCTTTTTGGGGGTAATTTGATTGATTAGTTAACCTTTTTTTTTTTTTTAGAGTTTAAAGTTGTCTACGGAACTAATTTTCGTGTCAATTTATTTATTAAAATTTTAAAAGTGTATTATTTTAATATTTCGATCAATTGATTCTGTAATTTTGTCTTTCACTATTCTTCTTAAAAATTTTGTAAGCTTGAAAAAACAATAGGAGGTTTTTATTTCTTTTAGTATAAAGAATCTATCTTCCTTTGTTGCTCCTTCCTCCTCTGGTTTTCTAAATTACAAAATTTTTAAGAAATATATTGAATGATGGAATTAGAGCAAACTAACGAATATTTCTTGTAGATAACTAAACTAAAATAATATACTTTTAGAAGTTTAAGAGTAAATTGACACGAAAATTAGTTATATTCACAAAATAATGTACTTTTAGAAGTTTAAAAAAAATCGTTAGAATAGAAAAACGTTAGAAGTTATTATTACGAATTCAAGATTTCTAATAATCAAGTTCAAGAAATTTTATTTCTTAGGGAATGAATAGAGGTCGAACGGCTAGAACTCTATGACTCCATAGGGTTTGAATCTCACCAAACACTATTTCCCTTCTCCCAAATGTAATATATAGGTTTGATTAAAAAAAAAAGAAATTTTATTTATTGAGAGTGTAAATTTTATCTTAGCAACTTAGACGCACACATATAAACAATTTTTGCAATTCATAATTTTCAATGAAGGAAATTTGGTAAAAAATCAAAATATTTATGTTGAAAAAAAAAATTTTCTAGATTCATATGATAATCCTTGAGATCACATCACATTGGCTTAAAAACTTCCAACTATGAGATTTACATTGTACCAGTACATGTTTGTTGGGCATTTGCAATAATTTGTGAATCAGGGGCTTCAATTAGCCTCGGTAAATGATCCAACTTATTGTTATTCCCTTTTGTTTAAAAAAAAACAACAAATTATTCTATTGGAGTAGAAGTAATTAATAAATAAAAACTATGTACTGTGCGTTTTGTTCTAGAGTATAAAATAATGAATAAGTTAAAATCAACTTGTCCAATTATGATAAATTTCAAATATAAACTTGAAAAGAAACTTGAAAAATCATTAAACAATGTGTTCACAGAATAAAGGCTTCGTCTGGATAAGCTTGGATGGTTGTTTTTTAGAATGTTTTTTAAAAATATTACTGTAAAAATATTACTATAATAATTTTAAAGATTATTTTCGATAAATGTATTTATAAGATAAAAAATTAATTAAAAAGATGATTAAAATTTTTAAAAATATGTTTCTAAAAAATAAAACTAAATAAACTGAGTCAGTTTCTATTCTCTAACTAGAATGAATAGAAAAATGTATACCAAAGTTTACGTTTGTGTCATATCAATCTGCAGCAACATTGGAGAAGATTTCAAGCATTGGGATTATAGGATTATAAACATTAATGAACATGGTTATAAAAAAATAATAATAATAGGACATAGACAATATTTAGAAAACAGATAGTGAGAGAAAAAGTTAAATTCGTTAATGCATGACTGTTCTTGCCATTGCAATGACAAGGCTATAGCATCAAGTTCTATCCAAAGATCCGGAACCTTCCAGAAATTGTTTTGAGAATGATGAATAATTACATCACCAGACTGTTTAACACATACAAGTAGTAATATACTAGAAATAGAAAAATATTTACATGGACCCGGTCCACGGAATAGCTCCATGGATCCCTTGGTCTAGAATCAGCCACATCATCCACACGGTAAGTCATAAGTGATGTCGCTGCTTCTGGACAAAGGAGTCTACGGAACTATTCCGTGAACCGGGTCCATTTAAATATTTCCCCTAAAAATACATCCAACCGAAAAAGTGGAATCGCAATCTGCATTATTGACTCCCCAGTGCAAATCTTCCATCATCAATAGATATGAAGGTCTCACGACTGTCAAATGATATGCGAGGAAACCTTCCCAATCTCAGTGCCAAGGAGATAAGCAATTTCAATCTTCGCCCTGTATAATGATCTTTAGATCCTCATTTCCCATTTCCATCTGTTCTTCTTGAATTTGCTTCACTAAACTTATAGCAGACTTGTGACACCATCCCACCTCAATCATTTTAATAGTTGCAACATCCCCCAAATAAGGGACCTCTTCCAGAGACTGACACTTGTGCAAAACTAGTTTCTGAAGTGGGGGAAAATTGTCACGAGAGGCTGTCCACCTGACAATGCCCAAGCTCTCCAATTTCAAGAATGCGAGACTAGGAAATTCCCCTTCTTTCATTTCCCATGTTTCCCCTATAAAGGATTTCCAAAGTAATTTGAGCACTTCAAGATTGGGCAGCCTTCCAATTGTTGAAATTTCACTCCATGGCTGCGAACAACGGATGAGAGACAATTTTTTCAAATTCAAGGGAAAAGCAAACTCAGTTCCATGAAAACAACTCAAATGAAGTGTTTCTAGCCTACTCAAATAGTCTAGTACAACAATCCCTTTCCAATCGAAATCTGGCAAATCTGGTTCGACGCACACGCACTTTAGTCTGCGGATGCTTGGTAGCTTCTTCATTATCTTTTGAATGCTTTGCCGATCAATTGCAAGAGAAAAGCTGTCTAAATCACATAGATCTGGGAAAACTTCGAGATTGTCAGTGTGAAATCTAAAACCATGTACTGCATACCTCCAGGATCTGCTGTTTATACGAAGATGCCTCAGTTTCTTCATCTTCCAAATGGTATTGGGGAAATACCTCAGTTTCTTAAACAGCCAATTCATACCGGGCAAACCATCATTAATTTTACCGAAATGAAGAATAAGAGTCTCTAACATTGACAGGTTGCATATTGAAGATGGGATGGAATCACATGCAATTGCCAAGTATCTCAAGTGAACAAGCAATACTAATTCCTTTGGAAAATGTATAAAATAAGTATCATTCCCGAAATCCAACACTCTAAGGAGCTTAAACATCCTCAAAACTAAAGATGGATGCTCTCTGTCAAAGCACAACCTCCTATATCCAAAAAAAAGCATACATCGTAGATGCGGAAAGAATAGCCTTGACTTAATAAGATCCTCTTCTTTACAGTAAATACCCAATCGATGTGGGTTGTACGGTCTACCAAAAGAAGAAATCTCATTATACCCATGAAATATCTGTAGAAATCTTTCTTCTTTGGCTTTTGCCACACAAAACTCATGTAACAAATCATGAATTCGGCAAGCTTTCACACCACCTGTAGTTCTTTGATGGCTAACCGTGACCAAACTTCTACCAATAAGATCCATCAGGTACTCATCCGCGACATCCTCTAATTTCTTTTCCTTAGTCTTTTGAACAAATCCTTCAGAGATCCACAGCAATATTAACCTTCGGACTGGAATGACTTGGTCTTCCGGAAATGCACCAAAATAAAGAAGGCATGGCTTCAAATAGTCTGGTAAATGACTATAACTCAGCTCCAATGTCTTCATGCAGTGTTCGGTCCCAATAACAGTGCTCAAACTGAGACTATTTGCAACTTCTTCCCAGCAATCTTGCTCAATAGTTGCAAGAATCCCAACAACAATTGCAACTGTGAGAGGTAGCCCCTTACAATTTTTTGCTATTTGCATTCCAACAGCACTTAATGCTAGGGGGCAGCCTTCTTCGCCAAAGAGCTTATTCTGCAGCAATGCCCAACTCTCTTCATGAGTACATAGACGAAGATTGTGAGGCTTGCTGCTAGATTTAATTTGCAAAGACAAATTATGGGATCGACTGGTTAAGAGAATTCGACTTCCATTGGCATCCTCCGGGAATGACTCATTCAACAAATACCATGCATCAATGTGCCACACATCATCCAAAACGACGAGATACCTGTTTCCTTTCAAACGCTTGTATAGCAATTCAGCCAAATCATCTTCACTCCTATTAAGACATTTGTCAGGAGACTCAATACCAAGCAGAATCTGAAGTAGTAAACTGTGCTTGCTATGTACTTGAGATACAGTACACCATGCACGAATGTGAAAGTGGCGCATAATTAAAGGATGATGGTAAACTTTATTAGCCATTGTTGTTTTACCAAGTCCAGGCATTCCCACAATTGAAACAATATCCAAGTACTTTGACCCTCTTTCAAGTCTAATGGTAATAGCATCTACCTCATCATCAATGTCCACCAGAAATTCATTCAATGCTGGGGTACTAACTTGTGATGGCATGCGCATAAAATGCTTGGTGACTCTGTGGGTTTGACTAGAATGCCCCGTGTGGTCATTGATCTCATGGGCCTCAATCTTAAGAATCTCAATTTCTTCTGTGATGGTATCCAACGGCATAGAAGAACAATCAGGTTTATCACCAGCCATTACAGAGTCAATGACAAACTCGGCCTTGTATGCCACCTCCATAACATGACTCCAAAGAGCTTGGAGTCTATTACTCTGGTTGCGCCGCTTTGCAATACTCTGTAGAAAAGATCTTAAGAATGCAAGATCTTCTTGGACTCTTTGGATTTGATCCTTTAGGAAAGCAATCGAATCTGTTTCACAACTTGCTAGTTCCTCGATATTTTTCAGAAGGAAATCAATTGAGCCCAACTCATTGGTCCTAGGAAAACTAACTGATGGATAGAATTGTGAAACTTTTGTCATAATAATCTCAAGGTTTTCCAGCAAATGGAAAAGTGCATTATTTGTTTTCTTGGCCAAGCCTTCTGTCATTTCACTGGGAGAAAGGGAGCAAATCACAATTCCTATATCACAGACTACAATTCTAATAAGATCTTTCATTTTCTCATGTAGCCTATTGAACTTCTCTTGATGCTCCCTGAGGAGGTATATCAGGAACATTACCCCATCACAAAGTTTTTGCATCTGGTCTTTCACAGAAATGATGAAACCCATGGTATGACAATTTAGCAGATCCCACAGACCAACTAAGAGTGAATCGAGAATGACCACAGCTAGTGTTTGCCAATTCTTCTGCAGGGTGAGAGGAATGTCTGATGTCGATCTCGATAACTTCAAAGCTGTAAAGACATCAACAAAAGTTCCCCGGACTTGGGGATCAACAGGCTTAAATTGAGAAATTTCAGATAAGTACACTTGATGATCATCCGTGCTGTAGAGGTACACTCCACCAGCAAGTCGACGTTCAACTATGCCGCTCCAAAACATGTAAATCAGGCATGCTGCTTTGCCAGCCACAGATTCAAAAGAAACCAATAGCTCTATCAATTGCACGTGTTCAACGCCTTGCATGGTGACAAAGAGAACGAAAGTTTTCAAGAACAGTAGCTTCTCTTTAAGAGTTTTAAACGTACCAGACTCTTTTTCTCCCCATAGCCTTTCCGAACAGAGTGCACAAACCAGAGTATCTAATTGGGAATCAACGAGATCAATAAATCGTGCTGCATCTGGAACTCCTGCTAAGCGGTGTTTGTCCAAGTAAGAGAGGAACGACTGCATGCTGCGGTCATTCTGGAAATCACTAATATCACACCGGAATTTATGGACTGCTAGCTTCGCGCCATCATCACCTAATGTAAGATAAGCAGATTGAAGATTCTGGGTGTTTCTGCAAGCCAACTCTTTAATCCTAAGCGAGATATCGCCTCCCAAACTTCCACAGTTTCTCCCCAACAGAAACAAAGTTTTCATGAGTCGTACCCACACTTTCAGGTAAGGAAGAGTTAAAAGCAATATTCTACCACGGCAGTTCTTATCCAACCACTCCAGATATTCTGTAGCATCATCAAAGCAAGCAGTAATACTATTGCTACTACTACTACTGTAGGACATTTCCATCTCAATCTCTATCTCTTCTTCCTAATGGACGTTGTTGTTTCCAATAAGCAAAGTAGTAGAAGTAGACCTTGATCTTGATCTAGATCTAAGATCTTTACTTTCTCATCAAAAATACGTACGTTTCACAACGCACCATATAAATAAACTTGCAAAGAGTAGGAGCAGCGTTACAGACCTATGGGGGGGGGGGGGTAGAGTGATCTCTGATCTGATCTGGGTCTGCCGTTGAAATCGGAGAGATGTTGCTGCTGCTGAATGGGGGGAGAAAAAGAGGAATGGATACTTCGGTGTTTGGAAAAGAGAGGAGCGTTTGTTTGGTGGGGTGGTGCTTGGCGGCGGGGAAAATATTTTTAAAATGAATTAAATTTTTTCTTTTTATTTTTTTTCCCATTTGACCACGGTAAATCATGCCATACTTTCTCCATGACCCTTTTTTTTTGGGGAATTTTGGGGGGCGGGGGGGGGGGGGGGGGGGGGGGGGGGGGTGGGAAGGGTGGGTAGGGTAAGCGTTTGGATACTTTGTGATACAATTTGGTGTGACACTCGTGTGATATCACTTAAGTGAGTAACAAGTGTAAACCTACTACCTATATCTGTTAGAAAAAGAATACTTGCCGCTAGTAATGTCACATGAGTGTCACACTAAATTGCGTTACGGAGAACCTGAGGTAGTAAGGTAAATGATTTATAAACCTTTTTTTTTTTTAAATTTGAAGTTGTCTACCAAACTAATTCCATGTTAATTTACTTATTCAAATTTCTAATAGTATATTGTTTTAACATTTCAATAAATTATTTTTCAATATTTTCTTTAAAGCATAAAAAACAAGAGGAGGATTTGGCCTCATTTCTTTTTTTTTTTTTTTAAAAAAAGAATCTCTCTCCCTTGTTCCCTCTGTCCATGTTTGTTTTTTAAGTTACAAATTTCTAACAAAAATATTGAACAATTGAATTAGAGCAAAATAACGAGAATTCTATATAAATTATTAAGATAATGGAATTGATTGATGAGATTCTCAAAATAATGTACTTTTATAAGTCTAATGAGTAAATTGACGTGAAAATTAGTTCAATTGACAAAGTAATATGCCTTTAGAAGTTAAAAAGAAAAAGTTAGAATAAAAAAATGTTAGAGGATCATGAATTCAAAATTTATAATAATGAAGTTCATGAAATTTTTTTTTCTTGAGAGTCTAAATCGTATCTTAGCAATTTAGGCATATAAACAGTTTTTGCTATTCGTCATCTTCATTTCACAGAAGGAAATTTGGTCAAAAATTAAAATCTTTATGTTTAAAGAACATTTCTACATACATATAATAATCCTTGAAATCAGTAATATTGGTTTAAAAATTTCCAGCTATGAAATTTGCATCAGGCCAATGTATGCTATTTGCCATTTGGAACGCTTTGTGAATCAAGGACATCAATTAGTTGCCATTTAACAAATGGTACAACTAATTGTTATACCCTTTTGTAACAACTAATTATTCTACATTAGATAGAAGCAATTTATAAGATATAAATCAGGGAACGAATAAAGGGTCGAACAGTTAGAGCTTTACAACTCTACCCCAGAGGTCGAGAGTTTGAATTTCACCAACACCATTTCCCTTCTTCCACTGTAATAGAGTCGATTGATCAGAAAATAAGATATAAATCATGTATTATGCGCTGATTATAGACTATAAAAAATCAAATAAACAAAAATGCCATCTAAAATTATGATTAGTGTCAAATAAATAAAAATTGACATCTAAAATTATGATTAGTTTCAAATATAAACCAGAGAGGTCTTCCCACAATATCACATTAAAAATATGAAAAATTTAGTACCATACAAGTATCTTCAAGCTTTTTATGATCATGAATTTGGCAACTAAAGAAGTACAATTGGGTTGAAGTGCATAATTTGCTTTTTTTAAGACGATTTGTTCCCCTATGAATTTTAACTCCAATGCAAAAAATACAATGCATCACCTTTAGAATATAATAGCCAAACTCAAAATTATTTCTTCCTTAACGAATTTTAACTCCAATGCAAAAAATAACAGTGCATCACCTTTACAATAGAATAGCCAAACTCAAAATTATTTCTTCCTTTAATTTCTTCAAGAGCCTTGGCTAAACAATATAGGAGTTATAATAATGTGATTAATGTAATTATTAGAGTATTAAGTATAATGAGTATATTACTAATTGTAATCATTAATCAATTTTTCAATAAAAAAATTTGATCACAAATATTATATCACAGACAATTCATATGAATATGTTCATTACCATTGTTATAACTTTTATAAATATTTCTGATATTAGAAAAAATTGTAATCTATAATCAACAATTAATTTTGAAATGCTTGTGGTTTTAATTTGGATACTCCAACACTATGTTGTGACTTAACGTTTACATGTCTAATAAACAAAATTTTCGTCAGTCATTAATCCCAGGTTGTCAAACTTGGTCCAAACTCTTAAAAAAAAAGAAAAAGAAAAGGACGAACAGTTCTTAAGCATAATTGTTTTGTCAATTGTGTTAAAACTCCAAAATGAGATAGGCATGTATCATATCCTGAACTGCTAATCGATCAGTTTATTGGTCAAAAAAAAAAAAAATCGGCAAATATGGCTCTAACCAACCACATTATACAAATATATGCCCGCCGCGTTTTTCAAATATGGCGAGCAATTTTTTTCTTTTAAATGCTGACAACTCCGTTTCCTGAATGCGGCGGTAGTGTTCATTTTTTACTGTTCATTTTTTGTTTTTTTTTTTTTTGGCGGAAGAGGTTAGAGTTTTTGGTTTTGGATTTTTTTAGAGTTATTGTTTAGGTAGGTTTATAGGTTTTAAATAAAAGTAATTAACGTAGTTCAAATTGTATATATTATGTACAATGATTGTGTTTGGATTGGAGAAGTTTAAATTAGAAATAATAAAGCTGTAGGCATCAAATTTTAATATACCACTTTATTTTCTATATCTTGGGGGGCATTTTCTATTTTTCGAATGCAAAATTTGATTTTTAGGGAAAGTATGCAAAAGTCTTCTAAAAAAATTATAATTTCGGCACGTTTTGCTAATTTTTTTATTTTTAAATTTATGTTTTATAGCCTTGTACAAATTTTTAAATTTTGTAATTTTTTTGGATGAACCACTATTTTTCTGTGTATTACATCAATTCAAATGTAAAATAGTCATTTTAATTTTTAATGCCTTTTTTTAGCTATTTTTTATCCCAAATTCATATTTCATAATTTTAAGCATATTCTAAATTTGTGATAAATTTTTTGGTTCAAAAACTATTTTGAACACAGAAATTGTTTTATGTGCAGAAATTTGTGATAATTTTCATTAGCTGGTCAATGTAATGAAAAGACAACTGCAATTGAACTTAGCAATTTGCTTAAAAACATAGAAATATGAATTTAGAAACAAAAATAGACATAAAAGACATTTACGTGCCAAAATGATAATTTTGCCCCAGGTATGTATGCATCATAGAAAAAATAATTTTTAAACCTAAAAAATTATCACAGATTTAGTATATGCTTAAAAGTATGAATATAAATTTGGGATTCAAAAATAGTCGAAAATGGCATTCACAATTTGAAATGACTTTTTTGCCTTTGAATTGACGTAATACAGAAAAAAATAGTGGTTTATCCAGAAAAATTACAAAATTTAGAAATTTGTACAAGGGTATAAAACATGAATTTAAAAATAAAAAATTGCTGAAAAATGTGTTTACGTGCTGAAATTATAATTTTGCCAGAAAACCTTTGCGCACTTTCCCTAAAAACCAGATTTTGCATTCGAAAAATAGAAAATGCCTC
Source organism: Mitragyna speciosa (assembly GCA_024721245.1). Taxonomy (NCBI): domain Eukaryota; kingdom Viridiplantae; phylum Streptophyta; class Magnoliopsida; order Gentianales; family Rubiaceae; genus Mitragyna; species Mitragyna speciosa. The sequence continues at coordinate 442,917 of JAMWEH010000142.1, read as the reverse complement.
CTAAGATATTAGAAAATTAAACAGCTTTATTATTTCTAAATCTAAAATTCTCCAATCCAAACAAAATCCTTGTACAAAATATATACAATTTGAACTACTTTAATTACTTTTACTTAAAACCTATTAACCTACCTAAACAATAACCCTAAAAACCCTAAACTAAAAACTCTAACCTCTTCCACCAAAAAATAAATAAATAAATAAAGTGAATAGTAATACCGCGTTTGAGAAACGTGGCGGTCCCATCACACTTCCTAACACGATAGGGTTGTCAGAATTTTTTAAAAAAAGTTGCGCACGATAGGGTTGTCAGAATTTTTTAAAAAAAGTTGCACACCACGTTTTCCAAACGCGGCAGGCATATATTTGTGCAATGTGGCCATCAGAGCCACATTTGCCGAATTTTATTTTTTTGACTAATAAACTGATCAATTAGCCTATTCTGAACCCCAACACAAATATTTTCTTTCACCAAAAACCCATTAACGAAGCGAACCCATTAAAGCAAAGCCAGGCAAACACTTCTGATCAGGACATATGAAAGACAACATCAGCCTAGTCAAGTCCAGTGAACTCATAAATGGCTTGCACGTGAGAAACATGAACTAAATTTTAGAGGAAAGATTCCAAACTTTCTATTGATGTTAAAAACTCAAACATTTAAGTGCCCTTCTCCAAAGTATTTGACCTACCACTTGAATATGGGGTTATTTATTCAAATATCATTTTTTAAACAGATCAAAGAAATATTGATGTTTTAAATAGCATTCCATAATTAACAAAATCGAAGTTGTAAAACTTGATTTTACTGAAAAACCCAAAATTCAACAGGAATTATATTTGTAAAGTTTATGATTAATTTAAATGATGTCATTTAACTAAAGTCAATTTTGCAAAAAGTGATTTTAGGCAAGGTACAAAAAATTAAAAAAGAAAAATAAGAAAGAAAAAAAGGAAGGATACTGACACTAATTAGAATTTGAGTGATCATTCCCAAATCTCCAGAAACTCTCTATTGATGTTTTTGCATCTCTCAAATCTCTTAGGCCTCTGTAATTAGCCTATTGTATCAAATCATTCTTGTCCTCCACAACTGGTGCTTTTGAATACTACTTATTGCTATCCCGTATGCATCTTCCCTTTGTTTACTACTTGTCAGGTTCATGGTAAAGATTATTTGTCCCGCATTGATTTCAGAAAGAAAGTAAAAGCAATTAATATATACGGGCCCAATATCTACTACTTTAAGCTTTTGGATCAAGGTTATGTTGCAACTTATATATTGGCCTTTTTAGTGAATTTTTCCGGGTTTATTCTCCCTAACAAGATAGTATCATAGCCCATGGTTAACGTCTTGTGCTAGCGTACTACTCGTTGGCACATGGTTTCTTCTTGGTGTTGGGTTAGTGAACTATTCTCTTATTGGATATTGGACCAAGGAGCTTAGAGTTAGGCTAGAAGTCCAATGAGATGTTGAACCAAGAAGCCTAGAGTTATGTTAGGGATTTGTTGATGCTTGTATTGAGTATTGATTTGAACTCGAGGAGGAGCTTGGTCATAACGTGAGAGTTTACCCATGAAGGGAGATGATTGTAAGGTTCATGGATAGAGGTTAATTGTCCCACAAATATGTGTGCATGCGTGTGTATACGTGTATACACACACACGCATACACATATATGTGTGTCTGTGTATATACACACAGACACACACATATATGTATGTATGTATATGTTACACAGAGACACACATATATATGTATGTATGTATGTATATGTACAACCACACACATGTACATATGTACAGATATATATGTGTGTGTGTATACAAATACATGTGTGTGTATATAGACACATACCTACATACACACACACATACATATGCATACATACATATACATATACATACATACCCATACATATCTATGTATATGTATGTATACACACATACATATATATCGATACATATACATACATACCATACATATGTATGCAGGTATGTATGTACATATACATATACATATACATACAGACACATACATATGTATGTATATATGTATGCATGTATGTATGCATGTATATATACATAAACATACATACATATGTATGTGTATATATATACATCTACATATATATACACATATACATACATATACATACATACATACCTATATATATGGTGTGTGTCTATATACACACACACCCACCTATATACATACACACACTGCATTCATGCATGCATGCATGCATACATACATATATATATATACGCATACACATATGTGTGTGTACGTATAAATACATATATACATAGTGTGTGTATATATGTACACACACTACACACACATATATACATATATACATATCCATATACATATATATACATGTATATTTATGTATGTATGTCTATATGCATGTGCGCGCATGCACACATACACATATGTATGTGTGTATACATACATATATGTATATATATATATATATATGTATGTGTGTGTGCATACATACATACTTACATGCATATATATAAGTATGTATGTGTGCAAGTGTGTATGTGTATACACACTTGCACACATACATACATATGTATGTATATATGTATGTATGTATGTATCTATACACACATTCACACATGTACACACACACACATACATACATACATACATACATACATACATATATATGTACCTACATACACATATACATACATGCATATATGTATATATATGTATACATACATACATATATATTTATGTACCTGCATACATATATATGTACCTACACACATATATTTACATGCATATATATGTACCTACATATACACATACACACTACATACGCACATATATACATACATACATACATATACACACACACATATATATTTATATATGTATATATATGTATACATACATACATACATACATATATATTTATGTACTACATATATATTTACGTACCTACATACATATATATATGTACCTACACACGCATATATATACATGCATATATATGTACCAACATATATGTATGTATGTATGTATGCGTGTGTATATGTGTGTTTGTGTGTGTATATGTGCATATATATGTACACACACTAACACACATATACATACACACATGTATATGTACATATATATATTCACACACACATATGTATATATGTGTATATCTTTGTGTGTATGTGTGAACGTCCCGATTTAGTAGCTAGTCTTATGTCTAGTCTTATGTATTGTAGTTCCTACTCATTCTTTTTTATTTTCCTATTCCTATAGTCTTCGTATAGGCTCTTTTATAGCCCTAAAAGAGTTATGAGACTCCTCTTATAACCTACTTTTATTGTTTGACTTCTTCTCTTTTCTTACTTATATTTCTATTTATTTAGATGAATAATACCCCTACTAAGTATTATTTGACATCTCCATAGATGAGGGCTTCAAATATGCCAATCTCACCACTTGTTAGGTTTGGAACTCCTTTTTTCTTTACAAAGAAGTGAAAAAGAGCTCAAACCTTGGTTCTACCAGTATGGAGCCGACCCTTTCATCTCAACATGCTGGACTATACTTGGCGGGATGAGTTTACACTCAGACTTTTAATTCACATGCTTTCTTTCCAATCACAACCATCTCATCCCCTTTGGTTATTTTTTTTTTTTATCTAACCCCTTTGGTTACTTAAAAGCAATCTTTGTAGTTTTATTTAATACATACTTATGGTGGGAAGTCTGAGTAACCTGTGCAGGAGCCATACTTGAAAGCACCCAAAAAAGTTTTTGTAATCGCTTATGATATTATGTTTTATAGAGTGAGCCCCTAGCGATTGAACGCATAGAGCATCTAGCCCCGCAGGGCCTACCCTCATGGGTTAGGATCCATGGAAGACAACTTATTCTCAAGTGAGTGGACCGTAGGTAGGGTGCACGAACGGTAGGAGCTAGTAGCTAGTCTTATGTCTACACACGCGCATACACACATACACACACATATATATGTATATATATGTATATATACACACATATATATATTGTGTATACACACATATATATGCATATGTATATGTGTGTGTATGTATATGTATATACAAGGGGGGTGTATGTGCCCAAAATTTACTAGCTTAAGTTTTTGGGTCAAAGGTTAGGTTCCAACTTATATATTGCACTCTTTGATGGATTTTCTCAGGTTTCATTCCCACTGAAGATGGCGTTTTCAACATCGATTTCAAAAAATATTTTTTTTAATTTGCTTCTAAGTCAATTTCTCAAATCATTTATGAAATTTGAATTAAAATGTCAATAATTAAAATTGATTAATAAGATCAATATTTAAATATATAACCCTTTGAATTTGTACTAGGTCAAAAAAAATTGCATTAGATACAATCTAATGAGGACAAAACATTATAGAATTACTGGTTAAAGCTACATTTGTTTTGAGAAATAATAGCAGAAATGTAGTTAAACTTTTGCCCAAAATGTCTCACAGATTAACAAGAGCGGCATGACCAAAGAGCGCACACATTAATTCTCAAGGTAAGCATACCCTTCCGCTCCCTTTGGGCCATAAAAAAGAAAAAAGGGTAAATGCAGAGTAGGCTGATGTGAAAAACACAAGAAAGATTGAAAAGCAAAAGAAAACAAACAAATAGTAAAGCTCAACCAAATAAGAATCCACCTAGAAGAATCAAAAGGGAAGCAAAGGAATAAATGAACACTGAGATTAGCCATTAGATTATCACAAAGAAAACAAAATTATCTTAATGCTATAATGACTTGTTTGTTTGAGCTATCTAATTTACTTTAAAATGCTTACACATGTGGAACAAGAATATACATATTCCTGGCATGATAAATGCTATAGAAATAGATAATTTCTAAAAGACTTGAGGTTGAACAAATAAGTGAATTAGAAAAGGCCTGAATCAACTTTATACCTCCTAATGTATGCTAGATTTTCACTTTGTATATTAAACTTTAATTCTGAATAGACTACACCATAAGTTACCCAAAACATTCCATTTAAGTCCAATTATTGACTACGCCAACCAAACTAATGGAACTTAGGTGTGAGCATGCAACGATTGGACTTAAATGGAATGTTTTGGATAGTTTAGGATGTAATGTGTCCGAAATTGATGCTATCAACAACTGGACTTAAAACATGGCACACTTGTCTAAGTTATGTTAGTTTGATTGACGTCGTTAATGATTAGACTTAAATGAAATGTTTTGGATAGTTAATGAGGTGCAATCTATCTAAAATTGAAATTTAAAGTGCAAAGTGAGAATAGGGTACAAATTAGGGGATGCAAAGTGAATTTTGGCCATTAGAAAATACCAATTGCTCTTTCCATTGTAAAAAATTGGCCATTTCAACGTTGTTAGTGTTTTATGCAGGAGAGAAATGATATAGAAGATATATATATATTTTTGTAACATGATATAAAATATGGATCAAGAGTATATGCAATAAAAATGCTCAGTCTTTTACCAAAATGAATAGTCATTTTCTGGGATTTTGAAAAAATAAATGTAGCATGTTTCTTATATGTCATCTTATTTTTGCAACTTGTAAGTAAGTAACCTACTAACAATGCAATAAATTATAGGAAAACCAATCTAGCGCTCACTAAGAAAGAAGTCGGATGAGTAAACAAAGAGATCTGATGCTAATATTAATTTACACTATCATGACTTTTTTGCCCTATTGACCAGAATCGCTGAAGGAGAATTACATTTTTACAATATGTGCAAACATTAGTTGGCATTTGAATGTTTTCTGCACCAGGGCATCACTTAATCGTAACCATTGATCCAACTAATTGTTATGCCCTTTTGTATAAAAAGAACAACTAAAATTGTTGTGCATCAATAACTAAAAGTGATTTTTTTTGTCAAATTGTCAAATAAATTAGAAGTTAAATTAAACACTCGAGGTTCAGGGCATTATATAAAAGTGATTCGCAAGATAGAAAATCATGAATATGTTTTGTTTTAATTTTTACATATATCAAATATTAACAAAATTTTTGCAGACAGGGACAGCAGACTCTTTTGCTGACAAATTCAAAAGAGTGATGTGCGCAATCACTATTTACAACATTTGGAGAGTTAGGAACAAGTTAATGCATCAGGGGCAGATATGGCAGCAGCAGATATGGTAGCTACAGTGAGAAGAACCATCGTTGAAGCAGTGATGGCCTCAGGAAAAGTTCCACGCATCTAGCAAATTTGGCAGCTGATGATTGAATGGGACTTCGAACAAGTAATTTTGCTGACTAAAGTTTAGTCATGTTTTGTGAGCTTTTGTATAGAAATTAAGTACTTAAACATGTACAGTTGGTTAGCATGTTTGTGCACTTAGCTGCTGATGTACAAGCACTAATGTAATATTCCATTAACACAACACATGAATTTTTGCTCCAAAAAAAAAATGCTGTGATGTAGATTAGTGATCAAATACACGACAAATGTATAAATAATTCCTTTTGGGCTACCGACATTGATTCCTTTCGCTTCTAAATACACAAAACAAAAGCTCAAGCATCGAAAGCAAAAAACTTCACGTAATTGACATTTGAACGAATTATTGTTTGATATAACCCTTTTCTTTTCAGTCCAATGTCAAATCTATGTGCAGACAAACACACATAAAATCTTGTGGATAATTGGAGCCGAATAGTGAGTTGTAAGGACAAAAGTTGTCCCAATTTAGAAATCCAATTAAAATGCTCAGCACAAAAAAAAAAAAAAAAAAAATGGTTCACGGAAGTGTGGAAGTGGGCATACATCAATCTTCTCTAGTAGGTGCATTGTGCTTATCTTTATTTGTTCGACAAGACAATTTAATTTGTTTCAATATTTTCTTGACTTTTGCTTGCTATTTTCAATTGGTGTCGACACACACACACACATGAAATCAGTGTTTAACATGTAGCTGTCGGCATTATAATCCTTTAAGCCCCACTTGGTAGGGCTTACCCTCAAAAATTACTAATAAGCTTTAACATGTTAGATTCATTACGTATAGGTTACTTGTTAAAAAATTGAAATATGAAAGTTAAATCATCAGTTGTTGCTTGTGTTACAGACTAAGATCTCATGCGGACCTGACTCCTTATTACTTGAAATCAAATAACAATATTCTTTATTTTCTTTTGTATTTGAGCAAGCCATCTTCGTTAAGCAATCTGTTTGTCACTAGTTGCTTAGTTCTTATAGTTAAGTTTTATAGGCTCCTTTTTTTTTTTTTTTTGATGGATCTCTGTTCTATATACCGTGTTTGTTTGGACTAATCCTTTCTACCCGGTTTCTAGTTTATCATATAAATTAAAAACCTAAATTTAACTATTCTGTCTTAAATTACATGTCTGACATTTGTTTTTATTAATTTATTTTTCAACTATCATGGAAAAGTCAACACTCTAGGGATAGCTGGATATTCAAATAAAGTTATATAACTCTGGGGAGTATCCAAATTGTTATTCATCTATATTTGGTTTAGAGGAATTAAGGAGGAAAATGCGTATGAATAGTAATGACATCCATTATTGATATTTGAAAAATTACTATCACAATCTTTCAATAGGAATGAAAGTAATTAATTGAGATCTCTGTGATTCCTCCAAAATAATATTCAATTATTCTATCAAACTCATTAAACTTTTTCGAATGAATAATACTCATTCCATTATTAAGCCAAACATGTTGAGGGGAATCATCATAATCCATACACATAGTTGGGTTAATAATATTCATAGTAATAGTATTTGAGGAATTTAAACCAAATGTCTCCATCTTTTAGGGGCAGTTTACCAAATCATACATATTATGAAAATAGTACAAGATAAACCCATTCTATATACACCGAGTTTCCATTTTTTGTTTTTTAACACAAAACGCCTCTCCAACACACAACAGTACATGTTAACATCAGTAACGACAATTGCTTTAGATCATACTGAGAGGCAAAGGACAATTTTCTGCAACCTTTGAAATTTAAGGTGAATATCGTAGTCCCCACGTCGAGACAGTTACTGGAAATTAGGTCAAGTACACAACATGAAATATCTTGAGCCACCAAAGAAATGAAGCCTAAACATGCAAGGCTTGTCTTCTATCCTATCTTGTATGCTGCCGTGGGATAGGTACAGATGTACAGTGTAATGCTGAAGTCCTTTATCTTATTCCGATCAAGATTTCAAACATTTGGATAAGAACCACACAACTTCTCTGTTTCATTGGCTTATGGAAAGCATAAAGAAAAGCCGTCAAAAACTTAGAAGACATATAATAGTACCTTATTACCACACAACTTCTTTGATGTACACCACCCATTGTATACTGAAGTCGATTTGATAAGTCACAATCTGCAGTTCCTGGTGTATAGGCAACTTGAGTAAGTTTTGAATCGAACATTAAACTGTAACTAAAATTGGATTAAGCCCGAACTAAGTTGATAAATTCTATCAATTTGACTTGAGAATTGAGGTTAAATTCTTTGTTCATTGGAGAATATGATTTGATTTTTTATTCCTTGTGAACGGGTTCAACTTATTTAGAAACTTTACTTATCAGAGACTTATTCTTAAGTTTTTTAATTATTTTTCTTTTTTCTTTTTTTCTTTAAATAACTACCTAGTAGTGGGAGTTTGACATGGACCTCTATCTCCTTATTAAGACAAATACACGTTACAAGGAAGGAGGCAAAAGTGCAAAAGATAACCTTTCCTTTTATTTATTTATATATGTGAAATATAATAGTTGAATGCTCCAATTAGGGTCTGTTTTCAAATTCGCTTTTGGAATTTTTAAACTAAAATTAGAAACAATTAAAAATTTGCTTTTGAATTTAAGTTTTACAAGAATCAGAATCAGTTGATAACAAACATTAGTGAGGCAACTAGCAAAAAATGGAAAAATATGTTTTTGTAAAATTTTGGTGTTTCCGTTAGAGCCTTATAAAAAATTAATAGCTGCCACATTTTAACTGAATAGATTACCTTTTTATGGTTAAAAAAGAAGAAATGGTGAGAATAAAGAAAGAAAGAAACAAACCAAGGAAGCAATGTAGGATACCAAGTATCTAGGATGATAAGCTTTAGAACTGAGCTCCGTGGATCAATGATAAAGAAGGAAAGTGCCATCTCTTAATCGTGCCATAGAGATAACAAAAAATATTCCTAATCTCGCATGCAGGTTTGGGTGATTGATTTCAAATGCCGACCTGCCACTCCTACATTGATTTCTGTTTGGTTGTCTACGACATTTTTCTAGTTGTATCCAAATGCAACACGCAAACACTTGTGACAATATATATCTTTAGGGCATTACAAGTCTCAATCCCTCAAAAAAGAAATAAGCAAAAACATTCAGACAAACTTTAACTTGCCGATTCCATCATTTTCCACAGTTGGCATTTGCTTAATTTGCTCTCACTTTATCTTATTAGCTTCTTGTTTTCTTGTTTTAGTAATGATGAGTATATTTTGAACTTGATAGATAAATTTATTTTATCGGCAAATAGGTACAATCTACACATAACATTTTTTTTTATTTACGTTTAACGTGTAAAGTAGATTATTACAATAACATCCACACTATTAGTAAGACATGATACCTTATATACCTCAATAACACGTAGATACGACATTTGAATCCAAAACTTTTTTTTTTTTTTTTTTGATGTGGGATAGGGGATTGGGGGAATGAGAAATAATGTGACCCACAATTGCATCAATGAGGTCATTCTATGTACCTCAATTAAATGCAGCTGGCACTTTGCCTATTTTAGTAGTTTGCCTTTGTTATATAATTTTTGAATAGGTCAAATAACGGCCCTTGATAAAAGTCCTACTAAAAATTTACTCAAAAAAAAAAAGTCCTACTAAAATTTGAATCCAATTTTCGAGTCAATACTTCCTCGATCATTTGTCAAGTTTCAAAATTAACAGGTTCTAGCACCTAATATCAAATTTACATGCACCAATTAATTATACAGCCTACATTACCACTGCAACAGATTGAAAAAAAAAATCCCTCAAATTCTTTAGTACTAAATTAGGCTTCTATTCATCGATCAAAGTGACAAAACACAAGAAATTAAATTAAATTATTTTTAATCTTTCTGCTTTCAAGCCTATCTTGTAATATGAGCAATGAAAGAATCGAACTCCATCCGAGTAGCACCACCTTCAGCCACCGATCTCCGAATAGCCTCCCCCATTTCCGCCGCCCTCTTCCTCATCTGATGTCCCACCTCCGCAGCCATCAACATTCTCACGGCCTTTTCAACCACCAAGGATGTCACTAGCTCATCTCTACGATCCCACTTCTTCAGCTCAACACCAACTTTTAATATTTTTGTTATAAGCACAGCATTCCTCGGTTGGTCTGAATGCATAGGCCATGCAGCTATTGGCACTCCCATAGTGATGCTCTCCATGCATGAATTCCAACCACAATGGCTCATAAATCCACCGGTTGCTGAATGCCCCAAAATCTCCAACTGGGGTGCCCAGTTTCTTACCACCAATCCTTTCCTTTGCGTCCTCTCTTCGAATCCTATTGGCAGCTGAATTCTTCGGGCTTGTTCAACGAATACGTCACCTTTATCCGCATCTCTCAACACCCACAAAAATTTGTGGCCACTTTTTTCCAATCCAATGGCGAGTTCTCTGATTTGTTCGTCGGCAAAAGATGTTGTGGTACCGAATGAAATCAATATGACCGAGTTGGGACCTTGTTTGTCAAGCCACTCTAGAGATTTATGACGTTGATTTGGATTTGGTACTTTCACTGAATTGAATGGTCCAAGAGCCCACTGTTTCTTGTTTTCACTAATCTCTTCCTTGGAGAGTAAGTCAAGAAATGGACCTTCTATAGCTTTGCATGAGTTGTAAATACGGCCAGAACTGAGCTTAATGTATTCATGTTGACTACTTAGAAACTTGATAAATTCAGGAGTGAAACATCCATCCATTGGTGGAACGACTTGTACGATTTCTTCATCAACAGAAAAAGGGCTTCCCTTCTTTTCCCACATGAAAAAGAACAAACAAAAAGCTGACACGCTGTGGAAAGTGTAGGATTCAGCATTTGGCAGGGTAACAAAATCTTGAACAACTGATCCCATGAGGGAATCATTAATGATAACAACCCTTTTAGCTGTGGCGGAAAGGGCACGAAGTAGGGCTGAAACTGGCCCTCGAAGGTCAGCCGAGGCATCGAAAGAGGGTTGAAGATGAGCTGGGAATTTGATTGAAGTATCAGTATTAGGGGGAGGATTGAGAAAATTTGGGGTCAGGAATTCATGGAAATGAATGTTGGCTATGGAAAGAGGATCCCAACCATGGACTCTAAGCTTGGCTTGGCGGTTGTGAGTGGTGGTGCCGACGTAGTGAACCGGTATATTGTATGAGGAGATGAGGCGGGAGAGTTGGAGAAGCTGGTTGAGATGGCCTTGTGCTGGAAATGGAACCATTACAACCACCACTTGTGGTTGTTTTAGTCCATTTTCTAGGCTGAGGTTTTGGATGGTATAACTATCATCAGCCATTTCATCAACTGTACATTTTAATAGCATTTTGGGATTTTTAAAGGGGGAATTACGAATATCACCATTGGGATACATCATTTTCCTTTATATGATAAAAATTACTTTGATATTGTGACAAATTATTGCATCAAATTTGGGAAAAAATGATCATGAAGCCGATGTCTATCATGCGCAATTTCAAATTCATTGTACTTGCAATAAATGTATTTTGACCTTTTTCGTACCACGTATAGGGACAAAGATAAGCATGCAACTATGCAAGTGCTGTCCTTTCAATACTAACAAATTGATAAGTGCCCAATGATTATCAATGAGAAAGATTCCTATCTTGCAATTCTCTACATTGTTTTTTGGGGGTAGAATCTTTTAGTCTGATTCCCATCAGTTACTTTGAGCATATTTCATATAGTATTTTCTTTAGAATTAATTTCTTTTACTCAAGAGCCGAGGTACGTAGGGGACGGACAGATGGATAGCTGCCACACATAGTTATTTTGAAATTTATGTGTCTCCAATCCCTTAGAAAAAGAGCCACATTTTTTAATAGATATACATTTGAAAGAAATTCGATTTTGTCGCTCTAAAAATTCTTCTAAAATTAGAGTTAACCCTCCCAAGAGCCTACATAATGTAATGTTTGCAGCTTAATTCCCAGATTGTAATACTGTACTCATCATCAATTTTGTTTCTATTCCAAATATTACCTTCAAAATTTTTTTGTTCTACAAACATGTGACTTCATAATGTGATTTTATGTAAGTACCGATAAATTGTTCTTAATTTGTAACGTTGGATATTAAACAAAGATGGCCTCAAGTATAAACAAGACACCCAAAGATACTAAAATTGACGCAATAAAGGATAAACTGCAGCAAGTTAAAGTACAAAATGCCAAAAATATTACTACAATTCTTTGTTTTTCATTTTCTTTTTTGAGTAAAATTTTCTACTTATCTTGAAGTTATTAATTTTACAGTCAGAATACTTAAAAGGAGGATTATTGCATTTAAAATCCTACGCCAATCATTCAGAAGATTTGGTGACAGCACCAACAAGAAAATGGTTTGTATCCCGGATACTGGAACAAATCAAGCCACGGTTGGGGAACAGCTTATCTGACATCCAAACTTTTAGAACTTGCCTTCCTTTTTTTTTTTTTTTTAATCTTTTGTGTGTGGATGGGGAGTTGACTCGTGGGTCATATACGTCCTGAAGGATTATGCCAAATATGCATATATTTGTTGCTCGAAACGTGACAAAAGAATCTGGCGGTATCAGAAATTTTCGACTTTAGGTATAAGATTGTGACTCAATCTGGCATTGCCCGCCTTTGAAGTTATTTGGGTTCGGGAAAGTTTGTGCATGATAGACATTCTTAAAGTTCCGACTTTTACAGTCTTGTATGATGCAACGAGAAAATATGCAGTTGGGAAACTAATGGATTTGGATGTAGTTTTGAAAGATGAACCAAGCAACAAGACATTTAAATCAAGATTGATTTGATAAGGGTTTGCTCGAGTTTAGTTCACTAGAAAATTAAACCCACCATGAACAAAATGTAATGTTTATTAAAATTTTAAGCCCAAGTTGAATTCGGTTCCATAACATAAGTATAAAGTTAGAAATTTATGTGTAAAAAAACCTTAATCTGCTCGAATTTGATTTGATAAAGCTCATTTGAGTTATGCTCGAAAAATAATCAAACCAAGTTTGAATTCTATTTTCCCTTAAAAAAAATTCTATTTCAAATGTTATTAAAATAAAAAAAAAAGTTCGAACATTATAATACTCTACTCAATTATGTTCATTTACATCCAATTTAAATGAACTTCAAGATATTATATACAAGCCGCAAAGTAGATGCTCAATTTCATTCGTCTCAATTATGTTCGTTTATACCCTATTTGGATAGATTTCTAGACTTAAAAAGCCAGCAAGTCGCAAAGTCGCTTTTCACTTCGGCCTACAATTATGCATACTGTGGTCCAAGCACGTTTGCTGGTTTCGGGGTTGTGGTTTTGTTATGGGAGCAAGCATGGCGTTTTGTGGGGAAGCTGAGACAAAAACCAGCATGTGCAAGGGGCAAATAGTGACAGATAGGATGTAAAATCCAAGAAAGCTGATCCAGCGCATGATGTAAGCGAGATAATATTGGAGGAGGGGCTACACAAATTCCATTTGGAACAAGTTAATAGTCTAGATTAAATGAGTCAACAATGAATGATTGAGATTAGGCCATGTTGGCTAAATTTGGAACCACAAAACGATGTTGTTCTGACGTAAAAATCCGTTATATTGTTTCACTGACAATTTACATTGTTTCATTGGCAATTTACATTATTTCACTGACCGTTTATATGGGTCTCAAATTGCCTAAACTGGCACGGGGCCAAATTGCAAGGTACCGTACCCGATAATATATGTGGAAATTGTTTGGAACTCTTCCACATGGACGTGCTCACACAAATTAAAACAAAATTTTATTCTAAAATGTGTTATTTGTGTTGTGGATAAGGGGTGTTGCTAACGCTATGTACATAGTTTGAACTTTATTTCATAGTTAGTGGTTACTGATTTTAAATTTACATTCAAACTTGGCCCATTTGATAAAACTGAACTTTTAAAATCTGAGGTCTAAATACGAAATTTAAGTTATGAAATTATTGAGTTACTAAATAAATAAAGTGATGCATGTTTGATAATTCACTAAATTTGCATGCATTGAATGTAAACATTTTATCTAAAAAATATAATAATTTATTCTTAAAAGGATGAAATCATATATCAATAATATGCATGAGAGAGATATTATTTGTTTGTGAGAGATAAAATACAAGTGCATTTGTGTAAGAGAAATATGTGTGAGAGAACGTATATGTATGTGTGTGAAAATATACATATGAGAAATGGAAGTGTGTGTAAGTGTACTACGTGCGTGTGTGTATGAAAGAGAAAATATATACATACATATATATATATATATATATATATGGAAGTGAAAAATAAAAGTATACTTACGTATGCATGCATGTGTGTGTGTGAATGTTTGTGTAAGGAAGTATACAAACATGTGTGAGAGAAACTGTGTAGGGAGGACATAGAAAGAATATGTGTGTTTGAGAGAGTGTGTGTGTGTGTGTATTTTTGTGAATGTGTGTATGTGTGTAAGTGAGATTGTACATGTAAGACAAAGTGAGTGTGTGTAAGAAAAAAATTATATATTTTCATGTGTAAGAGAGGAAAGATATATGTGCCTGTGCTTGCAAGTTGATTGCGTGTGTGTGCGCACAAATTTGTGTGAGAGAGTGTGTTTGTCTATGTGTGAACTTGGGTGAGAGTGTGTGCGTGTGAGGACAAGAAAGAGAGAGCACATAACATATGTTTGAAATTCAGCAAGTTATGTGAAAATTTTCACTCACAGTTTTATAAACAAATTAAGTAGTGTTTAATGTACAAAGTGATAGTAATTTTGTTATTAAACCAAAATTTAAAAAGTTTTTAATTTATTAATTTTCAGCATTAAGTTTATCAAACACTCCTTTAATTAATTACTTTTCTGAGATTGAAAGGGTTTAAATTTTCAGAAAGGGTTTAAATTTTCAGAGAAAAGCGAAAAAGATAAAGTAGATGGTTTTGTTCTTTAACATTTTATGGGTAAAGTGATGATATGAAAAAATATAATTAGCATTCACCTTGCTTTCTCTTCATATGGAAATATATAAATGTTACGACCACCATGATATATGTAGAGGTATAAAACACTTTTAATATGATTGAACTAAGGTGTTGCCCACTTGGTGTGATCGACTATTGTCACATGGTGATAAATTATTAATTCTAATGTACCACATAGTAATACATGTGGTTCATTTAATACTTTCATGGGTCTAGTTTAGTTTTAATTAAAGAATTCACTTTTGGGCTAATAATCCACCTATCTAGGCTGATCCAATCTATACTGGGCTTTGGGCCGAATTTGGACTAGGACCAATTCAACATTTTAAGTTTTTTCTTCT
This sequence comes from Mitragyna speciosa, assembly GCA_024721245.1. Lineage (NCBI taxonomy): Eukaryota > Viridiplantae > Streptophyta > Magnoliopsida > Gentianales > Rubiaceae > Mitragyna > Mitragyna speciosa. The sequence continues at coordinate 427,347 of JAMWEH010000142.1, read as the reverse complement.
TTAAAAATTTCGTTTCCGCTAATTATATAAAATAAAGCATTACAAAAAGTTAAGAATGGAACTTTAATTAGTCAAGCCAACAAAGAATATTACAACGTAATTAAGGACATATGACAACCAAACAAGGTAATAGGATTAAAATTCTTGACTGTAACTTTGGACTGACGAATTGAAAGATTTTCTTAATCCAGTCTCTAGCATTATTTTAAACCAAGATTATGAGATATGAGATTGCCAACTTAATAGTTAATATATGCACTTCAATGGTGAACTTCTAAAATGTGAAGTGGTATAACTTTAATAGTTAACGTTTGATTGGTCAATGTAAAAGCTTTTACAGATATTTTAAAAGGGCAAAAAACATATATATGTACAAGACTACAATTGTGTTTACAAAAGACAAAAATCATATGTACTTTTTATATTTTCGATCAATGTTTACCTTTCAACATACTATTCTTACCCCTATTCCTTTTAGATGAGAGTAATCTCGGAAAAGTTGTTTGAAAATCGAAAACATTTTTTTTCCCTGTATTTTGAAAAGCTGAAGTTGTTTAAGAAAGCATATCAAATACAACTTTATATACTCAAGCCTTTTCAAAACGTAAAATGAACAAAAAACAAAAATTAAATATAAAGAAAAAATGATTAAAATAGCTTTTAGCTCTGAAATTGCTATGACTAAAAAATTTTAATCTGCCAAGAAGAGGCCTTGATATATGAACGTGATAACATTTGGAAGTTATTAATAAAAGCAAGTGGGACTTCAGTGGTTTACAAACCAATCCCCAATATGTTAGGCATGGTAGTTGGTGGGGGATGACAAATTGTGGTGGTTGGAGCTTGTAATCCTCGAAATTTTGACACTGAAATTTGCCGGTATTCTTCAAATTTGGAGTTACTATTTGTAGTTAATTTCTGTATTTATTCTGAACATTTACTCGATTTTTTTTTTTGTTTTCACAAGTTATAGTAATTTAGAAATTGTAATTACATTGTCTATATTTTTAGATCATTTTTACCAGTTAGAAGAATTCATATTACTTGTATCGAGTTTAACCATTACAAGAAAAATTACAAGTTCAAAAATTGATCAGAACAAGATCACGCAAAAAAATAATAAAAGTTTTTTGAGAAGAAAGGTTTTACAAGATTGCCTTGTACTTGATCTTATGATATTAAAAGGTACGAATTGAGGTTTAGAAGAAATATGGTAAATTACATGGAACCCTTATGGCCTGGGTAACTTACTAATCACTTTTTTTTAATTTTGGAAATCTCTATTTTACCCCCTTATAGATTGGATTTTTCTAAAAAATGAACAGAAAAATCATAACAAAAATATAGAAAAAGTTAAACTGCCTTCCATATACATGAGTTAGAAAGATTAGAAATTACAATTTAAAGATTAAAAAAAATTTATGAGCGTTTCTTAAAGTCGATTAGTTCATATGTTTTCATTCAATTTTTATAAAATGTTCAAGATACAGAAAGTAAAGTATACTTTTCAAACTATAAGAAGATAATCTGTTAAGTTGTCAAACCAAAAGGGAATTCGTACAATTTGCACCAAGAAATACAATGTGAAGTAAAACTTAATTTTCGTACTTATATCTGATCCAATTCATGCTCGTACCTAGTGATTGGAATCTTTTCGGCATTCCAGCTATTAATAATTATACAAAGATGATTTTTTTTTTCTCAAAACAAATATTAAAAAGGGAAAAAATCGGAATGGATATCTAGTCAACATCTCCCCTGCTAGATCCAAATCCGTCAAATGTCCTATCCAATAACTGAAAACTTTAAGGGGAGGCTTGTGACGTTTGTCCCCTTGAAAGCAACTTCCTTCACTCCATCAAAGTTCTACTGCTAATTGGGATCAAAAAAGGCACATGGGCTCAATTGATTGACTTTTGGTTGGTGTTATTATCTTATAATATTCACGTATCAAAACCACTCTTAGTATTATTTTAAGATGAGAAACAAATACGTTTAAGTATTAATTATATTCGACTTTGCTATTATGGGTTCATATTTGGTAATTAATATGCACCTCACTAAAAGTAAAGAGCATATCCATAGTTACTAGCTAACAAATATATTGGCATAAGTAATTAGTTGTGCATGAATCCTCGAAGCATTTGTATTCTCAACTGATTAGTATGGCCTGTTGCCGCCTGTGATTAAGTAGAATCATACAATTCTATTAAGCTCGAACGTAATCAAAATTCATTTTATAGTTGATGTAAGTGGTTGAACATTTTTTCTAAGAGTGGCGTGAACAAACTTCGATTGAAACCAAGAACATTTCAACACATTTCATAAACCTTTAAATCATTTTTCGCCATGGCTTTTCCTACTTTGTGCAATCTTAATGCTACACAGACAGTAAATGGAAGTAAAATATTCAGAAAGAACTGATTTTTTTTTTTTTTTAACTGTTGGGTTGATCAGCATATAATCGACAATATGCCCAGACAATGATACAACTAATTTTAGCATGTGAATGAAATAAATACAGATGATACGACACAATCGTCACTGTCCAACTACCACTATTAATTGTCCCAATAGCGACTCTTTACTTTTCTTTCTAGTATTTGCAGATAATGAAACTTGGAGATATCCTAATTCCTAGATAGTATAATTGATGTAGAAATTATCCACTCTATTGTAAAGAAAACAAGAACGTAGTTTCTTACATCTTAAATACGAGATTAATAACGTAGGAGTACCGAATAGCAGTTGGCATCTCATGTTCTACTGATGCAACGCGCGTGCTCCTGTGGACTCCCTTGTTGATCTATTGCCTGTAGTACTGCACTTCACTAGACGAAGGACTGGAAATTTATTTCAACATTCAAGAATGTCCTTCAAATATCTAGCTGTATACTGAAGAATATTTATGCATCAACACCTGGAAAGAAAGGGAAGTGATTTTTCCTAGCTAGCGAGTAATGTGAGCTACAAAAGAATCTAATTCAATGCGAGCAATGATGCCGCCTTCTGCCACCGATTTCCGTACAGACATGCCTAATTCTGCTGCTTTTTGTCGTATTTCAGCTCCTTCTTTCGATGCTATCAATCTTCTCACGGCAGTTTGTATGGTCGATGATTTCACTAGTTCATCACGGTCTGCCCAATCCCTGACAACTATGCCAATTTTCAGCAACTTTGTGATGAGCGTGCCGTTTCTCGGCTGGTCTGAATGCATCGGCCATGCAGCAATTGGAACTCCATGGCTGATGCTCTCCATGCATGAATTCCATCCGCAGTGACTCATGAAGCCAGCAGTTGAGGGGTGTCCCAATATCTCCAATTGAGGAGCCCAATCTCTCACCACTAGTCCCCTTTTCTTCACTCTGTCTACGTACCCTTTTGGGAGCTCAGTTTTTCTGACCTTCCCTGAAAAAATATCCCCTTTATCTGCATCCCTCAAAGCCCAAATGAATTTCACTTCACTTTGTTCTAAACCTATTGCAATCTCCCTGATTTGTTGATCTGTTAAAGAAGTGGTTGTTCCGAAAGAAACAAATATAACAGATTTCAGAGGTTGTTTGTCAAGCCAGTGCAGGCATGCGTGGCGCGGGCCTGAATTTTTGTTCTGATCTAATTTCGCAATGGGATTAAGTGGCCCTACTGCCCACAATTTCTTGTTCCCTTTTATGGGTTCTTTTTGCAACAAATCAAGAAACTTACCCTCTATTACTTTGCTCGAATTATAAAGATTGCCAGAGCTAAACTTGGCATATTTTAGCTGGGAGGAAATGAAGTTCTTGAACTCTGAAGTGAAGCATGCTTCAAGGGACGGGAGATCATTTTGAAGCTTGTCATCCACTGGAAAAGGCCTTCCCATAGCTTCCCAGAAGTACCAAAAACTCGCGAAAGCTGAGATGGTTCGAAAGGTATATGATTCAGCATTTGGTATCGAGATGAAATCTTGAACAACGTATGCCATCATGGTATCATGAATAACAACAACTCTACGAGCAGCGAGCGAAAGGGAATGCAGAAGTGCAGCCACAGGCTTGCGAAGGTGAGACGATGCATCGAATGATGGTTGAAGATGAGAGGGGAACTTAATGGTGGCATTGGGGTTAGGAGGAGGGGATAGAAAAGAAGGGATTTCGAAGTCATGAAAGAAAATACTGGAAATGTTTAAAGGATCACAACCGTGGACTCGAAGCCTGGCTTGGCAGTTATGTTTTGCAGTACCAACAAAATGAATTGGTATGTTGTAGGAGGAGATGAGGCAGGAGAGGTGAAGAAGCTGATTGAGATGACCTTGTGCTGGAAAGGGCACCACGACCACGACCACTGGAGAGCGTTTTAGACCATTCTGATCATGTTTTTGCCTGTACACACGATCATTGTAGTGGTTTGGCTTAGCCATCTCGAAAATGTTTTGTGCTTAATTAGTACCAGTATATTTTGTCGTGGAATGTTTCCTCAATGTGATTGCCTTTTATAGATTGTCCAATTTGGCTTGCCAACCAAAAAGAAGATTAGCCAATTTAAGCACAGAATGCATATTGCAGGAATCAGTCGATGATCTAACCCCCGTAATGCTGCATAATGGACTTTATTACAGTTTTCCTAAGAGATACGTGGTCACAAGAGAGATGAAAAATTCAACCATGCGTCCTTACCCGTACGATTGGTTAAATAATGGAACATATTTGGTAAAGTACTCAATATATGAACTTATTGGTAGATCATCAATTCACTTCAAAGCAAAATACTATATTTTAGCTACTTAAACTTTAGATCACTTGAAACAAAATATGATTCACTGTATGATACATGGTTGACGGATAATTCATTGAGCCAGTTGAGTATTTTCCTTGAATAATTGCCATAAAAGGGGATAAAAAGTCTACCAATTCAACAATTTTCTTTTATCATAACGCAAATAAAAATGATAGAAAAAACTTAAAATTAATAGGATCATTCACTAAAATGTGTTGTTTCAAATAACTGATTGAAGGCATCGAAAGGGTAGGGAAAAAAGAAAAAACTTTACGATGATTATATCAATAGAATGACGGGACTATAACAAGTGACTCATCGGCCATGGAACACCAGAAACCTTCCTCAAAGGACCCCAACTCCCAACTAGAAGATGCTCTGAAAAAGATATGATGTAGATGTAGCAAGAAATCATGATGAGATCATTGCATACATCATGCCTGAGTTGGATTACATCATATCCTGAATTATCTAGGCCATTATATGTTATCATAAAGTAATAAATGTATCACATGTACTGTAATGTGGTACATTAGAATCAATAATTTATCGCTATATGATAATGAAGTGTTACACTTGCACTATTGTGTAATATATAATTGATTCTTGTGTGTCATGTTGTGCACGTGGTGCACCTAATACTTGTCATTAACTCCAAGATTCTTTAGTTTTAATCCCCAAAAAATTAATTAAACGAAAATTATATATCTATTTTTTGTTTGGAGGGGTGTATTGACAACCAGATCTATCAATTTAAAAAACTGCACCCTTATGCGAAAAACTTTGATTTAAGGCGTGATGGTTTTTTAAGAAATTATCCATGGAGTCTGTAAATTATCAGGATTTGTAGTTTATAGCTGCTCCGTTTGCTAAATGTCTTTTCAACTTGAAATTCCCATGAGCTATTTAATTTTATTTTTCCATCTCGGAAAAAAATTTTAATTTAGATTTTTATGACTTTTCAATATGTTTCTAACATTTTGAGAACAGCTATGAAACATCATTTTGCACTAATATTTTATAAAATAAACTTTTATCAGAAAATAGATATGAGGCATCATTTCTGGCTCTTCCATATTTGTGATTTGCATTTACTTTCATCTCATAAACTCGACTTTTAAGTTCTTGTCAAAAAATACTCTTGACCTTTGCTATGTTTGCAATCAAAGATAACTTTCTTTCTCTTATCCACTACTATAATTTTGGTCTTTAATTTATCTTCGCAATTCATTCACCAATACGAAGCTTTCCAACTGGCATATGGTAATTTGCAGCTTTATTAATCGATTGACACCCTAGCATTACAATGAATGTTAATTGGATTTGATTTGTTAACGAAGAAAAGAGTGATATTAGTTGTGTGCTGGTTAGGATGGTACAGCTTGGACACATTTTAGTTACACGTATCAAATAAGAAAACTGTCACACCCCGTGCCCGAGACGTGGCACCCGCCATGCTCTAGACTAAGATAGGACACAAGGCTAAATCAAAACAATTATCGTCTAAACATAACATAAGGCTCCAAAATATCAAGATGCCCAAAAGAATCCATTTCATTCATCTTCCCAAAAGATATACAACATTCATTACAATTCTCTTCCCCAATAACAAAAATAGTTGGGAAGGTATGTATAACCTAATCCATACAAAAATATGGTTATACATCAATGCTATAAAAAATAACCTCATTCATGTCTACCCTAACTAAGACTATGAGGTCCAAAAATCTGTCCAATCACCTTCAACAAATTCATCACCTGCGGGGTTAAACAAAAGAGTGAGTGATATAATCACCCAGTAAGTAGTAGAGGTTCTCTTTGGGGCTTAAGTTTGTTATTCATACATAGGTACATTTCCAAATCAAAATCAAAGTCATTAACAGCATAACATGTGGTCAAGTCAAAACCATACACATTCAAACATTGCATAAAGCAATTCAAAGAAAAGAAAGCTCAAGTAGTTAGTGGACACATGACCCTGGAATTCCAATTGTTAACTATAATCCGGTTAACGCGGTTCAAAACCAACTATCACTCGGTTGGTGCGGTTCAAGACTAACTATAACCCGGTTAGTACGGTTCAAAATAATTTGCTACCATTACCAATTTAGGGAAACTAGTCCCGTCATATAACCATTTCACATACAAGAGCTCAAGCAAGTATTCATTCAAATAATTCATTAGACCACATAACTTATTTCATAGAAAACCAAAGTAACCAAACGTAAGCCCATTTATATAAGGAAAATATCATCCCATTCATTTCTCATCATTAAAAACATTTGCAAGGCAAAGAGAATCAATTGCTACTTACCTCACTTCAAGACTAATTCAAATAGTCGGAATAAGGGTAACTGCCGTCGTCACCTATAATATACAAATAAGACTTGTATCACATACTAATTCTATTAAGAAACCATAAAAGAGGCTTAAACCTATCTTAACACGCAAAATGAGGAAAAGAGGCAAAATTGTACTGACCCGCGGCTCACGCCGTGGCGCAGCTACAGTACCCAGCCGCGACTCCAGCCGCGGCGTGGCTGAGGTCGCGGCTTGGGTCAGAGCCAGTGGCCCCTCATCCGCGGCGCATATGGAACCGCGGATGAGCCCAGAGAGGCTGCTGCAACGAGCCGCGGTCTTATCCGCGGCGCAGATGACATCGCGGATAAGTCCAGCAAGACGGCCTGCAACCTCTGCAACTCTCAAAATCCAAAACCAACTTCCTCAACTTGCTCCAACACAATCTAATCACCAAAATAGCTTCAAATGAGGCATAAAATGATAAGGAAATACTATTTGAACATCATAAGCAACATATTTCATGGATCATTCTCAAAATCACACAAGATCTCTACAAGTCTTATGGCCAATTTCCTCAAATCCCTAACTCACTCACTTCACACACTTATCCTATTAAACATACACTTGCACCACTACTACAAATCATCTATTCCAAGAACAACATAGTCTAAGAGCATCCAATAAAGCCATAATTTCGAATTCTCAAGCAAAATAATCAAAGTGTGAAAGAGCTAAAAAGAAGAAGTAGGGAAAAGAGTTACCTTGAGGGGGATTTGGGGAAAAAGCTTCAAAATGACTTCTACTAGCTTCCTTTGGGGATGAAATCCCTTCAATTCCTCCTTCAATGGGTTGAGAAAATGGGAAGAAGTTTAGAGAAATTCTTTCAAAAGGGAAGAGGAAGAATGAAGGAAAATGAAAAAGGGATTTTAGTCTTTAGGCAAAATGGAGTTTCAAGAAATACAACTAAGGACACTACTTCTTACAAAGCACACAATGGCTCAAGAAGGTTTAATTTCATAAAGGTCCATAAGGGCCTTAATATCACAAAAACTACGAATTTTGGAACATTAAATTCAGGTTATTTCCACACGTCAATTCTGCAACTAATAGGAATTTTTGCTGTTTCCAACATGACCACGTGCACAGATAACTGACAGACTTTTTGGGATAATTTCACATACTCTCTTGAGGTTTGTCATAATTGCAAGAACTTTCCTTTAGGTTTTAAAAATTACACTTATACCCCTTATATTTATATATTTTTTATAACAAAACAAAACCATTTTGGTAACTCATTTCAAAAACACCAATCAAATATCCTAAAATATCCTTAATTACTTTTAAAAACAAGCAGTAAGCAAAAAAAGTTAAAATATCCTAAAAGCTAAAGTTTTCTACCCTTCGAATTAGGTCTCCCAAGCTATTTATGCATGCTTTTTTTTTTAAATAATTAGTCATCTATTTTTCACTAATATATTTGTTCATAAGATTTTGATAGATAGAGTAAATTTATTTAAATTAGTTAGATAATTGAGTTATAGATGATAGAATTTGGTGGAGATTGAAAACAAGTAGTATAAGAGCATAAGTTCTTTTGACATTTTTATGATTAATTAATTAATTTTTAAGGTTTATTTTCTTTTTTAAAAACAACTAAGGATATTTTAGGATGTTTGGTTGGTTTTTTGGGATACATTATTAAAGTAATTTATTTTGTTATAAAAATATAAATACAGGGGGATTAAATATAATTTTTAAAATTTGAAGGGAGGTATATGCAATTATGATAAATCTCAGGTATGTGAAATTATCTCTTTTTTTTTTTAATTTATCGGAGAAAATGTTGGTGTACAAAAATAAATGATAAATATAAACCTAAAAATATATGTGCTTGCCCTCATGCCTAAGTGCTGTATTAAACCTTTTGAAAAATGTATAGACACGGAAAATATGGAGAGAATCATGTTTCGTTTGAATGGTTTTTGGACTTTTTTTTAAAGAAATATTGTAGCAATTTTAGAGATTTTTTTAATAGACGTGTATGTGAGATAACAAGTTGATTAGAAGACATATTTGATGTTTTCTGAAAACATGTTTCTGAAAAATATGCTTAAACAAACAGTGTCAATTTTTATATGTACGACATCATTGTTTCATTTTAAAAAGAATGTAAATGAGGGTTTTGCATCAAATTAAAAAGTCTTCACTAATAATGGCCAAGTGTTAAAAAATATGAATAAACATATTTAATTTATTAATGGTATAATACTATAGAATTTTTGTAAACTAGAATTCTCCACTAGTCTAACTATCAGTTCTCAAAGTAGACAATAATAATTAAGGTACGTCAATTACAAAGAGCACCCTAGCTATTAGCAAATTGTAAATTTTACCACTAAACTATCAATTTCAGTAGTTTAATACCTTTACTATCTTCTTTTTTTTTTTTTTTTTTTTTTTTTTTGCATTATGGTGAAATCAGCCATATTCTTTTGTGAGGAAAGACTACAATGACATTTTTGCGCTAAAAGGATTATTCCTACATTACCCAATACATAAGAGTTTTCTTAGTGCAATTAGTTTTTGCTTTTCTTTTTTCTTTCATTTTTTTGTTCTTCTCCTGACTGGCGGCATTTATGTCTCTTCAGTTACTAAGGTGCAAACAAAAATTAATGCAAAGTGTGGGCTAGTGGATAGCAACCATCATGGCTAGCCAAATTCAATACGACACATACAAGCATCCAGAGCAATTATCAAACCTCATATTTTGCCTGAAAATCCAAATCTATTTTAAGATTAATCGCTTTGTATTTTCTCCTCTTATAATCTTTGTCTTTCAAACCACTAGTAATGAGATAGTGTGAACCTAAATATTATCCAAACCTCGTGCAATATGATGTGGTAAGAGTAAGATATAAATCTTGATAGGATCAGTAAGAGTACAAATTTTAGAACTTGTAACTGAGGGGATAAGGGATATGTTGGAGCCTTTTGAGTATAGGGCAATTCCCATTGAATCGACAGTTATGGTTATAAGAGGATTGTCTGGAATGATTGGGTTGTCACTGTTGAAGGATTGGAAAGTTAGAGAAGTATGTGATGAAGCTCGGGCATTTAGAGAGAGAGAGAGAGAGAGAGAGAGAGAGAGAGAGAGAGAGAGAGAGAGAGAAGGGAGGGCATTTTGGCCCATTTATACGAGTATGAGGTTGTTAATGTATTTTTACACCACAGTTTGCTTGACAATTCTACCAATGATGTGGCATTTATTAGAGTTATATGCCAGAAATCATATGTATAAGGGTGTAAAATACAATAATTGCTAATTGAAACGGCAACTCACGAATTGGTGATAGTTCAAGGGCATTAACAATTGATTCTAATTATTTTGGTTGTTAGACATTGGTGGGAACCAGTACTTTCCAATTAGATATGATACGATTTTATATATGATTTTTGTAATATATTGCATTTTCTAACACTAAACAAAACATATTTTATAGGACATTACTCATTTTCCATTACGTGGCATATAATTCTCCCAGAATAGCTAAAAAAAATCAATTGTGAATATTTGAGCATTCAAAATTTCTATCTTTTTTCTTTTTCCTTTTTTTTTTTGACTTTTTAGGTGGGATAAGGAAGCTTGTATTTATTTTAAACTACTTCGAAAGATTAGATTGGTAAAAAAGAAAATATTTTTTTATTCAGTTTTTGTGTTAAAAAATTTTTCCTCATACATCTCAAGGTGGGAGGAAGCAATGGTGTGTAGAAATTGATTGGTTTCATAATTTTAAGATTGCAAAATTTTGAAAAAAGAATTGTGTATTTGACCATATATTTGGTAGTAAAAATAAAGAATTGTGTATTTGAGCATATATTTGGTAGTCAAAATAACATATATGGTTACATAATCGGATATCTACAGAACTTTAGGGAATTTATTTCTTGTAGACTACTTGGGTGTAATTTTTCGAATCTCAACGAGGTGTGGTTGTTATTTGGTCAAAGTATGTGGGGTCTAGTTGCAATTAATCGTACGATAATTGATATGAAACCAATACAGTTGAACTTCCTATAGTTTTGATAATTTTTTTTATGGGCTTGTCGGCAAGAAACCCTTATCAAAGGTATTGCGCTGCAGAGTCTGAGGTTAGAACCATAGGATGCCTCAGACATTGTGCGTTGCACACTCAATAAGCTAGATTTTGCCGGGTGAGGAGCTTCATAATTTGGTCCCTTTTCATCATTTATAATTTAAACTCTGTGTAACTGTGTAAAATCATGGTATAACTATCCAGAAGCGTGGTGAAATCATTTTTCACTCGAAACAACGTCGTTTTTTTTTTTAAATTTTGATCTTACTTGTTCAATTTTGTTCTTTTAATTTTAAACTTTAAATCTGAATTGTAAAATTGTAAGAAATGACATCTGTGAGTCCTTATCCGATTTTGCCATTGTCGGCGTGGCTGTGCTATCTTATAATGAGTCAACCGGCAGGCGCTGATTTTCACGTGGAAAAAAAAAAAAAGAGCCAAATTGGGAAAGATTCCTAGTAAACGTGTAAAGTATCTAGTATCTACTTTTGTTATATGGACGAGTTTAGGAAGAGCGATTGATTACCTATAGGAGGTTGGGAAATCAATTTTGCATCAATCACAAGTGCATGGCTGTATTTTGGTACCTTGTGGGGGATCAATGTCGGCATTCATGTGCTAGGACTTTGCAGCTGAAAAACGTGCTGATATCTCTGCTGGTTGGTAGTAAACAAGATGGCCATAGTACGAATAACTGCCTTTTCTTGAGTCATTTCCTTCCTCCGAAGTCCTACTAAACTATTTACTTTGGTATAATTTATGAGAATTGGTAGCAAGGAATATTGATCATCATGCAAAATTTTTAAAGTCTAGCACAATAAATGGCTTTGAATTTTAATAATACTTCAAGGGCAAAAGAAGTAATTTTATTTCCCAATTTGATGTAGTGTCCAATAATGAAAATACTAGGTTGACATTTGTGGATGTAATGTCCAATTTAGATGTGTTACTTATATTTTAAATTATTATAGAAGTCCTTTGTCTTTTTTCAATTTCAAGCATGAGGTGATCCTAAGCTCTCCCTGAATTTTTAATTTTTCATTTTCTGCCCTTTATCTTTTAATTTGAGGCAAAGGTTCCTTAAACCAAAATCCTGCTTACGATCTGATCCTATACATTTATGAATATTAGATATACGAAATAAATCTTATATAAAAAAAAAAGTCATCAAACTCTGATGCTGCAGTGGGATCAACTTTGTGAACAATGTAGAATACATTTGCCATATCCTAGCTAGAAAATATTTTATCCAGCATTGCCTCTAAGATATAATCTTTTTGAGGAGTGAAGAAATAGATGTGCTTATTTTCTAATGCTACTTTGTTTTGAATAATATGAACTTCCATTTTTCTCCATCAGGTAGTTCACATTCAGTATGTTTGGTTGGAAATAATTAAGGTAGTAGGTAAGGTTGTAAATTGAGCTTTGTAAGTAGGGTCTTTCTAATCTAAACTTGACCCACATCGAGAATATCATTTATACACCAATTATTGGCCTACCAAAACTGAAAAAATATCAAGCCCATTCTCAACCTATAACATAATTTTGTTAGAGTTTAATTTGTTTTGTCTTAACGAATAAAGGAGATTTACCACAATTTTTGTCCAGAAAATTTCTGAGTTGTAAGGGGCTAACAACTGTTGATTTTTTTTTGATAACTTAGACTGGATTTGAAGTCTGACTAGAGGTGAAAAAAGTTATGCTGTAAAGTTGTTTGGGTTTATACCTTTTGATTTGGATTTCTTCTAGGTGGTGGTTAGGCCTTGAGTAAGGATTGGGTGCACCACGTGGGTTACATGACATGTCACATGGTATAGTAGAGTCAATCATACATCGCTAAATGGTACAAAGTGTGGTTCACTATTGATACGTGACAATAAATTATTAGTTATAAAACACTACGTGGCAATGCATGTTGTATATTTAATACTTTTCCTTACCTCGGGTGACTATTGATTCCCACACGAAAGGAAAATGGATTATCGTGGTACTAAAAATCCATTTTATAAAGGAACCTTAGGCAAGAACACACGATTACTTTAAAAGGTTGTCGGGTGTAGCCTACTATTAACTAATGCATGAGTGCGACATACATATTATTGGCTAGGTCTTGCATCATACTGCAGGAAAATGCAATGGCAAAAGAAACAAAAATAGAAAACAAAAGAAATTGTTTTTTTTTTTTCTCTCCAATACCATTATGGGGACAAGCCAAAGATAATTTATTCCAGTTGGAGAGGTGTATGCAATTTCGATAAAGTTAATGGATATTAAGAATAAATTGAAAAAAAATTTAGGTACTGGCAAGAAGAGCAAAATTTTGTGGCTAGTGAGGCAATGGGTAGTTATTTGTCTAATAACATATTTGGCAAATACAAAATTGTTGCAATAAAGGCATTAAAGTATTTGCGTTATAAATACATTTTCAACATGAAAATATATTAGGATTAAGGTTTTATTTGCTTGTACTAAAATATTTCTTTGAAAAATACTTTTAGCATTTGTATTTTCACTAAACACGTGAAATTTTTGCAAGTGAAAATTTTTTCTTGCTTATATCTAAAAATAAGTAAAGGGTTAAGAGATCATATTTTTGTTTTGCATAAAATTCAGAAGTGACACCATGCCTTTACTTCCAATTTCAGAAGTGAAAGTAATTTTTTATTTTATGATTTTTATTAATAAATTTACTTTCACTTCCAATTTCTATTCCATCCCTTTCTCCCTTTAGTGGTTATTTAGTTATAGAAGTATCATAGTGAGTATTTTATCGTTTTTTAAATCTTATTGTCCATTAATACCAACCATAATTTCTACTTTTTACAAAACTACTTGTCACATTCATTATATTATTTTATTCTTTTGTACTCCTCTATGCAACTCAGAATACAGATTCTAAAGAAAATTATAGAATCTTGTTACGGATAAATTTTAATTATTGTGATATAGTGTTAAAACCATGATTTGAGGCCAAGTTCTATTGTTTATGTCACGTTCATGGCTCTTTTTCGTTTGGTTCGACTTCTTTTCTAATTTTTTTAATACATTTTTTCATTAGATTTGTTTTTGACTATATAAATCCTTTTAAGGATTAGTAGTCTAGTTTTGAACGATTATTATTTAAATTTATATAACTTTCACCTTTAATTTATTCAAGCTCTCTCTCAATTTTTCGGAATATTTTGTTTAAAAATTCGAGTGTCATCTTCTAAGTTGTCTCAACAAAATTAAAAATACATCGATTGTTAAGAAAATGATAGTCTCAGCATTAAATATATTCTTGTTTTCTTGTAATAACACTTTACATCTGACCAAATACCCTAATTGATTCTCCACGCGAGTACAAATAGAAATCCATCAAAGAGTGGTTGTCTCGTGCAATTCAAATCCAGTGTTCTGCAAATTTCCTAGCAGCTGATGGACTACAAAAAGGGAACCATGAAAGAATGGATATATCGTGTAGTTAAAGCCCAATATAGTGACACCTATGTCTTTGTGGACTTTTATGGGCCGGGCCTGGGGTTGAAGTGTTGAAATCAAAGTATCATGAAAACACCAAAGTTTCAAGTTGGTTTTCAAAAAAAAATTTCAAAATTATTACCCTTCCAAAGAATTGATAATGCGGGTCCCGCTATCCTATATTCTTCTAAATTTCAATATATACTATCATATTCTATACTAAAAAAAATATCATATTAATAATAGGGCATTATTCAATACAATTCCTAAACAATTATTTCACATACAATCCAAGTCATCTTTTTTTACACAAAAAGGAGGGAAATTGAATGATGCGCAATGGGTTGTTGAGATTTATTGGGCTTTACATGATCAAGGCAGGTTGGAATAGTGCAATCCAAAATGTTAGATTTTTTGAACAGTTGTTAAATTTTGGCCACAGAAAAATTTTGACTATCATGATGCAGCGTTAGAATCGTTATTTGTATCCTACCACGTCCAAACCAAGTTTTATTGAGTTCGGTTTCGAGGTTAGATTTGATCCTTTAAGCCACTTTTGGAGCCCTTTACAGTTTTACTTTTGTCTCTTTTCTCCTTTTTTTAAGTATTTTTTTTTTGTCATTAGGGTTTTTTTTGGACTATAAGTTAACTGATAACTGAATGATTATGATTCAAGCTGATAACTTTTGCCTTGAATGTGTTCAAGTTCTTTTCCATTTTTTCTGGAACTTTGTTAGAAAAAAATCAAATTTATTTTTCTTAATTGTCTCACCGCGTCACTGAAAATATGTGATTTCTCAGGAGAACAACAGCGTCAATATAAAATATTTTCTTGTTTTCTATCAATAACAAGTTTACATCCGACCAAATGCACTCCAATTAATTACTGACGAGTGCAAAGAGAAAACCATGAAACTGTGGTTGTCTCATGCAATTCAAATAGTACATAATTTGGAATTCAACTCAGACAGTACTGCATTACAAATTATTCTTAAAGCCATCAGTGACTTAATCAAGTCAAAATTCAACAATAAACTATAGTCATTAGTCATTACAGTAACATGTTGATCTTTCCATATAACAATTAATACTAGCGCACTGGAGAAAAGGCTCGTCCGTCCCTCCTTTGCTACAAATGGAAAACGATGAAAAGTAGTCTGGAAAGTGGACCTTCCAACCAGAAAAGTATTGGCTCCGTTTGGATGCCATTTTTTAGAAAATTTTTTTTTGCAATCGTGTTTTGCATTTTGAAAAATTTTTGGTCAAAAAGTTAAAAAATTTTTTAGTCAAACTTTTTCACCAAGTTTTCATTTTAAATTAAAATAAGCTTTAGAAATTTTTTACACAATTATTCACAAAAGCAAGCATGTTTATGTTCAAAATTTGTTTAGAAAAATTAGAAAAATAGTGAGTAACAAAATGAGATACATTTTCGGTGGGTTTTGAGGTGGAGCGACGAAGTGAATGTCTACTTCTTTAAGTGAATGTCGCTTCAAAGATAGAAATGTCTTAGTAAGCACTGCCAGCGTCCGTGTCTAATGCTCGTTAAGACATTTCTATCTCTGGACCGGATGTCTGCTTAAAAAAGCACATGTTTGCTTTACTATTTTTTCCAACTATATGGATTACATTTTGATTGGTGTTTTTTTTTTTTCATTTTTTCAAATAAATTTTCTCTAAAAAAATACAATGCCCTTCTTATACAATTATTTAAAAATAAATGCAAGTTGGTCCAAAATTTTTAAACCATTCAAATACTTTTCCACACTAATTATTCACTTTTCAGACTACTATCATGTTATTTCAAAAAAAAATTTTCACATCCAAACACTTTTTCACCTTTTCAAAAAAAACAACAAAAAATAATCTAAATAATTTTTTTAATAATTCTCAAAAAACACTCCAAATAATACTATCCAAACGGAGCCATTAAATACCTTATATCGCCACGTGGTGTAGTAAAATCAATAATTTATCGCCACATGACTACAGTTGGTCATATCTTATATTATTTGGCAATGTGTAATTAATTTTAATGTATCACGTAACATGCAACCTAGCGTGCGTAGTGCACACAATACTTACACCCTTGCAACCAACCCACACCATACTTTCTCCGTTTCAACCAATCCACAGAGGCATAATTAGAGTCTTCTGCTGCTTCATTGCTGTCAAAAAGAAAATGATTTGCACTTCTAGCATATCCAAGGCGGATCTTGTCACACATCAGTATTAATAACAGTATTAATATCAATAGTCAGGCCACTCAAAATTATTCTAACGCTTGAATCAAGATCAATCCAGCCATTCTAGAAGGTCAAGTCCAGAAATGAAAACGTGATTCTAATTTCTTGGGTAGCTTATCTTTCTTTCTTTCTGTTTTTTTTTTTTTTGAAAAAAAATCACAATTTAGATAGCATTGGAGGGCAGCAAATCATCGTAGATAGCATTGGAGGGCAGCAAATCATCGACTGCTTTATTTTTTGATGGTGCATATAATGGAAGGATAGATAATGTAGTATGAAAATTCACATGAATGGATACAAAGATGCTGTGCATAAACATGTTGTTTCTCGGGTGACTGAATCCCTTTTTGGTTAGGTTGACAAATTGCTAGAGCAAACCTACTGCATGGAGGGGTATTGAGGTTCATCCACAATATCAATTTTAGAAGGATGAGGTTTGAGTACACAATTTAATTAGAAATAATGAGCTCAATTACACCAACACAGCGCGTGTAAAGATTCCAACTGAACAGATGGATTAGGCCACCTTTGCTAACAGTTCTTGTCCCGTTCCCAAATTGTACCTGCCCAAGTGCAGTGTACTGACACATACATCAAAAGGAGAGGATAATCTGGCAGCATATTTTTGTAGTGACCACGAAAGCAACAGATACCAACTCTGCTGTGGTCCTGGTTTTCATCTTACTTTATGCACCTTATAAGTCCAAACCAATTCTTGCAATTTGAGAGAGATAGTATCCCAAATTCATAATTTCCACCCCTGAAAACCTTTCTAATGCCTATTCAAGAACACACCAATGACCAAAATCATGGCCAGAATGGCATAGAACAAACTCTAGTAACTGTGGTGATGGTTCCCCTTCCAGCACAAGGCCATCTAAACCAGCTACTCCGTCTCTCCCGCTTCATCTCCTCCTTCGGTATACCAGTCCACTACGTCGGCACAGCCACTCATACCCGTCAGGCAAAGGTTCGCGCCCATGGTTGGGATCCTCTATCTATATCCAACATTCATTTCCATGAATTTCCACTCCATGCTTATGAAACTCCTCCCAATCCCAATGCCCCGACAAAATAGCCAATGCAACTCATGCCATTGTTTAACGCATCGATTAAACTTCGCGAGCCAATTTGTTCACTCCTGCAAAAACTTTCGAGTACTACCAGAAGATTAGTTGTGATTCATGACTCTCTCATGCCCTATGTAATCCAGGATGTGCGTTCAATTCCGAACGCTGAATCCTACTGCTTCCACAGCATTTCAGCCTTCACCATTTGCACATTTGTTTGGGAACAAGAAGGGAAACCAAAACCGCCCGAGTCTGAAGAAGTCGACCTACTTGAAAATCTTCCATCATACGAGAGCTGCTTCCCTCCAGAATTGACAAAATTTGTAATAGTTCAACACCAATCCAGAGGGATTAACTCTGGAAACCTTTACAATACATGTAGAGCAATAGAAGCTCCATATCTTGATCTCCTAGCAAAAGCTAATGTATGGAACTCAAACAAGCAATGGGCTATTGGTCCATTCAATCCAGTCGTGGTAGATGATAAGAAAAATTCAGAAACGAGACATCAATGCCTGGATTGGATGGACGAACAAAAACCAAACTCAGTCATTTTCATTTCCTTTGGCTCGACAACTTCATTATCTGATGATGAGGTGAATCAGATAGCGTTTGGATTAGAAAAAAGTGGGCAAAAATTTATTTGGGTATTGAGAGATGCAGATAAAGGAGATGTTTCTGATGGAGAAGTTAGGACAGCTCAGTTGTTAGACGGGTTCGAAGAGAGAATCAAAAGGCAGGGGTATAATTGTAAGGGACTGGGCGCCTCAGTTGGAAATTCTGGGGCATTCATCAACCGGTGGTTTCATGAGTCATTGCGGATGGAACTCGTGTATAGAAAGTATTACAATGGGAGTGCCAGTGGCAGCATGGCCGATGCATTCTGACCAGCCCAGAAATGCAATATTACTAGAAAAGGTGCTGAAAGTTGGTCTAATCGTGTGGGATTGGTCCCGTCGAAATGAACTTGTCACGTCTGAAGCTGTTGAAAATGCCGTAAGAAGATTGATGGACTCAACTGAAGGAGAGGAGATGAGGAAAAGGGCTGGAGAATTGAGCACAGCTGTGAAGGAGTCTGTGATGGATGGTGGTGTTAGTCGCTTGGAAATGGATTCTTTTATTGCTCATATCCGCAGGTAGAACAGCTTTTAGTTCATCTCAACTGTATTGATAAGATATTTGAGTAATTTCTAGACGAATAATGTGATCGCGAAATGTTCATTGACTGTTCAGTAATCAATTAAGGAATTTCATCATTTTATTGCGATTAACTGAACTTATGGATGATGGATCTGTTCGTGGGATTTATTCCGCTGTTGAATTTGTTGCTCTTTCTTGTTCAAACTCCTTGAAGAACATGAATTACTTCCAATTTTTAAGAAGACAGAAGAGTTAAAATGAGCTTTAGCCAGTTGGTTATATGTTTTTTCCTTCGGTACGTTTTTGCCTACATTCATTCTAGATCAAAATGATGACTCAAAAACTTCCATTTTTAATTAAACATATGGTGATTTTAAGGCATTTGTTTAGTACTAGCGTTTTATCCTTTCTTATTTTTTTCTGTATTGTTTTGTCATCACTGTAATATCGGTCTTGGACTACTATTTCTCAGCGCCCTCAAGAGAGCAAATCCCACTAATCCCAAGGAGTTCAACTATGAGGTCTCGAACCCTGGATCAGTCAATGATGATCCTTCATGGTACCAGGTGACCTTTTTCGCGGGGGCTTGTCTTTATTTATTTCACTTTCTTTGTGTGCGTGTTGTTTCATTTCTTTCAAAGGAAAATACTTAGGTGGATTCGTGGATTCCCTAGTTAAAAAATTGTCACGTTATTCATGGCTCACCGTATGAATGAGTTGGCAGCTTCTGAATTAAGGGATCTACGGTACTATTCTTTGGACCTGGTTTATATAAGTATTTCCCCTTTTAATTTGCTAGCTATGAGAACTATAAAATCTTTAGCATTAATGAACTTGTCATACTAAAAAATGGTTTTTTTTTTTTTTTTTTTTGTGTTTAGGCTGCTAAAAACACAAGTTTGCTCATACAAAGTCTGATTCTGTGTAACTAAATGAATGGAGTATGAAAGGCCAGGAAAGGTTTGTGCGAAACTTAGCTTTGCCAATTGCTTTACGTATATTGTGTGCAGATAATCATTGAATAATAGAGTCTATAATTGTAACCTAATATTTAACTAGAATGTGACAAATGAGTATCTAAATTGTCCTTTTATTTTCATGTTTGATTATATATTGTTGATTGCGGTAAATAATTAACGATATCATTTAAGGATTAATGCAATTTAAACGGTTAAATGTCTATTTGCTTGTTCTTTATTCAATAGATAAACTACAAATTTACCTTTATATAACTTGCTAATTTTGACAAATGCACCTCAATATTAACAATCTTATCAATGAGCCTTATTTTGTCAGGTTAGTAATTAAACTACAGAATTAAATTAAGAATGCCATTCAGACAAGAACTCAGAAAAAGCACTCAATGAAGGATTGAAAAAATGCAAAAGTGCATTCTTTACTGTTATTTTCTCCCTCTTTTAAATCATATTTAAAACATGTCATTTTGATGATTAACGCTTGACAAGACCTCCAAGATTCGAATAAGAAATTAGATAAATTTACATAATATTATTCATTTTTGACCCCATCCAAAAAGAAAAAAGCAAAGATAGTGGATTTGCCATTGGTACCACTCAATTTTCAAACAAATTTGAAACATCCACACCCTAAATGTCATAGACTTAATGGCAAATTGTGAAAAATATATTTTGGGTCCAAATGAAGTTTTAAAGAAGTGAAGGGCTTAATTGTTATTAAAAAAATGAGGATAGTAATAATAAGTAAAATAATATTTTTCTTTTTATAAAAAAGCTATCAAACGACATATTCTCAAACTTACAGTCAGTACGTTTCGTATCCCAAAACCTCCCAGTTAGTTTCTTCTCTAAGGAGTTAGGAACTATAGGTTACTCTTTCAATCCCTACAATGATCACGGTTAGTTTATACCTGACTTTAAGTTTTATCTTGTTTAGATTTAGATTTTAGAATTATTGGGCTTTTTTAGGTTATTTTAATTTTAGAAAAATGTGATGTCTGATATGACTTGTAGATTTTAATTTTTGAGTTATTGAGGGTTTAGATGAGTCGATACAGTAATTTAGAGAAAGGGTGTGATTATTTTCTTTTATAAAGATCTGATCCTCGGTTGTAAAAATAAAATAAAATAAAAAAAGACAAACTGAACAAATAAACAAACAAAAAGAAGCAACACGCAGGAAATTAATTATGGCCATGGTGTCAGCGAACGACAGATCCAGGGAACTGGTTTTGGGCAAGGGATTTGTGGCTCTGTGGACCCACAGTAGAAAAAAAAAAAAAAAGACCCATGAAAGAAATAGGAACAGATGCATTCGAAATTGGAAACTTTTTGTTTCTTTAACAGTAAGCAATTGCGCTGGCTTTTCTTTCGTTGCAATTGGTAAGCCGTGTGTGCAACGGAAGTTGAAACTCTTTGTTTCTTTAGAATATGGCAAGGAGTTGTAAGTCACAATTGGTGGCCTACAGCAACGAGAAAATATATGTATGGGAATTGTCCCCTTAAATTGAATTATTTTGGTAATATGCTTAATTAACTTCGTAAGTCAATCAATGGTTTTGGATCAGATTATATTTTTGTTCTATTAAATTATCAAATAAGAATAACTAGGTTTTCGTAATAATTTGGAGACTTTAGAATTTTCTAATTCATTAAATTAAGTATATGTTGGAATTAAGTTTGTTTAAGTTTTCAATCGGGAAGTATAGATGATAAGTTTTTCTTTTTCTCTCATTTTTGGGCTTGTAAATTTTAGGACTATTTTGTAGTGTTGGAGTTCTTAGTATTTTATTATATATTGATACAAGTAATAAAGCGAAATTGCACGTTATTTTTATTGTCAATAGGTGGTGAGTATTTTTCCGATCAAGATTATTTGAGTTAGAAAATTTGATTGGACTCTGAGGTAAGTGGATCATACTCTTTCTCATGTTTTGAAAAATTCTTTGTATATGTATATGTATTTCTTTCATGAATATTTTCGTAATATGAAACTCAAAATGGGCAAGTAATATGTGCGAAATTTTTTTTCAGATATTGTGGCACTTTGATTATTTATATGTATTTGCGTGTGTATGTGTGATGTGTGAATGTATGATATGTTATGATTTGGCTTTGATTATTCTTTGTATACTAGAGAGAACTAGTTATCGATATACCTACCTGACGGTGAGTAGTTAGGTCATGTACGTATGTTTATGACCCTCCTAACAGGGAAAAAGTTGTGATTCGTTTCATATGCCACAACTTTGATATGTATTATGTATTATTATTTTGGGTGATTATGAATAATGTGTTACAGAATGAATGCATATATAATATATATATATATATATTATGTAACTGCCTTGTATTGTGAGCAAGGGATGAAATTCCTTACAAAGCATGTTGGTTGCTTACCCTACCTATGTTATTTATTTTGCAGGGGCTTTTAGTTCAGACTAGGCAAGCAGGGTACTTAGCTTCGCAATAAACGATTTAAATTTGTATTTGAGAAATAGTTGGTAGGCGCCAGACAATAGTTTATTTCATGTTTTGTGTTATTTTATTTGGGGACTATTTAGTTGGTAGGCTAATGACAATAATTTATTTTATGTCTTGTATTATGTATTTTACCTAAAAGAATTTGATGACTTTGGTGGATGTTAAACTTTATTATTCGAGAACAGTTTGCAATGATTTGGAATATTTTGAAATTTATGTTATTTGTGATTTACAATTGCTTCGATTTTAGAGTCTTGCATATTGGATGAACCTAATACGCAATGTGTTACACCCGGGCACGGGACGTGACAAAATTTATGACAAATTTTGCTAGTGCCAAATATATATATATATATATATATGCTACATTTGCTAATCTTCTTACCACAGGAATCTATCAAATGGCAGGTAGAGAAATCCTAAGTGATGCCAATGGATGATCGATATCGAGATTGGCGTCATGCCCAGTGCTAGTCATTCAATAGGCTTGCAAGGCAAAATAAGACTAGCATTGTGTGATACTTTGTTCCACATAAAAAATATTGAGTAACATGGACTAATGTATAAGTTGAGTCTAAGCACTTAAATCTAACTTAAAATATCCATTTTAGCCTAGCGAGGATGAAGCCCAAATAATTGAACTTGGTTGTTGAGATTCTTGTTGTGCATTGAGCGTGCGGGCCAAAGGCATGACAAAATGGCATAAGAGTGAACTTCGTGTGGTCTCTACACAGGGTGAGATTGGGCCTTTGGTATTGGGTTGTGACTATGCAAGGAAGTGAAGGAACTAAGCGCTATACGGGGCTAAGTGCTACATCGACCTAAAGGCTAGAGCCACCTCCAGAATCCGACACAACCGAGAAGACAGTCTAGATTATGATATGGATTGGGTTTTGCAATGACACAAAGTCTAATAAAAATGATATGGATTGGGCTTTGCAAGGACACAAAATCTAATAAGGAGAGGTGAACGTAATACTCCGTCCCACATTGAAAATGTTAAGTAACATGGACCAATGTACAAGTTGAGTCTAAGTACTCAAGTTCAACTTGAGATAGCTATTGTGGGCTAACGAGGACGGAGCCCAAATAATTGGACTAAGCTACTGAGACTCTTGTTGCAGGCGTTGGACCTGCGGATCGGGGCATGACACGTCGGGTATCGCAGAGTCTTCTTTTCAAAATTTGCAAATCAAGTGTTTTAAGGAGCACTTTTGTGCAATTAAGAAAAGTTTCATGATGAGAAATAAATGAATAGATAAAAGAAGGATTAAAATGTGAATAATTAAGTAGGGAAGTACATAACGCCTAGGATTTTACTAATCATGTCATTAGCTTCCTTATTTTCTCTCTCTACCTAAAAACCCTCTTTTAATCTCTCTATTTTCTTTGTAATCAAGGGAAAATCTTAGCAACTCAAGAGTTTCTCTGTAATCAATGGAATGTCTTAGCAACTCAAGAGGAATCAAGGAGTAGGGACTAGGTGGCTCTACCCAACCCATTAATCAAGGTAACTTCTTAAAACTTTATATTAATATATTGGGTTTTTTCCTATTTATGGTGATTAAGATTAATAATTGGATGATTAGTTGGGTTTTTTGATTGTTGACACTATAATATGCTTGGGTTATGTTTGTTTGTAGATATTGTGCTTAGAAATAATTATGGGTCTTCTTTGAATGCTGATTTAATGATTAATTGAAATTTAGGAGAGATGATTATAGTAAATGGGGGATGATTAAGCTTAGCATTTTGTTTCCTAATTACTCATGTAGTTGCTTGATTATAGAAAGTAATATTGGTGCATTTGATAAGTTTTCGATGGTTGGAAACGGTTTAGAGGAAAAAATATCCTACTAATTAGGGGTTTTGGTGCTAAGGCTAGGATTGGACTTCTATCAGGATAGATTAGTGTAATTTGTTATATTTAGGATAATGATTGACCATTTATTGACATGGTTTGGTGAAGGAGGTGACTATTAATGTTTGTACTACTTGAATTAGCCTTTGGACCAGGTTAAGCGTTGCATGTATCCTTTTTGCTTTTGAAAATGGTATCTTTAAAATGTTATGCTTTTGAAGGATAATTTGTCTATATTGTGATGTTTTGCTATGAATGAATCTACATGCTAGAATGTGATTGTTTGGATGAATATTTAATTGAGCTCTTGTATGAGATGACTTTTGACGAGACTAGTTCCTTAATTAGAGAAGGCAATAAGATTTGAAATGTGCTAATTGTCGGTAGTTAGCAATTTGACTAGTCTGGAGTTTGAAAGTAAAGCATAAGCTTAAACGTTTTCTCTGGAAATGTCTAAGTGAATCACTGCCTGTGAAAAGCTTACTGTTCCAGAGAACAAACCAAAATGATCCAATGTGCAATATCTGCGGAGAGTCCCCAGAAACTATATAACATGCTTTGATTAAGTGCCCACAAGCACAGAGGATCTAGAATGTGTCACCAATCAAGTGGGACGGACTAGAGCATATGACTGGAAATTTCCGGAAGTGGTGGGAATTGCTGCTGGAAGCTAAATCAAGGGAGGAAGGATGGAAGCACATAGAACTGACAGCAAACATTCTGTGGCAAGTGTGGAAAGCAAGGAATAGAAAGCTGTTTAACAAGGAGGATAGGAATGAAGTAGAGGTGATAGAGAAAGTTGTACAGGAATGGATTGAATTTGATTCCATAGCTAACAACCAATTATCTGGAGGGAGCAATAGTGAAACAATAGGGATGAATCAAAACAAGGAAACAGAAAGAAGCAGAGGAAATATCACAAAAATATTTGTAGATGTGTTAGTGGATAGAATCAGGAAGAAGGTGGGATATGGAATAGTGGCAACCCGTAGTCAGGAAAAAATGAAGTTGGTGTGGGCTGCCGTTGAAGGAAGAAGAGGAGAAAAAGAAATAGATGCAGCAAATGTTATCAAATTGGCAATGAGGTTAGCATTACAAAAAGGTTGGAAAGAGGTATCCTTTGAGTACACAAATACAAGTCTGATCCAACAACTGAAAGAAAAGAAGCCAACAGTTGCAACGTATGCCACACAACCATGGAAAATTTGATTCATCTAAGTTCATTGTTTGACTTTTGCTCCTTTAAAGTGATTAAGGAAAAATACAATTTAGTAGCTAACAAAATAGCAAAATTGGCTATTAGCTTGAAAGAAAATGTTGTATGAGAAAATTCTTTCCCAAGCTGGTTGCAGGAAACCAGGTTGTGTTGTAAGATACAGTTGATCCAGTAGTTACTGGAAGTTGTACATATTTTTGTTCAAAATATATAAACATCAAGTTGACTTTTGGGTAAAAAAAAAAAAAGGAGAAAGTTAGTTTTGGGCCGCGTTAACCAGGGTCAATTGTTGGCTTATTACTTGAGTTCATTTGTATGTATAAGAATTGTTATTGAAATGTTATGTTGGCCACTTATTTTGTGATATATCGTCTTCAATCCCATAAAGTGATACCTACGCTACTTACTAGGTGAATTTTCACTCACTTTTTATTTTTACCACGCAGTTAAAGATGAGTCATTAAAGAAGATTGGAGTAGCTCGCGGGGGTAGTAAATGAAAATGAGGATGATCCTTAGTAGAGAAATGATTTATGCTTGTTTTAAATTCTGTTAAGACTTATTAGTTTACTGATGGTAGGACTCAGAAGTGATCTTGATTGTACCTAAAGGATTGTAATGTTGCTATTGTAGATAATTTTGTAATTATAATTTATATTGAATAACTATTGTAGACAATTTGGTAATTATATTTTATAATGAAATTATTATAATGAGATGATTAGATGCTTTGATCTTTGTGCCTTGTCTCTTAGTTTCGCCATCCTCAGTGGTTTGGGATCACTCGCTACTTTTGTCTATTCTCTCTCAATAACCGAAGGGTCAATGAAGAGATAGATGACAATTAACATCATATGAGGAGTTTCTACTAAGGTTTTTTTTTTTTTTTTCCACTTTACTGAGCAATTTTAGTGAAAAAAGGGCTCTCCAGGTAATGGACTAAAGCAAAGCTTTGGGCCTCACTCGAGGGACATTATTAGTCTAGAAGTATAAAAAAACCTCAGTATAATTAAGAAAAAACACTACCATAGGGGTATCCACATAAGAGGAGTTAAAAAGGCTTTTTAAGCCCCTAAAAAGGCCTTTAAAGCAACATTTAAAACAACAAAGAAGAGTAGGTTCTGGACACGGAGCATGACGTCCTATGTCTTCCATTACATATGATTTTGATTACCACTTGTCGCATGTTTTGGCCAAATTTTGTATTTTTTAATAAATTAATTTCACAAATATTGAAAATTTTAATATCTGTGCCCAGTTAAAAAAGAATAGTATAGTCATTTTGATAGTTGGAGGGACTTTGTCCCATAGGCAAAAAATTATTTTGACATGATTATTTCTTCACTTAGGTTTTGATTTCTGATTTTACCCTATTTAAAATTTGAAAAACAAAGTTGAATTTATTCAACAATCATCAATTCTTTTATGATTATTGGGATCATTTTTTAAACAACTTTTAGCTTTAGCTCATCTATACATTGGCAATATAAAGAATTGTCTATACAAGCGGGTTTTTGGATTCATCACACACCATTTCCAGTGATATGCAAAATTTCATTATTATACACATAATATGAACTAAATCTCTTACCATGAAAAAATCAGTGTACTGTTAGTGCACGATAGATTAATCTAGTTAGTTTTTCAAAACTCTAAAACTTAATAAGAACATGTGATTTCAAAGTAGATTTCTTCAATAACAAGTCTTTTTCAAGTTGCTAATACAATAAATAAAGCGACAAAAATAGTCGTCAAGAAGCCAAGAATCGAGAAGGTATTGGTTACACTTTATGCATCACGTGACGCGTCACATGGTACACGAATATTAATTACTTATTATCAAATGTTATAAAGTGTAAGTAATTATTATTGCTTGATAATAAATCATTAGTTTTAGTGCATTCTGTGACAATACACACGATCCATTTTATATCATTCCGCCAATTACAATAGTTAGTCCAGAAAGAGAAACATATGGTTTGGACATCCAATGCTCAATCTATTTCTTCTTTGACAGTAATGCATTACATATCATTGTTAAAGCCATCGGCGGCTTAATCGAGTAAAAATTCAACATTAAACCATAGTCATTAGTCATTACAGCACCACGCTGCTCTTTCCATATAACAATTCCGCCCCTCATTTGTGACAAATGAAAAACGATAAAATGCAGCCTGGAAAGTTGACTTTGCAGCCGACCCACTGAGTCATAACAATAGTCTTCTGCTGCTTCCTTGCTGTCAAAAAGAAAATGATTTGCACTTTTCGCACATCCAAGAGGGATGTCAGCCGCCTCAAAATTATTCTAATGCTTGAATCGAAACCAGTCTTGCCATTCCAGAAGGTTTTGAGTTCAGAAATGAAAGAACCACCTTCATTTCTTGGGTAGTTTATCTTTTTTTTTTTTTTTTTAAATAGTTTAGATAGTATTGGAAGGCATCAAACCAGCGACTGCTTTTTGTTTTTTATGATACATAAAATGGCTTAATGAGCTGATGTTACACCAACATATTATGTGTAAAGATTCCTACCCAATAGATGGATTAGGCCACATTTGATTTTTCATTTGAGAAGTTATTTTCACTCAGCAAAAAAATTTCATGAACAAGTCGACAATTTGACTATACAATTCTTGGAATGCCTATGTAAAAGCACATTGAAAATTATTAAATTCGCAAAAGTCATATTAAAAATCAAATCGCAGAGGGACAGACTACTTTTTGCTCATGGCATGTGTGGTAAGTCAAGCTAGAAATTGCTTGTCGGCTTATGCATAATTTCCTTTTTGACCAATCAATTTATTTCTGTGAAAAAAGATTCATGTTACAATAACTATGGATTCCCAATAATTGCGGTTCATCGTCTAGATTGGACTGAGAATCCATATTCTCAATTTACTGTCTATTCGCTTTTTGTCGAAATAACTTTTTTACCTTTTTTCGTGACTATAATTAGGCCAAATTTGATATGGCTTAACTCGACTCACAAACCGTCAAGACCAACTAAACTGATAATGAGTTCTTGTTCGGTTCCTCAATACCTGCCCAAGTCCAGTACTGATACAAATATTAAGAAGTGAGGAAAAGCTCCCAAGTCAAACTAATACATCAATTCAAGTCATGTGTGACAAGAGTGTTAAGAAACAAAAAGTCCCACGTCGGGATCCAAAGTATTCAGTTCATGAGCTCTTGTCAAATGCCCATTTCATGAGCTCCAATTAAGTCTTTTCTAATTAGGCTCTCGTCCATATAAGAGAATTGATTTTTGAGATGAAAATCCATGTTCTTTAATATGGTGTCAAAGTTTTTCGATCTCTTAATGGGTTTTCAATCCTTTTTATAGGTTTTCAATCCCTTTTATGTGTGTTCAATCCCTTTTGTGGGTTTTCAATCTCTTTTGTAGGTGTTCAATCCTTTAATGGGTTTTCAATCCCTTTTATGGGTGCTCTTTCTCTTTGATGGTGTTTTTTACTTTGCACATTTGATGGGTGGTTCATTTGTTTATTCTATTTTGCACACTATGGTGACTAAATTGGGCGCAGCTGATCTGGTAAGCGGAAGTAGCTTGCCAGTGTCACCTACAATACAGAAAATGTGAGAAATACATGGGGCTTCTCCCTCGATATGTTTCCGACGCTTAAGTTAGCAAGAATCTGAAGTGTATAAGAAAGTAAAATAGCTCACGAGACTTATAATTTTAAAAGAGAGCCTAAATAGTTCACGAGGCTTATAATTTTAAAAGAGAGCCTATTTGTTTGAGGAATTATGAGAGGTTATACCTGTGGGAAAAAGGAGAGAATCTGACAGGACAGCCAAACAACCTAGTAGATTAAAAAGTGAGGATAAGCTAGCAGCATATTGTTTTAGTGACAGCGAAAGCAACAGATTCCAACTGCAATGATCCATTTTTCATCTTATCTTTATACGTACCTTGCAAGTCCAAAGCAATTCTTACAGGTTTAGAGATATAGTATTCCAAATTCCCAATTCCCACCACCGAAAACCTTTCTAATGCCTATCCAAGAACACACCAACGGCCAAAACCATGGCCAGAATGGCATTCAACAGACTCAAGTAACTGTGGTGATGGTTCCCCTTCCAGCACAAGGTCATCTAAATCAACTCCTCCATCTCTCCCGTCTCATCTCCTCCTACGGTATACTGGTCCACTACGTGAGCACACTCACTCATACCCGTCAGGCAAAGATTCGCGTCCATGGGTGGGATCCTCTTTCTATATCCAACATTCATTTTCATGAACTTCCACTCCCTTCTTATGAAACTCCTCCTCCCAATCCCACTGCCCAGACAAAATATCCTATGCAACTCTTGCCATTATTTAACGCATCGATGAAACTTCGCGAGCCCGTTTGTTCACTCCTGCAAACACTTTCCAGTACAACCACAAGATTAGTTGTTATTCATGACTCTCTCATGCCCTATGTAATCCAGGATGTGCGTTCAATTCCGAACGCTGAATCCTACTGCTTTCTAAGCAGCTCAGCCTTTATTTTTTACACGATTGTTTGGGAACAAGAAGGGAAACCAAAACCATCTGAATCAGAACAAGTCGAACTACTCGAAAATCTACCATCATTGGAGAGCAGCGTCCCCCCAGAATTCACAGAGTTCATGATTATTCAACAACAATCCAAGGGGATTAACTCTGGGAACCTTTACAATACATGTAGAGCTATAGAGGCTCCATATCTTGATCTCCTTGCAAAAGCTAATGTAGAGAACTCGAACAAGCAATGGGCTATTGGTCCATTTAATCCAGTCGTGATAAGCGATCAGAAAATTTCAGAAACGAGACATCATTGCCTGGATTGGCTTGACAAACAAAATCCAAAATCGGTCATTTTCATATCCTTTGGTTCGACAACTTCATTATCTGACGATGAAGTGATGCAGATCTCGTTTGGGTTAGAAAAAAGCAAGCAAAAGTTCATCTGGGTACTAAGAGATGCAGATAAAGGAGATGTTTTTGATGGAGAAGTTAGGAGAGCTCAGTTGCCAGAAGGGTTCGAAGAGAGAATCGAAGGAAAGGGCATAATTGTAAGGGACTGGGCACCACAGCTGGATATTTTAGGGCATTCATCAACAGGTGGTTTCATGAGTCATTGTGGATGGAACTCGTGTATAGAGAGTATTACAATGGGAGTGCCAGTGGCAGCATGGCCTATGCATTCTGACCAGCCCAGAAATGCGATATTACTAGAAAAGGTGCTGAAAGTTGGTTTAATCGTATGGGATTGGTCTCGGCGAAATGAACTTGTCACGTCTGAAGCTGTTGAAAATGCCGTAAGAAGATTGATGGATTCAGCTGAAGGAGAGGAGATGAGGAAAAGGATTAGCGAATTGAGCAAAGCTGTGAAGGAATCTGTGATGGATGGTGGTGTTAGTCGCTTGGAAATGGATTCTTTTGTTGCTCATATCCGCAGGTAGAACTGCTTGTACTTCATCTCAACTGTATTGACCAGATATTGGGAAATTTCTAGACGAATAATGTGAACGTTAAATGTTCATTGACTGATCAGTAATCAATTAAGGAATTTCATTATTTTATTGCGATTAATTGAACTTATGGATGATGGATCTGTTCGTGGGATTGATTACTCCTGTCTGCTGATGAATTGGTGGCACTTAAAAGTTCCAATTCCAACTAAACGGAAGGTGATTTAAAGGCTTTGCTTAATCCTAGTGATTTGTCCTTTCCTATTTCATTTTTTTTTTTGTGTTCTTCCATTTCTTTTCAGTTGCCAAATATGAGAAGTATAAAATCTTTAGCATTAATAAACTTGCAATCCTGCAAAAAGGTATTTTGTGTTGAGGCTACTAGGAACACAGTTTTTGCTCATGGAATGTCTTGATCTGTGTAACTAAATATGTGGAGTATAAAAGGCCTGGAAAGCTTTAAGCGGAAACGGATAAGGCCGATATACATCAACTCTAACATGCATTAGTCAGAACCAAATTGTCATCATCAACTAAATAAATTTTGCAGGAACTCCATTTTTCACTAATTCAAAATTTTAAGCATTAAAAATTTGTACTTACAAGAAAATAGACGCACAAATCTATACTTTTCTAGAATTGATGAACCAGATTGGTCTGGATGACAAGGATTGATGAAATGTTGGTCTTTCTTTCCTATGCATGCAAGGACTTCATTCATCCACCTAACCTTCTTCTTGACCGTAGCGCGTTCTTCCAAGAAATGTTACATCATCTAGTCTCAGTTGGTCACGGAATAACGATAGAAAATATTACATTTTCTCTATGCTGTATAATTGTCCAACACTTATTGGTCGTCTATTGCGTGCTTCGTTTGACAGGCCTATGTTTGTCTTCGAAATATCCTGGAAAGAAAATTACAAACTTGATACTGTAAATTCTAGACAGTTTATCTTTTAGCTGATTAGTCAATACATTTGGTAACATGAAATTAGGTTGCTAAGTATAGTTTATTCAGGAAAAAATGTTCACGATTCCAGTTCAATTGTGTTAGCTGACAGCATATGTGCAAACTAAACAGTTGTAAGAATAAATGCAATAAAATTTCGTGTGTGTAGTTGCATCGAACTGTTGTTTCTTGTCGTGTAATTGCACCAGACGAAATTCAAGAACAAAGTGCCCCTTCGGGTAAAATTTCATATTATCGTGGATATTTTGCGTGCTCTCTCTCTCTCTCTCTCTCTCTCTTAATTTTTCATTTTGTAAAAAGTACTATATCATTTTCTCACGGAATTTTTTTTTTTTTAAATCTTATGAACTTTCTCGAGTTAAAAAAACCGAGGGGAAACTGGCAGCTTATTTTTGTTGTGACTGCCAAAGCAAGAAATTCCGACTGCAATGACCCAGTTTTTCATCTTACCTTATACATGTTATCAATCCAGGGCAGCTCTTTCACGTTGAGAGAGAGAGAGTATTCCAAATTCCTTATACGCACCACCTAAACCTTTGTAATGCCTATCCAAGATCACACAAATGACCACAGCCAAAACCAAAACCATGGCAAGAACGGCATTCAGCAGACTCAAGTAACTGTGGTCATGGTACCCCTTCCAGCACAAGGCCATCTAAACCAACTCCTCCATCTCTCCCGCCTCATCTCCTCCTTCGGTATACTGGTTCACTACGTGGGCACAGCCACTCATACCCTTCAGGCAAAGGTTCGCATCGGTGGTTGGGATCCTCTTTCTATATCCAACATTCATTTTCATGAATTTCCACTCCCTTCTTATGAAATTCCTCCTCACAATCCCAATGGCCCGACAAAATTTCCTATGCAACTCATGCCATTGTTTAATGCATCGATTAAACTTCGCGAGCCAATTTGTTCACTCCTGCAAAAACTTTCGAATACTACGACAAGATTAGTTGTGATTCATGACTCTGTCATGCCCTATGTAATCCAGGACGTGAGTTCAATTCCGAATGCCGAATCCCATTGCTTTCATAGCACCTCAGCCTTCACTAATTACACAGTCATTTGGGACAAGAAGGGAAACCAAAACCACCCGAGTCTGCACAGGTTGAACTACTTGAAATCTTCCATCGTTGGAGAGCTGCGTCCCTCAAGAATTTACAAAGTTCGTAATGATTCAACACCAATCCAGGGGGATTAACTCTGGGAACCTTTACAATACATGTAGAGCAATAGAGGCTCCAATTCAAAGACTTGGTCGAGTCGGAGATGACTCGGCCGAGTCGTCATCGGAATGGAGGATTCTGGTCCAAGACCGCTCCGATTCTACTCGGAGACGGTAAACTCGCCGAGAACTCGTTGAGACTCGGTTGACTCAAACTGAGTTGCCTCCGAGTCGCAAAAAATCGGCCGAGTCACGGCCGAGTCATCTGAGTCAACCGGGCCAAATCAAGAAAACAGCACAGATTCACCTCTACCCTCAACCACCAGCACTCCACCCTCAACCACCAGCACGCCACCACCCCTAGTGACAACCAAAAACCCACCACCGCAACCAATTAACAACCGCCACCATCATCCACTTCTTCCTTCACCACCACTGCACCAAATCACAACCACCATTGCACAAACCAAATCACAATCACCACTACACAAAACACCAAATCACACCGGCTGTTGTTGTAGGGGGAGACAGCAGATGGAGAGAGGAAGGGGGTGGTGGGTGAATCGGGATGGTGGAAGAGAAGAGGATGGAATAGAAGAGGAAGAGAAGAGAAGATGGAGAAGAGGAAAAGAAGAGAAGATGGAGAAGAAGAAGAGAACAGGAAGATACAGAGAAGGGAAGAGAAGGGAAGAGAAGAGAAGAGAGGAAGATACGGGAGAAAGGGAAATAGCGTGAGATGAAGAGAGAGGGCTAGGAGAATTGGAGAAAAGAAAAGAACAAAAGGAAAAAAAATCAGGGTTTTGATTAGGAAAAGAAATAGGAAATTAGATTAGATTTGGAAATAAGAAATTAAAATTAAAAATTAATATTTTTTTTAAAAATCAAATTTACAGAAGACTTCTAGTCATATAATATAGGCATTCTTAATCATAAAAATATCTTTTGATAGTTTTATTTTTAATTCCCTCAAAAGGCAATTAACGTATGGGCATGTCTTGAAAAAATTAAGTCTTCTTCCATTTACTTTTACAATTATTACTTTTAAAATTATGTTTTATGTTATTTTGATTTTGTTTGTGATAGCATCAGTTTAATGCTTAAAAATATATAACATTTTTTACATCAATAAAAATAGTACATTTAAAGATTCTATTTATTATTTTTTTGGTTATTTTTGTTTAGCATATTTTTTTTTTTTTTTGAATGATTATTTATAAATTTTAAAATAAAAGTATTTTAAAATATGCATCTCACTGAGACCGTGACCGATATAGCGAGTCCGATGTGGAACAATATGAGCCGCGACCGTGACTGCGACCGCGACTTTGAACCATGGGCTCCATACCTTGATCTCCTAGCAAAAGCTAACGTATCGAATTCCAACAAGCAATGGGCTATTGGTCCATTCAATCCAATCGTGATAAATGATAAGAAAAATTCAGAAACGAGACATCACTGCCTGGATTGGCTTGACAAAAAAAATCCAAACTCGGTCATTTTCATTTCCTTTGGTTCGACAACTTCAGTATCTGATAGCGAAGCAAAGCAGATCGCGATGGGGTTAGAAAAAAGCGAGCAAAAGTTCATCTGGCTACTGAGAGATGCAGATAAAGGAGATGTTTTTAATGCAGAAGTTAGGAGAGTTCAGTTGCCTGAAGGGTTCGAAGAGAGAATCGAAG
The DNA here is from genome assembly GCA_024721245.1 of Mitragyna speciosa. Classification (NCBI taxonomy): domain Eukaryota; kingdom Viridiplantae; phylum Streptophyta; class Magnoliopsida; order Gentianales; family Rubiaceae; genus Mitragyna; species Mitragyna speciosa. Next base: position 392,475 of record JAMWEH010000142.1, on the reverse strand, counting down.
GAAGGGGTATAATAGTAAGGGATTGGGCACCTCAGCTGGAAATTTTGGGGCACTCATCAACCGGTGGTTTCATGAGTCATTGTGGATGGAACTCGTGTATGGAGAGCATTACAATGGGAGTGCCAGTCGCAGCATGGCCTATGCATTCTGACCAGCCCAGAAATGCGATATTACTAGAAAAGGTGCTCAAAATTGGTCTAATCGTGTGGGACTGGTCTCGTCGAGATGAACTTGTCACGTCTGAAGCTGTTGAAAATGCCTTAAGAAGATTGATGGATTTAGCTGAAGGAGTGGAGAAAAGGAAAAGGGCTGGAGAATTGAGCAAAGCTGTGAAGGAATCTGTGATGGATGGTGGTGTTAGTCGCTTGGAAATGGTGTCTTTTATTGCTCATATCCGCAGGTAGAACTGCATTTAGCTCATCTTAAATGTATTAATCAGAATCAAGAAATTTCTGAACGAATAATGTGAATGTGAAATTGATACGTGCATGGGCACAAGGCATGGCAATGGAGCATGGAAGATGGCCTATCTAGCATCCACTCAAATGGGAAGATATGAAAGAAGGATCATAGTTTTTGGTGTTATTTATTTTTACAAGTTGTAATCTAATTGTGATAGGTTACAACTAGTGATAGGTTTTTAGTAAGTTTTCTAAAATATTCTTTATGAGCCTATAAAAGGGCATTCCTTGTATTATTTTAACGATATTATGATGAATCAATAAAAATTGTGAGTTTTCTCTCTACGAGAGTTTTCTTAGTTCTTGGAATAGAACTAATTTCTGGTCTTATTGGAGTGATTCCATGGCGACCAAAACCTACGCCTAGAGTTTCTTGATTCATTCTTTTGAGTTTGTCAATTAGGGGTCTATTCCACGAGTTGGTTAGGGGTCTATTCCACAGGTTGGTTAGGTGTCTATTCCACGGGTTGGCTAGGGGTCTAACTTGCAGCGCAAAAGGAGGATTTCAATGATCTTGGTTGAATATTCAAAGCAACCCATTCGAGTTGTTCTTGGGGTCTTCGACAAGTTACGAAGGGGTTAAGAAGATCGAGTGGTTATCACAACTCAAGTTGTTCTTGGGGTTTTCGACAAGTTACAAAGGGGTCAAGAAGATTGGGTTATTTTGTATGTATTTCTTTTCAAGATGGTCCTTTTGGGAATGATGTTCCTGTGATATACGAGAGGGTCGCACCCCGATCGTATCAATTGGTATCAGAGCTTTTGGGATCTTGAAAGAAATCAGGTTTTGTGTCAACCCGTTTGGGTATATCTTTTGTTTTTGTTGTCAATCCACTTGGATATATATTTTTAATTTTGTTTTGTTGTTCTTGATTCAAGATCTGATTTTTCTTGAATCAAAGTTGTGTTCTTTTGTGGTTTGATTTTCAAAAAAAAAAAAAAATCATACTATTCATCAGCATTGTAGCGGCGGCGTCACTGTTCACGCTAGGGTTACTGTTCACTGGGGGGGTACTGTTCATCACCGGTACTGTTCATCCGAATTTTTTTTTCTTTTTTTTAAGTTTAATTTTCTGTTTGTTTTTGGGAGTTGAATTTTGTATTTTGTGAGTTGGTTGTGTTGTTAAAAAAAAAAGAGAGAGAGAGAGAGAGAGAGAGAGGTTGTTAGAAGTGAAAAAAAAAAAAAAATCGTACTGTTCATCGCACTGTAGCGGCGGCGCACTGTTCACGCGCTAGGGTTTACTGTTCATCGACGGCACTGTTCATGTCAGCGTTACTGTTTATCCTAATTTTAATATATTTTTTTTCAGTTTATTTTTTATTTGTTTTTGGGAGTTAGATTTTGTATTTTGTGAGTTGTTTGTGTTGTTAAAAAAAAAGAGAGAGAGAGGGTTGTTAGAATTGAAAAAAAAAAAAAATCTTGAGTAGAAAAAGGCAAATTTGTGAAATTTTATAAGAAAAGCCAAAAGTGTGGTGAAACGAAAAAAGATATTCTCGTCGTTCTTATAAACATTTTGTAGGTTTGAGCTTGAGTTGTGCCCATTCTTTGCATACCATTGGGCGACGATTCGAGGACGAATCGTTTTGAAGAGGAGGAGTTTGATACGTGCATGGGCACAAAGCATGGCAATGGAGCATGGAAGATGGCCTATCTAGTATCCACTCAAATGGGAAGATATGAAAGAAGGATCATAGTTTTTTGTGTTATTTATTTTTACAAGTTGTAATCTAATTGTGATAGGTTACAACTAGTGATAGGTTTTTAGTAAGTTTTCTAGAATATTCTTTATGAGCCTATAAAAGGGCATTCCTTGTATTATTTTAACGATATTATGATGAATCAATAAAAATTGTGAGTTTTCTCTCTACGAGAGTTTTTTTAGTTCTTGGAATAGAACTAATTTCTGGTCTTATTGGAGTGATTCCATGGCGACCAAAACCTACGCCTAGAGTTTCTTCCACTTGATTTGATTCATTCTTTTGAGTTTGTCAATTAGGGGTCTATTCCACGAGTTGGTTAGAGGTCTATTCCACAGGTTGGTTAGGTGTCTATTCCACGGGTTGGCTAGGGGTCTAACTTGCAGCACAAAAGGAGGATTTCAATGATCTTGGTTGAATATTCGAAACAACCCATTCGAGTTGTTCTTGGGGTCTTCGACAAGTTACGAAGGGATCAAGAAGATCGAGTGGTTATCACAACTCAAGTTGTTCTTAGGGTCTTCGACAAGTTACGAAGGGGTCAAGAAGATTGGGTTATTTTGTATGAATTTCTTTTCAAGACGGTCCTTTGGGAATGATATTCCTGTGATATACGAGAGGGTCGCACTCCGATCGTATCAATTGATACGAGATCCACGGAAGTGACGGTCCAAGACTCTTGAAACCAAGGATGCAACCCAATCTTCTTGACCCCTTCGTAACTTGTCGAAAACTCTAAGAACAACTTGGATTGTTTTGCTTCAGATCCAACAAGATTTGTTGAACTCCCCCCTTAGAGAAACGACCCTAGACCCCTAACCAACAATGTGGAATAGACACTTAGTCGACAATCTCTTTAGACAGATTCAAACTCTCAAGAAGAACCCTAGGCGGAATCTTGAATACTCAACAAGAATTGTCAAGAATACAAGAGTAGTTCTTTCACCCAAGAACAAAGGGAAACTTAATAATGCTCACACGCACAATTGAAGAGAAAAACTCAATATTATTGATTAATATTCTAAAATTCGGATGAATAGTAACACCCTCTATAAAGAGGCGTATAACATCAAGATATAAGTTAAATATGGAAACTAACTTAACCCTAGTTGCACCATAACATAAACCTACAACTAAAGATACAACTTGGGCTATTAAACTAACGAATTAAGCCCATGAAACCCATAATCTCAAGTGGCAAATGGGCTCTTCAATTGAATCCAAGTCCACGACCTCCAAACTCCTCCAACTCTAGCCCAAAATAAGTGAATAGCCTTGTAGGTTCTTGTTTCAATCAAGTAGCTTCATCTTCATGTAATTCTATAATCAAACCTTGCAAAGCTTGCTTCAACCTTTTAGCTCTCAACCTCGTCATTGGACCTCCCATGTCTTGGAATGGGCTCTTTGCAGCAACACTATGATCACGACTCCCTTGAACTTGAACACGAGCATTGATGTCTTCATCATTCCCTCCTTCCTCAAGAAAATTTGCCCTCGAATCCCTTGGCAAATCTATCTTGTAAGCATTGTTTCCAATTCGTTCAAGGACTTGAAAGGGACCATCTCCTCTTGGACTCAATTTGGACTTGCGTTGTTGAGGGAAACGTTCCTTCCTTAAATGCACCCAAACCCAATCTCCAGGCTCAAAGTGAACTTGTACTCTTCCATGGTTTGCTTGCTTTGCAAATTGCTCATACTTCTTCTCAATGTTAACCCGAACCTTTGCATGCAAATCTTTTACAAAGTCAGCTTTCCTCTTACCATCCATGTCAACGTGTTCACTAGAAGGCAAAGACAAAATATCCAAAGGTGTAAGTGGGTTGAAACCATAAACAATTTCAAATGGAGAATAAGAAGTAGAGGAATGGATAGTAAGATTATAAGCAAACTCTATGTGTGGCAAACACTTCTCCCAATTTTTGAGATTATGTTGGATGATTGCTCATAGCAATGTAGTGAGTGTACGGTTGACTACTTCAGTTTGTCCATCCGTTTGAGGGTGAGCAACAGTAGAAAACAGCAACTTTGTCCCTAACTTGCTCCAAAGAGTACCCCAAAAGTGACTTAGGAACTTGACATCACGATCACTCACAATTGTCCTTGGCAAACCATGCAAACGAACAACCTCTTTGAAAAACAAATCTGCAATATGAGTTGCATCGTTAGTTTTAACACAAGTAATAAAGTGTGCCATTTTACTAAAACGATCAACTACAACAAAAATACTATCTTTGCCACTTTGAGAACGTGGAAGACCTAGCACAAAGTCCATAGAAATGTCAGTCCACGGAACATTAGGAATAGGCAATGGACTATAAAACCCATGAGGCATCACCTTGAATTTAGTTTTCCTACAAGTTATACACTTAGCACAGAAAGCTTGCACATCACGTCTCATATGAGGCCAATAAAAGTATTCATGCAAGATATCCAAAGTCTTAACAACACCAAAATGTCCCATAAGACCCCCTCTATGAGCTTCACTAATCAGCACATTACGCACAGAACAGAAGGGAATACACAACCTATCCTTCCTAAATAAGTAACCCTCATGTAAATAAAACTCTCCATGTACACGTCCCAAATGTGGAGATTGATTCATGCAAATCTGCCAAATATCACCAAAGTCACGATCCCCCACATAAACATGCTTCAAGTACTCAAAATCAAGTAATTTAGTATGCAAAGAAGTAAGAAAAGTGTACCTACGAGATAGTGCATCAGCCACAATATTCTCCTTACCTTTCTTATACTTAATCACATATGGAAAAGTTTCAATGAACTCGAGCCACTTAACATGTCTCTTGTTCAACTTACCTTGAGACTTGAGAAATTTTAAACTTTCATGGTCAGAATGTATGATGAACTCTTTTGGCCACAAATAATGTTGCCAAGTTTGAAGAGCTCGAACCAAAGCATAAAATTCTTTATCATAGGTAGGATAACTCAAGCTCACCCCCTGAAGCTTCTCACTAAAGTAGGCAATTGGCTTAAACTCCTGCATCAAAACAGCCCCTATACCGATTCCACTAGCATCGCATTCAATTTCAAAAACCTTGTCAAAGTTAGGCAAACTAAGCAAAGGAGCATTGGTGAGTTTTTCCTTTAACAATCTAAAAGCATCTTCATGTATTTTCTCCCACTTAAAAATCACATTCTTTTTAACAAGTTCATTCAAAGGTGCAGCAATTGAAGAAAAATCGCGCACAAACCTTCTATAAAAACTTGCTAAACCATGAAAAGATCTTACCTCATTGGCATTAGTAGGGGTCGGCCACTCCCTAATTGCCTTTACCTTGGTTTCATCTACACTTATTCCATTAGAGCTTACAACAAAACCAAGAAATATAACAGAATCCATGCAAAAAGAACACTTTTTGAGATTAGCAAACAATTGATGTTCTTTAAGTATCTCAAAAACAGCACGCAAGTGATCAACATGTTCTTGCAAGGACTTGCTATACACAAGAATATCATCAAAATAAACTACTACAAATTTCCCAATTAAATGACGGAAAACATGATTCATCAACCTCATAAAAATATTAGGAGCATTAGTCAAACCAAAATGCATAACTAACCACTCATAAAGACCAAATTTAGTTTTGAAAGCAGTTTTCCATTCATCACCCTCTTTCATTCGAATTTGATATTAGCCACTTTTCAAGTCAATTTTTAAAAACAATTGTGAACCATATAATTCATCCATCATATCATCTAACCTAGGTATAGGATGACGATACTTTACCGTGATTTTATTAATGGCTCGACAATCTATGCACATCCTCCAAGAACCATCCTTCTTAGGGACAAGAATCACAGGCACAGAACACGGACTAAGGCTCTCACGCACAAAGCCCTTCTCTAATAAATCATCTACTTGCCTTTGAATTTCCCTTGTTTCCTTAGGGTTAGCTCTATAAGCCGGACGGTTTGGAATGTTTGCTCCAGGCATGAAATCTATTTGATATTCTATCCCTCTCAAAGGTGGTAATCCACTTGGGACATCTTCAAGGAATAAGTCTTGATATGCCTGCAACAAAGAAACAACAACACTAGGAAGAGAAGGGTCAAGCTCATTAGTAGAAAAGTAAACATCTTTATACAAAATGACAAGAAATTGTTGCCTTGCCAACAATGCATTCTTGATCTCACTTTTCCCAGCATAGGCATTCACTTTTCTCCCCTCATCTCTCTCTGCTTTCCCTCTTTTCCCTTTCCATTTCTTTTTCTCCCCACTAGACCGATTGCTTTCATGATGCACAATCTGTCTAGGCGACTCCAATAAAGACCCCTCGGCCTTGACTCCTTTGGACTCATCACGAGCCTTGCACTCCTTTGTAATTCGTGCTTGATCAGCATAGGCCTCCATAGGTGTCAATGGTCTCAATATGAACTCCTTTTTCTTCCAAACTAGGCGATAAGTATTTTTATGACCATCATAAATCACACGCCTATCAAATTGCTATAGACGACCTAACAAAATATGACATGCATGCATGGGAATAACATCGCATAATACCTCATCCACATATCCTCCAATGGCAAAGAATACTAGCACTTGTTTGGTTACCTTCACATCTCCAAAATCTGTCAACCATTGCAAGAAATATGGCTTTGGATGGCGAATTGTAGGCAACTTCAATCTCTCTACAAACAAGGTACTAGCTACATTAGTGCAACTACCAGAATCAACAATAACATTGCATACCTTGCCTTGAACCAAGCATCTTGAGTGGAATATATGTTCCCTATGCATCTCCTCTTCCTCCTCCTTTGGTTGGATGCTCAATGATCTTCTAGTCACTAACACTTCACCACTAGATGGAATGGCATCCTCGGGTCCCCCTTCAACAGAATCACCATCACTAGGTCCTTCAAGTGGAGGCATCTCTTCATCACTTGAATGTTCGCTCTCTACCTCCCCATTGCCAAGAATGATCATATTCCTTTTTGTTGGACATTGAGAGGAAATATGGTCATATCCTTGACACTTGAAATACCTAACATCTCGCTGTCTAGAAGAAGTCTCATTCTTACCCTTGTTTGGTAGCATGGATGTAGAGCTCTCACTCTTGACTTTATTACTTGCCAAACCCGTAGCCCCTCTTTGCCATGGCTCATTAATTTTTGATGGTGTTTGAGCAGCCCCCTTTTCACGTTCTTGGATAGCCCTTCTATCTCGTGAATCCCTCCAAGCTGGTCGGGTTGAGGGTGAAGCAATGGGCCTCAGCTTTGATGCCTTGAGTTGCTGCTCTACCTTGATTGCCATGTCAACCAAATCTCCTATGTCAAGGTAATGTTGCAACTCCACACGTTGCCTAATATCAGTGTTGAGGCCACCCATAAATCTTGCCATTAATGCATCTCCTTCTTCCTTTAAGTTGGCCCTCATCATCAAAATCTCCATCTCCTTGAAGTAATCATCTACAGACATGGTACCTTGTCTCAATGTTTGAAGTTTCCAATGGAGATCACGTGTGTAGTAGCTCGGAATGTACCTCTTTTGCATGAGCCTTTTCATCTCACTCCATGTGTTCACGGGTGCTTCGCCAAATCTAGCACGGTCCTTGTGGAGTTTGTCCCACCAAACACTCGCATAATCTGTAAACTCAATCGCAGCAAGTTGTACTTTCTTCCTCTCCGAGTAATTGTGGCAATTGAAGATCCCCTCCACTTTGCGTTCCCACTCAATGTAAGCCTCGGGATCGAGCTTCCCTTGGAACGATGGAATCTTCATTTTGATGCTTCCAGGGTTGTCATCTTGACGGTTTACCACCATCCTTCCTCTCCTTGTACCTATTTCTTCAAAATCAGACTCGGCTCCCAATTCACCTTCATAAGTAGGGTTGCAGGTCACCCTTGTGTGAGAGGAAGTACCACGGGCTCCCAAATGATACCAATTGATACGATCGGGGTGCGACCCTCTCGTATATCACAGGAACATCATTCCCAAAGGACCGTCTTGAAAAGAAATCCATACAAAATAACCCAATCTTCTTGACCCCTTCGTAACTTGTCGAAGACCCCAAGAACAACTTGAGTTGTGATAACCACTCGATCTTCTTGACCCCTTCGTAACTTGTCGAAGACCCCAAGAACAACTCGAATGGGTTGCTTCGAATATTCAACCAAGATCGTTGAAATCCTCCTTTTGTGCTGCAAGTTAGACCCCTAGCCAACCCGTGGAATAGACACCTAACCAACCTGTGGAATAGACCCCTAACCAACTCGTGGAATAGACCCCTAATTGACAAACTCAAAAGAATGAATCAAATCAAGTGGAAGAAACTCTAGGCGTAGGTTTTGGTCGCCATGGAATCACTCTAATAAGACCAGAAATTAGTTCTATTCCAAGAACTAAGAAAACTCTCGTAGAGAGAAAACTCACAATTTTTATTGATTCATCATAATATCGTTGAAATAATACAAGGAATGCCCTTTTATAGGCTCATAAAAAATATTCTAGAAAACTTACTAAAAACCTATCACTAGTTGTAACCTATCACAATTAGATTACAACTTGTAAAAATAAATAACACAAAAAACTATGATCCTTCTTTCATATCTTCCCATTTGAGTGGATGCTAGATAGGCCATCTTCCATGCTCCATTGCCATGCCTTGTGCCCATGCACGTATCAGAAATATTCAGCTGGGTGATTTGTAATCAAATAAGGAATGCGATTAATTGAACTTGTGGATGATGTATCTATTCGTGGGATTTATTCTGCTGTTGAATTTCTTGCTATTTCTTGTTCAAAGTCCTTGAAGAACATGAATTACTTCCAGTTTTTAAGAAGACAGAAAAGCTCTAGCCAGAATTCAGTTGTTTTTTTGGGTTATATATTTTTCCCTTTGGTACGTTTTTGCCTACATTCATTCTAGATCAAAATGAGGACTCAAAAAAACTTCCAATTTTAATTAAAGATATGGTGATTTTAAGCCATTTGTTTAGTACTAGTGCTTTGTCTTTTCATATTTCACTAATGATTTTAAGGCATTTATTTAGTACTAGTGTTTTGTCCTTTCTTGTTTCACTTTGTTTGTGTGCGTGTGCTGTTTCATTTCTTTTCAGTTGCTAGTTATGAGAAGTACAAAATCTTTAGCATTAATAAACTTGTGATACTACAAAAAGGTTTTTTGTGTTTAGGCTGCTAAAAACACAATTTTACTCAGACAAAGTCTGATTCTGTGTAACTAAATAAATGAAGTATAAAAGGCCAGGAAAGCTTTATGCGAAAACTTAGATTTGCTAATTGCTTACATATATTGTGTGCAGATAATCGTTGAATAACAGTGTCTATAACTGTAACCTAATATTTAACTGGAATGTGACAAATGAGGATCTAAATTGTTCTTTCATTTTCATTTTTGATTATATATTGATGATTTTGGTAAATAAATAAAAATATCATATAAGGATTGTAATTTAACTGCTAAGGTATCTATTTGTTTGTTCTTTATTCAATAGATAAACTACCTTTATACAAATTTCTTGTTAATTTTGACTAATGCACCTCAAGATTAACAATCATGTCAATAAGCCTTATTTTCTTATGTTAGTAATTAAACTCCATAATTAAATTAAGAATGCCATTAATATAAGAATTCAGAAAGAGCACTCAATGGACTGAAAAAATGTAAAAGTGCATTCTACACCGTTAATTTCTCCATCTTTGTAATCATATTTAGAACATGCCATTTTGATGATCAACGCTTGAAAAACCTCCAAGAATTAAATAAGAAATTAGATGAATTTATATAATATAATTTATTTTCGACCTTTCCAAAAAAAAAAATAAAAGGATTGTCGCTGGTACCACTCACAATTTTCAAATAAAGTTGTGCCAAATTTTGCCAGTGTGACACAGATATGCTACATTCGTTAATCCTCTTACCAAAGGAATCTACCAAACGGTAACAGAGGAATCCTATTTGATGCCAGTGATTCATCTTTCTGTTGCTCAAAATTCTGGTGCTGAAAGTTTCCTTCCGGACCTGAGCATTCGACATGGTATCCAGATTCTGGCGCCGATCAACATCACTCCTGATGTTGCTTCTCTTCATATTTCAGATGACAGGAAGGGTAAGGATTACAATCCTGTCGGTGACGGAGCACGATTTCCAATTCTTCATATTGGCCCTAGTTCCATTCAGTCTTGAAGAGCACTTTTTCTACAACATATTTTACATGTCCCTCATATTACAAACCTTTACTTTTTGTCCAAAAATTCAGTCGTAATAATAATTGTTTTATTGAATTTCACCCGGACCATTGTCTTGTGAAAGATCATATTACCAAGAAGGTACTATTGGGTGAGTTAGCCTTCTACAAGCTGTGTGGTTCTCTTCATCAACAAAATAAGTTTGATGCAATGGCCTTTTTACTTGGAGAATTTGCATGCTCGGCTTGGACATCCAAATTATTAAACCGTTCGTCATTTAGTTAATCAATTTCAGTTATCCTGTTCATCCTTTCGTCATTTTTTCAAATAAATATTCATCTATCTATTTGGGAAAATTATATAGAACTTCTTTATCATTGACACAGCATCATAATACTAAATCTTTAGAGTTAATTCATTCTGATGTCTAGGACCATTCCCTATTTGTTCTTCTTCTGGACATAGATATTTTATTATTTCTATGAAATAATAAAATATCTATTTGTTTATTCTGGACATAGATATTTGTTTCCTATGAAATGCAAAACTGAAGTGTTCCAACTTTGTTGTCAGTTCAAAAATCTGGTAGAAAAACAATCTAATTGTCCGATTAAACAATTTCAACTTGACTGGGGTGGAGAGTATCGTTCCTTAAGTATTTTCAAACCCACGGTGTCCTTCATCACATCATATGTCCTCGTACACGTGAACAAAATGGTACCACAGAACGGAAAATTAGACACATTGTTGATATTGATGTTGCCTTACCCAAACATTCGCGGCTTAATATTGGCAATTTGCCTTTGAGAGTGCTATTTCTCAAAGACCATACGCCTACCACTTCTTTATCTAATAAAATTCCATTTCAAGGTTCTTTTTCAATAAACACTTGATTATAAATTTCTTTGTGTGTTCAGATTTGTAGTCTATCTTTTGCTTAGACCATATAATAAAAATAAATTTTCCTTTCGCTCCAAACAATGTGTCTTCAATGGTTATTCAACTCATGATCTTGGGTATAGATGTCTTGATAAAGACAAAGGGAAAATATATTTTGGTGGACCTATCGAATTCGATGAGTCTATTTTTCCTTTTACTAAAGTTTTAGGTTCCACCTCATGTGACCAAGCAAATCATGCCTCTCCTCCTTGGCTTCAGATAACCTATCCAGTTTCCTCACTTGTTCCACCAACTGTATCTCCATCAGGTAATTTTTAAACCATGACTCTTCCTTATCCAACTCAGACTCCTCATCTGCATCATCTCCTTCTTCAAATCCGAATTCCAAACATCACCTTATCCCTATCTCAAACTATACAAGTTGTTCCAATCTACATCCATCTCAACCACCTCATCCAAATACATCTCGACCAAATCAACAAGTATTGGATACCACCCAGCCTTCTTCCCCAAAACATGTCACCCTACAAGAACTCACCCCATGAAATTACGTCCACATAAATCACTAAATACGCTCATCTTCATCAAGTCGTTTCCTCCGCAAGCCCTTCTGAGTCGACATTGTAATACCAATGACCTTCAGGGGCAATTATGTAATTTGACATGATTTGGGTGAAAATGTAAATTGGAAGCTCACAAGGGACTCAAGTGCAATTTCTACATTTTGTTTCTTTTGCCCAAAAGACTTAGGGCATTTCTCTTTTCTTTCATTTTTCTCCTCTTCCATTTCTTCTCTACTCTTCTTCCCAAGATTTCCCAACTCATAGCTCTCCATTTTCTTTTGAAGAAGTAAGGGAACTTTCCACTCAAGGAGAAGCAAGTAGAGAAAACCTTGAGGCTTCAACTTCATCTCCCCAACCAAGGTAATTTGTTTCTCTAAACTTTCCTCACATTTCATGGGTTTTGGTTATAGTAAGAGTAGTGTGATTAGGTGGTTGATTTGGGAAGTTTTATGGTCCTTAGTGCTTATATAAAATGTGTTTATATTGGTATGGGTGAATATGTGTGTGAGTTTATGGTTGATTTATGAGGAATGTGGGTGAAGAACTTTGAGAGATTATATGTGATTTGTGAGTTGGGTTTTGTGATTTATGAAGTGTATTATGTTTATGTGTTGTTTTCTTGGCATATGAAACCGTTTTGGAGCTGATTTGGTAATTTGATGATGTTGATTGAGATTGGAGAGAGGTTGGGTGTGGGAAAATCGTATTGCAGGACAGTCTGGGTGCCAGCCGCGACCCCAGCCGCGCCCGCGGTTGGAACCGCGGCTGGAGTGACCAAGAGTCTGACCGTGGCCGCGGCATGGGCCGCGCCACGGATGGCGAGCCACGGGTCAGCTCGTGCGAGCCGCGGCCGTGGCTCGGTAGCAATCCACCCGCGGCTCAGCTTCTGCTGAGACCCGCGGGTGAACCTTTTTGATCCGTGGGCGCGGATCAACTGTTTAGCCCCCTTCTTGCTCCGTTTTGCATCTGAAGTCTAGATTTAAGTCCCAACCGTGATTCCTTGATACATTTAGCTTATAATTGGGTTGTTATTTGTATGTTTTAGGCGAAGAACACGATCAACCTTCGCGGGGTTTTTGAGTTCGCTCAGGATTGAGGTAAGTGGGACTTGCATCCCTTGGATTTTGGAAAACGAATCCTTGCCAAGTACAATTACTTTGATACCCTATTTGCTATATCAAATGGCTTGATTGTGATTATGTTCTCATATTCTATGACTTAATAATATATGTGATACAAATGAATGATCGAATAACTGAATTGTTTGTACAATGAAGTAATGTATGAATGATGTTGTATGTTTGACCGAACTGACCGGGTAATAGTCAGTAGGACCGGACTGGCCGGGTAAAAGTCAGTATGACCGAGCTGACCGGGTTAAAGTCAATCTGACCGAACTGACCGGGTAAAAGTCAGTATGACCGGGCAACCGGGTTATAGTGAATGACTAGGATATCCAGGGCTCTGTTTGAATGAATTGACCCTTTGTCTGAATGCAATGAGACTCTATTTAAGTGCATTACTTGCTTTTGATAATTGATTTGGATTTGTGACTAATTGTGCATTTTCAAGTTCCTCCGTACTTATATAAATGATTAATTAAGTGTTTTGAACGTAGTTATATGTATGACACCTTCGAGCCACAAGGTGATACTTTTGCCACTTACTGAGTGATTTTGTCACTCACCCCTCTCATTTTGTTGTGCAGTGATCAGGTGAATCGTAGAGGAGGGTTGTACTAGCATTCGGGGTACTCAAGGTGATTAGATAATAGTATGCTAGTGAGATTTTGTTAGTTATGATATTTATGTTACTTAGACTATGCTGGTACTATATTAAGTAAGGTTAAGACTCTAGAGGTTGTTTTCGGCATCTAAAACTGTGTATCTGATGTATTAACTACTATGGTATTGGATGACAATGTACTTGTACCTAATATTATTATTCTACTTGGGATATTGTTAATGGCTTTGTATTTGTAATATTTGGGGCATTCATGTTAGATGCTTGGACCTTTGAGCCTTGTGACTCAGCTTAGCCTAGTCACGGCAGGTATTATGTCCCGGGCACGGGGCGTGACAGACATCCTTTACTGAAGCCAATAAACACCCTGAATAGAGACGTGCAATGGAGCTAGAGTTTGATTCTCTACAATGAAATTAGACTTGGGACCTTGTGCCATGTCGCCATAACGTCAATGTTGTAGGCAATAGCTGGGTTAATATATATGTAATTGCCCACACACTATACATAATACATGCATTCATTCTGTCACATACTATACATAATCACACAAAACAATAATAAATAATATATGCCAACATTGTAGCATATCAAACAAAATATAATCTGTATATGCATAATCATGTATAGGTAGATTCAGATTCATCAATGTAGGAACCAGTCGTTTTAGATATCTAGTCTAACTTTTTTTTTCAGTTAGGAGGGTCATAAGCGTACGTGCATGTCCTAACTACTCACCGTCACGGAGGTAGACAAGAACTAGTTCTCTCTGGTGTACAAAGAATAATTAGAGCCAAAACATACATGTCACACGTTCACACATCACACACATACATGCATGTATATATAAATAGTTAAGGTGCCACAGTATATGAAGAATTTTCACACGTATTACATACTCATTCTGAGTTTCATATAACGCAAATATTCATGAAATGAATAAATAAATAAATATATATATATATATATACCAAGAATTTTCTTTTTCAAAACATAAGAAAAGGTAGGAACCATTTACCGTAAAGTCGAACACCAAACGTACTAGCTCAAATAATCATAATCCCAAAGATATTCACCACCTATTTACCATCACAAGAAAATATATAGAGTCCTACCTCAGTAATTATATCCATAAAACATCAATACTTCTAGGCTTACTATAAGAATAATTCTAAAAAGAAAAACCCCAAAATATTACTATGCCTAATTATTTTATTTGACTATTTACTAAGAAAACTTAATATAACTTAGGCCCATACTCGAATGACTGACTTAAGTAATGTTAATTGAAGTAGACACTTAATAAGGAAACTAACTAAAACAATTCAACTTAAAAAAATTACTTAACAAAACTTATTTTACTATTATTGCTATTTCTACTGATGCATGTTCTATATAATGGGTCCCACTGTTAGGTCCCCTCCCAGCACGACGGATTATTGAATTGCACTGCCGTGGCTTGATTACAAATCTAAAAACTTGCACGGGTTTCATTGTTAAATGGTTAAGGAAATAGTACTATGATTCAAGGTTAAAGTTGCAGTAGTATGATTCCAAAAGCTTCTGCAAACCAATTGATTCCATCCATTCAAACAGCAACAATCCAACCGAAATGCAATTGAATGAGTCGTTGACTCCTAAATCCTGTGGAAGTCCTTTGACTTCCGCTTAACTCAATGTCGTGGCTAGATTGTCCACGGCTTGAGTTTTTTTTTTTTTTTTCCCTACTCCTTCATCCAGCAACATCAATAGCTTCTCATGTCCCTTCTTTGTTTTATTTTATTTTTCTTTCACGTAAGCAACCAAGATCAGATCTGCACAAAAGGAAAACCAATCTCCTCCTCAAACAAATTACTATCTCAAACATCTCACTTCCTCGTCAATTAAAAAAAAAAAGTCCTAGAAGTCATAATTTGAGCATCAATTCTTCTAAGATTTTTAAGCAATCTAAACCCTAATTCTCTAGGAACCAGTCTAAACTATGAATCTATATGCAATTAAATTTAAACTCAGGAATCCCACTACCCTTGCTTGCTATAGGAATCGTAGAAGTAGTCTATATTTCCTGACTCCATTATTTCTCTATTGTCTTCTTGCTCTAGCCCTTGGAAGAAAACAAACGTAAATTTGGAAATAAGAAAATGCAGTTTGATGGGCTTTTATAAATAAAAAAAAAAGAAAAAAAAAGAGTTAATCTATTTAATTATATTGTCTTCTTTTTTTATATATCAATAAGGCCCCCCACTTCTTTAAAACTTTGACCCCCAAAATATATTTTTCACAATTTGCCATTGAGCCCATGCAGGGCCCGGGTGTTTCATCTATGCTCGTGAGTATACACAGAAGTATGGTTTGCATTTTACTGATACCTTCAATTCGGTTGTGCAAAGCGATGACTGTTCATTCTGTTCTGACAGTGACAATCTCCAAAGGCTGGGTTCAACGACAGTTAGATATCAACAATACTTTTCACAATGGGCGTTTGAAAGAAAATATTTACATGGTGTAGTCATAGGGATTTGTTGATAAGTAATTTCCGGATTATGTTTATAAATTGAAGAAGTCTTATATGAACTAAAGCAGGCTCTGCCTGCATGGTTTGAGTACACCGTTTAGATGAGATGCATTACACCAACAAGGTATGTTGTAAAGATTTCTGCCCAATAGATGGATTAGGCCACAATTGTTTTTTCTTTTGATAAATTATTTTCACTTCATCAAGAAAAAGTTTATGAACAAGTCAACAATTTCCCTATACAGTACACGGAATGCCTATGTGTAGGCACATTGAAAATTATTAATCCACAAAAGTCATAATAAAAATCAAATCGTAGAGCGCCGACTACATTTTGCTTATTGGAATGTGTGGTAAGTCAAGAATTTTTCTAAAATGGACCTAGTCCACATGGATTGAATGCTGGGGACAACGAAATCAGACTTGGGACCTTGTGCGATGTCCCCATGACGTCAATGTTGTAGGCAATTGCTAGATTTATAAAATTAAAGAACATGCGGATGGTTCTATGCTGGTGAGTCTACACGGAAGTATGGTTTGTATATTACTGATACCTTCAATTCAGTTGTGAGAAGCGATGACTGTTCATTCTGTTCTCATAGTGACAGTCTCCAAAGGCTGGGTTCTATGACAATTAGATATCAGCAATGCTTTTCATAATGGGCGTTTGAAAGAAAATATTTACATGGTGCAGTGATAGGGATGTTGATAAGTAATTTCTGGATCATGTTTGTAAATTAAAGAAGTCTTATATGGATTGAAGCAGGCTCTGCCTGCATGGTTTAAGTACACCGTTTAGATGAGCTGCATTACACCAACATGGTATGTGTAAAGATTTCTAACCAATATATGGATTAGGCCACATTTGTTTTTTCATTTGATAAATTATTTTCACTTCGTCAAGAAAAAATTCATGAACAAGTCAACAATTTCACTATACAGTTCAGGAAATGCCTATGAATGCACATTGAAAATTATTAATCCACAAAAGTCATAATAAAAATCAAATCCTAGAGGGCCAGACTACTTTTTGCTCATTGGAATGTGTGGTAAGTCAATGATTTTTCTAAAATAGACTCAGTCTACATGGACCCAATGGTGGGGATCCCCACCATTAGGTCCATGTGGATTGGTCTACGATAGAATTGGCCATAAGTCAAGCTAGATATTGCTCATGGGCATATTCACAATGTCCTTTTCCACAATCAATTTATTTCTGTGCAAAAAGATTCATGTCACAATAATTATGGCTTCTCAATAATCGCGGTTCATCGTCTAGATTGGATTGAGAATCCATATTTTCAATTTATTTGTCCATTCGCTTTTTGTTGAATTTTTTTCCTTTTTTTGTGACTATAATTAGGCCAAAATTGACGTGAATTAACTAGACTCACAAACCGTCAAAAACAATTAAAATAATAATTAGTTCTGCCCAAGTCTGGTAGTGATTCATAGCTTTGGAACTCACGTTATTTCGTACAAATTAATAACCTGATTTAATGAGACAAAATAGATGGCTGCAATATGTGCCATCGAGACCAAATTTGAATTTATGTTCTCAAATGTATTGACTATTCAACTAAGAGATAAACTTTGTCTAAGAATTTACAATATCAAGTTTGTAATTTGCATTCCAGGATATTTCGAAGACAAACATAGGCCTGCCAAACGAAGCACGCAATATAGGACTAATACTTTTTTTTTTTTTTGAATAAATATAGGACTAATACTTGTTGGACAATTACATAGAGAAAATGTAATATTTTCTATCGTTATTCCGTGACCAACCGAGACCAGATGATGTAACATTTCTTGGAAGAACACGCTACGGTCAAGAACGAGGTTAGGTGGATGAATGAGTCCATACATGCATAGGAAAGAAAGACCGACATTTTCATCAATCCTTGTCATTGAGACCAATCTGGTACATCAATTCTAGAGAAGTATAGACTTGGACGTCTAATTTTTTGTAACAACTTTCAACCAATATCAATTTTTAATGCTTAAAATCTTGAACTAGTGAAAAATGAAGTTCCTGCAAAATTTATTTTGTTGCTGATGACAATTTGGGTTTTGACTAATGCATGTTAGAGTTGATGTATATCGGCTTCATCAGTTTCTGCTGTTAAATATCATGGTGTTATTAGAGAAGTGACCTACGAATCTTATTAAGTAGTTTAATATGTTTTGGGATTTCAACGTGGGACTGTTTTTTGTTTTTTAACATCCACTTAAAGCTTTCCAGGCCTTTTATACTCCATGTATTTAGTTACACAGAATTAAGACTTTTTACGAGTAAATTTGTGTTTTTAGCAGCCTAAACACAAAAAAGCTGCAGTGTCGCAAGTTTATTAATGCTAAAGATTTTATACTTCTCATATTTGGCAACTGAAAAGAAATGGAAGAACACACACAAGAAGTGAAACAAGAAAGGACAAAGCACTAGGATTAAACCAATGCCTTTAAATCACCTTTCGTTTAGTTGGAATTGGAAACTTTAAATGCTACCGATTCATCAGCAGAAACGAATAATCAATCCCACGACTGATCCAACATCCAAAAGTTCAATTAATCGCAATAAAACGATGATCAGGCAATGAACATTTCACATTCACATTATTCGTTTGGAAATTTCTCAGATTTTTTATCAATACAGTTGAGATTAACTAAAAGCAGTTCTCCCTGCGGATATGAGCAATAAAAGACTCCATTTCCAAGCGACTAACACCACCATCCATCACAGATTCCTTCACAGCTTTGCTCAATTCTCCAACCCTTTTCCTCAACTCCTCTCCTTCAGGTGAGTCCATCAATCTTCCTACGGCATTTTCAACAGCTTCACACGTAACAAGTTCAGCTCGACAAGACCAATCCCAGACGATTAGACCAACTTCCAGCACCTTTTCTAGTAATATGGCATTTCTGGACTGGTCAGAATGCATCGGCCATGCTGCCACTGGCACTCCCATTGTAATACTCTCTATACAAGAGTTCCATCCACAATGACTCATGAAACCACCGGTTGATGAATGCCCCAAAATTTCCAACTGAGGTGCCCAGTCCCTTACAATTATACCCCTGCCATCGATTCTCTCTTCGAACCCTTCTGGCAACTGAGGTCTCCTAACATCTCCATCAGAAACATCTCCTTTATCTGCATCTCTCAGAACCCATATAAATTTTTGCTCACTGTTTTCTAAGCCAATGGCGATCTGGATCACTTCATCATCAGATAATGAAGTTGTCGAACCAAAGGAAATGAAAATGACCGAGTTTGGGTTTTGTTTGTCAAGCCAATCCAGGCAATGATGTCTTGTTTCTGAATTCTTCTGATCATCTACCACGACTGGATTAAATGGACCAATAGCCCATTGCTTGTTCGAGTTCCATACATTAGCTTTTGCAAGGAGATCAAGATATGGAGCCTCTATAGCTCTACACGTATTGTAAAGGTTCCCAGAATTAATCCCTCTGGATTGGTGTTGAAATATCATAAACTCTATCAATTCTGGAGGGAAGCAGCTCTTGTATGATGGAAGATTTTCAAGTAGTTCGACCTGTTCTGACCCGGATGGTTTTGGTTTCCTTTCTTGTTCCCAAACAGTCGTGTAAAAATAGAAGGCTGAACTGCTTAGAAAGCAGTAGGATTCAGCGTTCGGAATTGAACGCACATCCTGGATTACATAGGGCATGAGAGAGTCATGAATAACAATTAATCTTGTGGTTGTACTTGAAAGTGTTTGAAGAAGCGAACAAACTGGCTCTCGAAGTTTAATTGATGCGTTAAACAAAGGCAAGAGTTGCATAGGATATTTTGTCGGGCCATTGGGATTGGGAGGAGGAGTTTCATAAGAAGGGAGTGGAAATTCATGAAAATGAATGTTCGATATAGAAACAGGATCCCAACCATGGACACGAACCTTGGCCTGACGGGTATGAGTGGGTGTGCTCACGTAGTGGACCGGTATACCGAAGGAGGAGATGAGGCGGGAGAGATGGAGGAGTGGATTTAGATGGCCTTGTGCTGGAAGGGGAACTATAACCACAATTACTTGAGTCTGTTGAGTGCCATTCTGGCCATGGTTTTGGCCACTGGTGTGTTCTTTAAAAGACATTAGCAAGGTTTAGGTGGTGGGAATTAGGAATTTGGAATGCTATTGCTCTTAACTGGTAAGAATTGCTTTGGACTTACAAGGTATACACAAGATAGGACGAAAACCTGGATCATTGCAGTTGGAATCTGTTGCTTTCGCTGTCACTAAAAAAAAATATGCTGCCAGCTTATCCTCGGGCACTGGGCCTTGCAAGTGGCCGTTGGCCATGTGCCAATTCTAACAAATTGGAGCTAGTTTAAGTGATTAGTAAATATATGTAATTGGTCAGTGAATATATATAATCTGTCAGTAAAAATTTGTTATTTCTTTTCATTTCAAAACGATGTCATTTTTTGGCTTCAAATTTAGCTAACATGATCCAATATTAATTGTCCATTATTAATTCATTTAATTTGGATCGTGAACTTGTTATAAATGAAAATTGTAAAGTTCCATAACCAAACGAAACAGTTGTAAGAATAAATGCATTACAACTTCGTGTCCACAATTACATCGAATTGTTGTTTCTTGTCGTATGATTGCACATGATAAAATTCAAGAACAAAGTGCCTCTTTGGGCTAAAATGTCATATATTCATGAATATTTCACGGTCTGCTCTTCTCTCTCTTAATTTTTCATTTTATTAAATTTATTATATGATTTTTTCATGGAAATTTTTTTAAAACTTATGAACTTTCTCAAGTTAAAAAAACCGAGGGAAACTGGCAGCATATTTTTGATGTGGCCAACATTCCACTGCAATGACTCAGGTTAGCTAAGCCAAAGAAGCAAGAAAAGAAAAAGGAGATCTCAGAGGTATTTCGTAAGATGAAAATCAACATCTCTCTCTTGGACTTGATCAAGCAAATACCAAGATATGCGAAAGTTTTGAAACATTGTGTGTCAATGAGAGAAAATTGAGAGGAGATGAGAGAATCATGGTAGGAGAAAACTTTTCAGTATTTTGCGAGGGAAGTTGCCACCAAAATGCAAAGATCTAGGTGCATTTACCATTCTTTGCAAAACAGGAAATATTAAAATTAGAAGTGCCATGCTAGATTTAGGGGCTTCTATTAATGTGATGCCAAATTCTATTTATAATTCCCTCAATCTAGGGTTTTTGAAAGAAACTGGGATCATAATTCAATTAACTGATTGTACTAATGCATATCCTAATGGTTTAATTGTAGATGTCTTAGCTCAAGTAAATGAATTAGTATTCCCTGTTGATTTTTATGTCCTTGAGATGAATGATGACAACTCTCCTAATCTGTCACATATCTTGTTAGGTAGACCATTCCTAAGTATTGCCTGAACTAAGATTGATGTTTTTGAGGGTATTCTATCAATGAAGTTTAATGGGGACTTTGTTCGTTTTAATATTTTTGATGGCATAAAATATCCTACTGACTTTCATTCGATGTTAGCTGTTAGTACAATTAACTCTGCAGTGCACGAATTAACCCTGTAGTGCATGAATTTTTTCATGTAAAATTCTTGTTAAAATCTTTTCATTTGGTGTTTTCATGACCAACAATTTTCATGTAAAATTTTTGTTGTTGGGCAAGAGGTACTACTCAATAATTTCAAGTTTAAGCTCTTTTCATGTAAGCTATGTTCTGCGTAATTGGCCTATTTGTTATTACTAATATTTTTCATGATGGTGCAGTGGAGATCAAAAGTTTGATGACGGACAATAAATTTCTGACTAAAAGATATCGTCTTAAACCTTATCACGAGGGATTTGAAGTTGAAAAAGTGAAGGCAATTCCACTTGAGGATCTAATTTGCAAAGCTTAAGGAGACTTAATTGCATCTAGAAAAAGATGTTAAACAAAGGCACTATTGGGAGACAATAGAATATTTTTTAGTTTATTTTATGTTATTTTTTATTTTTAAGTTGTTTTAAGTTTAAATGTAAAAGTTTAATTGTTTTTGTTTGACCAAAAATTTTCTTCTAAGACGTGCCTACACCCTACAACAGGTGCTTTGGAGGTTCAAAAAAATTGAATGATCAAAAGACCTGAATTTTTGAAAAGTGGCCACATCTTACAACCAACACTGAAGAAGTTAGAACATGAAAAATAGTCAGAAGACTTAATCCTTTGAAGCTGCCCACACTTCACAAACATTATTTAGGGAAGTTGAGAAGTTAAAAGTCAGAAAACATTTTGTGATGCAACATGCCCATATTTTAGAACTAAAAGTCTTTTGTTAATTTGGTTGTTAAAAAAAGAATCCTATTTCTCTTCTCTAATTTTTTCCTTATTTCATTATATCCTTATTTCTTTCTTTTCCTTTTCTATTTCGTCTTCTCTATCTCTCTTTTCTCTATTTCACTGCTTCCTTCTTGTCCTCTCTCTCTCTCTCTCTCTCTCTCTCTCTATATATATATATATATATCTCTCCCTCCCTCCCTTCCCCCCTCCTTGCAATAAAACCACCGCCTTACCACCCACTGTCTCTCATCGTTGCCTCTCTCCTTCGCCCACTCTTTCTCCACCCGAATCACCTGAAACCTACCACTTTTTCATCTCTCTTACCCAATACAGCACCACTTTTCTCTCCCATTTCTTCTCTCACTCGCTGCATACCACTACTGCCTTTTTTTTTTCCCTTTGTAACTCGTTCCATTCTATCTCAACCAAATCATTCACCACCCTCCTTGTAAATAGCCGATCACAACCATCACCACCCTTTCTTAGCCGCATAGCCCTGCAGCTCCAACCCACGTAAATCAA
This sequence comes from Mitragyna speciosa, assembly GCA_024721245.1. Classification (NCBI taxonomy): domain Eukaryota; kingdom Viridiplantae; phylum Streptophyta; class Magnoliopsida; order Gentianales; family Rubiaceae; genus Mitragyna; species Mitragyna speciosa. Next base: position 369,592 of record JAMWEH010000142.1, on the reverse strand, counting down.
ACCACCAACCACCACTGTCACAACTACCACCACCCACTACGCCTCTCCCTATCTATCTCTCTCAACCTGAGATAATCCCCAATCATCACCTTTAATTGAACAGCTCCATATAATTTTTTAATTAATTTGATTAATTTTATGCTCTACTGGTTAATATTGTAATTGGACCATTTTTTTTGTTTGTTAATTGTTTCCATTAAATGCTATTATATTAGAGTGATTGTTGTGAGACTTGGACTGTGACATTGTCGCGAACGAAGATTATTAGTTGTTTGCCTTCTTGGATTATTGAATAGTGGATTTATAGTGATAATTAATTTCCTGGCCTGTTGGCTTACCGAATTAATGAAAATTGTTGGACTTGAATATTTCCTAATGAACTGTTATTAGGTTCTTGTTAAAGATTGGCTATGATGTGATTGAATTATTTTGTTGAATTATTGAATAGTGGTACTAGTAGTTTTTGTGATTTACCGTTTCAGTAGTACCTTTGGTTCAATGTTGATAATATGGTGCAGTTAGACAAGTAGTCTTGCAGAAGAAGCATCTCATAAATGACACTAAGCTCTTCACTTTTGTTTTGCTACCACTTTTGCAGTTGGAGCCTTAGTTGCAGCAGTTGCATACAAGCATCCAACAGTTGGATCATCATCTTTCTCAAATAGAATCAAAATTCTCAGCTGAAACAACACCTGATGGCCTTCTTTATGTTCATGTGTTTCACTCCATTTAACGCCCCAGTGCTTAGTTGCCTTTTTAGGGAAGTCCCCGTTATTCTCACTTATGCCTTTATTCTCTTACATTGGAGACTATGGAGAGTCTAGGTGTGAGGGAGGATTTATGTATTTGCTTTATGTTTGGTGTCAATGTGTTGTGGTTAGTTAAAGTATCATTTTCGTTCTTTCTTTAATGTGTGGTAATTTTTTTTCTTTAATGTGATATCTTGTCTTTTTAATTTCTCAATAAGAGACAAGTATGATTAGTATGGTTTTCATTGCTAGTGTGGTTATTGCATTTTTCTGACAATGAATTAAAATCATAGTATGCAAGATTTGACACAAAAATAGTTACTTTGTGAGTTTTTGAGCCCTAGGAGCATTCCACTCAATTGCTTTATTTTCATTTGACGAGTGATTATCACACATGGATGTAACATTCTAGAACTTGCTTTATTGTACATGTCAATATCACATTTTTATGAAATTTGGTGCATAAAAATGACAAGCACAATTAGGTTTAACCTCTTTTGACTTCTTGAAATACCCACCTTTACATGATACCACTAGTGACCCTTTTTGAACCTTAGCCTTTTCTTCTTTTATTAGTCATTAAAATTTAACCAAAACCTCTTTGTTTTAACTTTCTCCTTCAACCTTGAGTTGAATTAATTTTGTTGCATGAAAAATTACAAGCCTCATTGCAATGTTTATTGAAGAAGCAAATACTGGCAAGTACTAGTGTCTTGATGTTATTTCTATTTATGTTCAAAAGAAAAAATGAAAAAAATTGAAAAAAAAAAGAGAAAAAGTGGAAAAGTACAAAAATATTTGTGAAGTGATGTGTACATATGTGTTGTTTTATGATGTTGGGCAAAAGCCCTAGATGTGTTTGTACTTATATAGTTTGCTCAAGTTATGTAATTATATGAGGCAATGAAGTACGTGAGAAATGGTAATTGAATGCATGTAGTAAATTTAAGCATTCTCTTTGACACCATTTACACTTACAATATCCTTTTTATTCGCCCTTTGATCGTAGCTTCATGAAAACCTTGTTCAAAGACCCTTAGATTTTTGCATTAAATTTCAATTCTAGTGGTGGAGATGTGATACATGAGCATGCATATGGTAATGTCATTCTATGATGTTGATATGACAATAAATGGCCCTTTAAAGCAGTTTTGCATGCATAGAGTGAAATCCAAGAGGAAGTTGTTGAATCTTATACATTTTGAGTTTTGAGAAATTGTTGGGGGAAAATGTGCTATTCATGCTAGCATTTGGAAATTTTACTGAGGAAGGCTTCTTTTTCTTGTTTGAGAAATACTTGAGGACAAGCATTGTTTAGATGTGTTTAGGTGTGGGGGTATTTGATGGTGTATTTTTTAGTTAGTATTAATTGGGTGTTCTTCCATTATGCTTTAATGTTTTACAGTGTCATTAAATCATGTCTTCTTATGTTTATGTTTTGTGTCATTGCAGGTAATTAGGAATAAATTGGAAGATAAAGAAGCTTCAAGAAAACTTTTGGTTGAAAGGCGTGGGCATATTGTAAAGATGAAATCGAGTTGTTGGTTTGGAGAGGACTCTGCATTAACAACTCAAGTTTCAAGATTTAGTTACGCTAGATTGTCTTTAGTAGTTATCGTTATCTTTTATTAGTTAGAATTTGTTTTCTATTTTATATAAGTAGTTTTAGTTAAGTAGGACCTTTTTAAGAATAATTCCTTGTGATAGGAATCCTAATTAGTTATGTAATTGCTTAATTATAGAGAGTAATATTGGTGCCTTCAATAATTTTTGGATGGTTGGAAATGGTTAGAGGGGAAAATATGCTAATAATTAGGGGTTTTGGTACTACGGCTAAGATTAGACTTTTGTTAGGATAACTTAGAAGGTGTTTGATAGCATAGCTTAATGTTAAAAATTAATGGATTAAGAGCTTTTTGAATTCAGTATGTTTGATAAAACAAAATTCTTTCATCACTTAATACATTAAGCACTTATTTAATTTGTATACAAAATTTTAAGTGATAAATTTTTACTTAATTTGCTAAATTTTGATACTCTTTCCCCTTACACACACTCACTCTCACACACACATCTGTGCACACACACACATACTCTCTCACATGCACAATCTCTCTCTCTCTCTCACACACACACACACACACTCTCTCTCTCTCTCCCCACACAATTTCTTTTGCACACACCTACATACTTTCTTGCATATACACTTTTACATGCACACACACACACACACATCTTCCACATAGACATTTTCTATCTATCATAGACACATGCACATATTCGAATTTTTCTTCTTTCACATACTTACATGCGTTTTTACATATATACGTATACTTTCTCTTTCCCACATATTCTCACACATTAATAAACTTATCCTCTATCTCTCACAAACAAAAATATCTTTTTTTCTCTTATAGATTAGTAATAAATTATTAACTTTTTAAGATAAAATAATTATATTATGAGGGGAAATATTTAAATTTAGTGCATATGTTCACTGAATTATCAAACAGATAAAACATTTATCAATTCAGTAACTTAATACTTTTCATACTTAAATTTTAGACTTTAGATTTCATGTTTCAATTTTACCAAACACCACCTTAGTGTAATTTGGTATATTTAGGATCATAACTGAGCATTTAGTGACATAGTTAGATGAAAGAGGTAACTATTACTACTTGGACTACTTGAATTAGTATTTGGACTAAAGTAAGCGGTGCATGTATCCTTTCTATTTTTGAAAATGGTATTTGTAGACACTTATGCTTTGAAGGATAATTTGTCTATATTAAAATGGTTTGAGTGTGCATATGTTAATGTTTTGCTATAATGAACACACGTGGTACAATCAAATTTTTTGAATGACTATTTGATTGAGCTATTGTGTAAGATGACTTTTGATGGGATTAGTTCCTTAATTGGAGGAGGTGATATAATTTGAAACGTGCTAACCGTTGATAGTTAGCAATTTGACTAAACTGACTAGGCGAAAGTTAATTCTGGATTGTGTTAATTGAGTTAAGTTAACAACTGGATATTCAGAGTCAATTGTTGGCTTATGCTGAAGCTCTTTTATATGTGTATAAAGTGTTATGGAAATGCTGTCACGTATTTTGTAATTTATGTGAATGATTGATGCTTATTACTAGATTAATTTTCACTCACCCCTCATTTTTTTCCACAGAGTTGAAAATGAGTTTATTGAAGAAGATTTGAATAGCAAGTTGGTAGTAGATGGAAGCAAGGATGATCCGTCATAGAGAAATGATTTATGCTTGTTTATGATAAATTATGCTAAAACTTGAACTATTATTTTGCTTATGTTAGGAGTGATCTTGATTGTAACTGAAGGATTGTAATGTTGCTATTGTGGATAATTTGATAATTATGGTTTATATCAAAACTATTGTGATGAGATGGTTAGATGCTTTGATCTTTGTGGGTTGTGTCTTAGCTTAATTTAAGGCACAACGGTGTTATGATCGAGGCACTAAAATGACATCTTAGGTCTTCCATTACATATGACTTCAATCTCCACTTATCGCATATTTTGGCCAACTTTTGTGTTTTTTTTTTTGTAAATTAATTACACAAATATTAAAAATTTTAATATTTGTACCCAATAAAAAAAAGAATAGTATAGTCATTTTGATAGTGAGAGGGACTTTGTCCTATAGTCTAAAAGTTATTTTGACATGATTATTTTTTTCTTTACTTTTTGATGTCTAATTTTATCGTGTTTAAAAGTAGAAAACAAAGTTGAATTTATTCAATAGTCATACATTTTTTTATGATTATTAAGATCAATTTTAAAAGAACTTTTAGCTTTAGGTTAATCTTCTATACATTTACAATATCAAAAACTGTCTACACAAGCGGGTTTGTATTCATCACACGCACTTTGCAGTGATATTTGAAATCCTATTAGTATACACATAATATGAACTAAATATGTTATTATGAAAAAATCATTACACTGTTAGTGCATGATAGATTAATCTAGCTAAATTTCAAATCTTTAAAACAAAAAAAAGAACATGTGATCTCAGGGTAGATTTCTTTCATAATAAGTCCTTTTCAAACTGCAAATACAATAAGTACAGCAACAAAAATAGGAGTCAAGAAGCCAAGAACCGAGAAAGTATTGATTGCACATGTCACGTGATATATTAATAATAATCACTTATCATTAAATATTATAAAGTATGGGCCACCATTATTACATAGTGATAAATTATTTGCTCTAATGCATTAAGTAACAACACACACGATTAATTTTATATCATTTGGCCAACTACAATAGTTAGTCCAGAAAGAGAAATATGTGATTTGGACATTCAATTCTCAATTTCTTTCTTCTCCGATAGTAATTGTAAAATAGGGACCTTGGAGGGCATTTTCGTAATTTGGTAGGTTGGGTGAAGATTTATTTTATACACGATAAGGGACTTGAGAGAAATTTGTACAAATTGTTCTTTTACCCAAATAGATTTAGGGGATATTTCTTTTCTCATTTTCTTTCTTCTTTTTCTTCTCCCCAACTTTCTCTTTTTCTCTCTAAAATTTTCCTCTTCTTTTCCTCCATTCTTGCTTGAAGAAGGCATTGAAGGGTCTCTTTCTAGAAAGGGAACAAGGGAGGAAGTGTTGAAGCTACCACCCAATCTTTCGCCCAATGTGTTTCCTCTCAAGCTCTAATTCTTTTTCCTTTAGTTTGGTTGTGTCAAAATGGGTTTATGGATGGTTGATATGGGAAGTTTAGGGTCTTTGTGCTTTAATGAGTTTGTGCTATGTATTGTTGTGGGTGTGTGTAAGTTGATGGTGGAATTTTGAGGATTGTGAATGGAAGAACCTTGAGGGATTTTGTGTGATCATGGCTTATTTTTTGATTAATGGGTGTTTTGAGCTTAATGTGCTTTGTTATTGCCTTATTTTTTCAATTTTGGTGTTAGTTTGGAGTTTGGGTTGTGAAGGATGAGGGTTGGGTGAGTGAAGAATGGTATTGCAGCCTTTTCGTCTCTTAGACGTGGGCAAAGACTAGTTGCGTACAAAGACTAGCCACGCGCATGGCTTAGTTGGCTCTCACCTGTGGCAAATCTTTGACTTGCGAGTTGCGAGCGAGGCTTATTGAGCTGCGGCCACTACTCGAGGTGGCTAGCCCGTGGCTATTCTTTACCTGCTAGCTGTAGGCAGGGCCTAGACCAGCAATGCTCGTGGCTGGCAGTTGGGTGGCCGTGACTCGCCTAGTTTTGGGGAGCTGCGAGTCTGCTAGGGGATCCACAGGCGTGGATCACTTCCTTCCACCCGCGATCACCCTTTTACTCTAGCATCTTTGTTTCATTTTGCTTCCCGCTTCTAGAGTTAAGCTCTAATGATGATTTCTTGGTAGTTTAGTGTTTGATTGAGTGTTATTTATGTGTTATTAGGCAAAAATGGTGAACATCCATACTCCAACTATTTGAATTAGCTTCGAATCAAGGTAAGCAATATATGAATTCTTTGGCAATTGAAAATGAGCTTCGTTAAAACCTAATGTTCTAAATATTATTTGATATTTCGTTTGGCTTGAGTTTGGGATATTTTATGATTTGTGATATGAAATAATTATACGTGGTATTGTGATTGTTTGAATGATGTTTTGAATGAGCTCTTGGGGTAAAATGACTTATGACGAGACTAGTTCCTCAATTTGGTGATTGTGATTTGATATTTTACCGTGTTAATTGGGATTTGTTAGCTTTGGTTGACCGAATTGACCAGGTAGAGTAAAAAATTGATCGTGTTAACAGGGTGATAGTTAACAACTGGATATCCAAAATTATTAGTCGAATTACTACTTGAGCTCGTTATGTAATTTTTTGATAATTGATACGTTGTGAAATAAATGTGCTTTACCACATACTTTGTGAAGTACTTAATTAAATGTGGTTTCATTGTATGAAAACATATATGTATAACTGTCTCAAGCCAAAAAGAGATTCTTTACTACTTATTAGGTGACTTGTCACTTACTACTTTATTTGTTATCACAGTAGAGAAAGATTTTGTAGAGGAAGACTAGACCGACTCGTGGACCTTTTGATTTAGGTTTTGAAAGGGAACATATAGGGGTATATTTTGTTAAGGGTTGTATATTTTGTTCAATGATTGTATAGCCATATTCTTTTGTGCATGTCAGGTTATACATGTGGTGACTCCAATTCTTTTGTTATGGGAAATGGAAATGTATATAAAGAATAATTATATTTTGAATAAATGAAATGAGGCTTTTGGTTATGATCGTGCAATCATTAAGTTTTGACATGATTTTGTTATTTTTTGTATCGATGTAGCCTTGTGTTCTAACATAGCCAAAGGCACGATGGGTGCCACATCTCAAGGTATAAGGCATGACAGTAATGCATTACATATTATTGTTAAAGCCATTGGTAGCTTAATCGATTCAAAATTCAACATTAAAATACAGTCCTTAGTCATTACACTACCATGCTGGTCTTTCCATATAACAATTTATACTATTGTAGTAAAAAAAAGGATTGTCTACCCCTAATTTGTGACAAAGGAAAAACGTTAAAATGCAGTCTAGAAAGTTGACCTTGCAATCGATCCACCGAGTCATAGCTATAGTCTTCTACTTCTTCCTTGCTATAAAAAAGAAAATGATTTGCACTTCTCGCACATCCAAGAGGGATCTTGTCTCACATCTGTAATGCCAAGGATCTCAAGGGGGTAAATGGGTAATTTGACCAATTGAGTAGCATAAAAGACTTAAGGTTTCATTTTCTTTCTCTTCATCTTCTCATTTTTTTCTCTACCTTTCCCCCAAGCTCTTCTTCTCTCTTCTTCTAATCTCTTCCTTTTACTTCTCTAATCAAGAGAAAATCTTGCCAATTCAAGAACAAAGAGGAGAAATCTAAAGGGCTCTACCCAACCTTTCCTTACTCAAGGTAACTTCTCTAATCTCATCCTATTTCTTGGGTCTTTGCTTTATGGTAGTGCTTAGAGTAATTGTTGTGCAATTAGTGAAGAAATGGGTAGATTGGGATGTGATGATTATGGGTTATGTTTTTATGTAGATTTATACTTAAGAATGGAAGTGGGTCTCTTCATACATGTAGATTTTATTAATTAGGATGCCATTAAGAGCAATAAGTGGATGATTTGGTGGGTTAAAGATTATTAAGGTTATATTGAGCATGGGTATGTTTATATGAAATTTTTATACTTGGAATGGTTATGAGTTTTTCAGTTTATATGAGAATTCATTGGGTAATTGAAGTTTGTTTGTTGGGTTGTGTATAATATGTGTATTTGGGGTGTTAATGTGGGTTTTCTACGCTACTTGGTCACAATGTTTGAAGTTGTTTATGCCATTGTGACTATGGGTTATGATAATAGTGGTGATTAAGTTTAAGATTGAATGTGGGTTGTGCTAATTGTGTGGGTATGGATTCGTGGATGCTTGAGTTTTATGGTTGGAAGATGATCTGTGATGTATGTTTGAGTATAAATTGTGGTTTTCCAATCTATTTTACTATGCTTGAGCTTGATTAAGTGTTGATTGTGTTTGATGGTAGTTTTCTAAGCTTTTCTTTTCAAATAATAAGTTGGGTGGATTGCCTATCAAGTGTTTGAAGTAATGAATGAGTGAAATATCCATTGAAAATTGCTTTGCTTTAATGACCATGTGAATGGTAGTGTTTATGCTTTAATTGATTGTGGGTGTTATAAGGAATATTAGTTAGTAAGTAATTGGGAGATTTATGGTTGGATTGTGATTAATGACTTATGTTGAGCAAGAATTGTGGTTTTCAAATTTATTTTCTCATGTTTAAGTTAGATTAAGTGTTTGGTTTGTGTAGAGTTAAGTCAGGGTGTGAATGGGTAAGATTGCAGAATTTTCGCAATGAGACGTGGGCATATTGAGCTAAGCCGCGTGCATGGATCGGTTGGCTCCCACCCGTGGCAAGTCTCTGACTATCAAGCCGCAGGTGAGGCTTGATTGAGTATGGCCGCGGCTCATGGTGGACAGCCTGCGGCTAGTCTTTGCCTACCAAGCCGCAAGCAGGGCTAAGACGAGCCGTGGGTGCGACTGGCACAAGGTTGACCACGAATTACTATTCACTTTTCGTTAGTTACTCCATTTAGCCTCTTAAGTCTTGATTAAACTTTGATTATGATTATTTGATAGAATTAGCTTATGATTTAGCGTTTAATGGTGTGTTTTAGGTAAGAAAGGTTAAGGTCTTTTCTTGGATTAATTGATGTAGCTTGAACCGAGATAAGTAGTACGTGTATCCTTTATACTTTTAAAAATGTATTCATTATTACAATGATGTTTTATAAACTATTTTGCATATGTTAAATTGGCCTGAGTATGAATATGTTAATGATTTGCCATAAATATGTAAATGTGGTCAAATATGAATGAATGAATGTTTTGTGATTGAGCTCTTGTGTAAGGTAATTATTAACGGGACTAGTTCCTTAAATTTGGTGGAGGTGATATAAACTTTGAACCGCACTAACCGGGTGATAGTTAGTACATTGTTTTGAACTGGACCAATCGAGTGAAAATTAGCATGGAATCGTGTTAATCAGGTCATAGTTAACAACTGGATATTCAGGGTCAATATGCTTTATTACTTGGGCTCTCTCTTTAGTATCTATATGAAATGTTATATGGACCATATTTATTTATATGTATTATGATTGAAATGATGATTATTTGAATTATACCAAGTATATGTATATGTAACATACTCAGGCCAATAAAGTGATACTTGTACTACTTATTGGGTGAGTTTTCACTCACCCCTTTATTTTTATAAGCAGAAAAGGATGGTTTTGAAACCAAGGATTGCATTAGCTCTTCGAGCTAGGATTGATGATGATGACTTGGTTAGTGCAATACTTATAGTATTGTTTAGAATTTGTTAGAATATGTTTTGAAATTCTAGTTTTTGTAAATTGAAGTTCCAATTGTAATATGGAGTCTTTATAAAAATTTAGATTGGTGCTTATCTTTAATGTGATATTTAGGATGAATTATCTAGATGCTTTGACATTTGTAGCCTTGTGACTCAGTTTAGCCTAGTCACAGTGCTGTTATGTCCCGAGGTACGGGGCGTGACATTTTATCAATATTAATATCAATAGTCAGCCACCTCAAAATTATTCTAATGCTTGAATCAAAACCAGTCTTGCCACTAGAGTTTTTTAAGTCCAGAAATGAAAGAACCACTTTGGTTTCTTGGGTAATTTATCTTAACTTTTTTTATTTTTTTTAAATCGCAGTTTAGATTGTATTGGAAGGCTGCAAACCATCGACTGCTTTATGTTTTTTATGATACATACAATGTACTATGAACATTCACATCAATGGATACAACACTGGAGTACATGAACATGTTAGTGTGTCGAGTGACTGAACTCCTCTTTGGTTAGGTTCACAAATTTGGCAGAGCAAAACTACAGCATAGAGGGTATTGAGGTTCATCCAGAATATCAATTTTAGAAGAATGAGGTTTGAGTACATCCTTTAGTTAGACTTAATAAGCTGATATAACACCAACATATTATGTGTAAAAATGCCTACCCAATAGTTATTAGGCCACATTTGATTTTTCATTTGACAAATTATTTTCACTTCATCAAGAAAAAATTCATCAAAAAGTCAATAATTTCACAATTCAATTCATGGAATGCCTATGTATAGGCACATTGAAAATTTTTAAATCCACAAAAGTCATAATAAAAATCAAGTTGTAGAGGGCCAGACTACTTTTTGCTCATTGGAATATGTGGTAAGTCAAGCTAGATACTTCTTATGGGCTTATGCATGATGTCCTTCTTGATCAATCGATTTATTTCTGTGAAAAAGGATTCACGTCACAATAATTATGGCTTCCGAATATTCGCGGTATCCTATTCTCAATTTAACTGTCTATTCATTTTTTGTCGAAATAAACTTTGTTACCTTTTTTTTTGTGACTATAATTAGGCCAAAATTGCCAAGGCTTTAACTCAACTCACAAACCATCAAGAATAATTTAACTAATAATGAGTTCCTCTCCAATTCCTTAATAGTACTTACATTAAGGAGATGTTTGGTTTAGGGGAATCAAGATGGGAAATGGGTATCAATAGTAATGACACCTATTGTTGATTTTTAAAAAAAACTATCCTTAGTCTTCAATAAAAATAAAAGTAATTAATTAGGGTCTCCATGATTTTCATCAAAATATCACTCTATCAAACTCATTAATGTTTTTTAGAGAAATGAAACCCATTTCATTGCTAAACCAAACATGTACGGGGCAATAATCAAAACCTATGTTCATAGTTAGTTAATTTTATTCATAGTAATAATGATTAACAAATTTAAACCAAACACCTCCTAAAAAGTGTGGATAAGATGGCCACATTTATTTTGAGTGACAGCGAAAGCAACAGATTCCAACTACAATGATCCAGGTTTTCATCTTATCTTGTATGTACCTTGTAACTCCCAAGCAATTCTTACAAGTTGAGAGAAATAGTATTCCAAATTCCTAATTCCCACTACCTAAACCTTTCTAATGCCTATTCAAGAACACACCAGTGGCCAAAACCATGGCCAGTATGACACTCAACAGACTCAAGTAACTGTGGTCATGGTTCCCCTTCCAGCGCAAGGCCATCTAAATCAACTCCTCCATCTCTCCCGCCTCATCTCCTCCCGCCACATCTCCTCCTTCGGTATACCGGTCCACTACGTGAGCATACCCACTCATACCCGTCAGGCAAAGGTTTGCGTCCATGGTTGGGATCCTCTTTCCATATCCAACATTCATTTTCATGAAATTCCACTCTCTTCTACATCTACATCTACAATACATATAGATGTAGAAGATTTTCAAAAGAAAAATGGTGATTTCAGTTGGAAGGTTGAGTCGCGAGCTCAGCCACTTGCAGATGAAGTCGTAGCTCACCTGTCTGTGTGCGGTTAACACCGTAGCCACTAACAGAAGGTTCTAGCCTTCTGGGTGATTGAGCCACGAGTAGGTTCACCCGTAGCTCACTGCCTAGAGGCAGCCGGGGCGCGGAGAAGGACACGACTTGCATCAGAATTTGAAATTTTAAACATTTTTCTTGAAAAATCACTTCATTTTGAAGAGTTATGTCTTTTATTTTGATTTTAACTGACATCCAACGGATTATAGTAAGTTCTAATCCTTTAAAGTAATAAGAAAAGTCTATATATACATGTTTTGATGATTGTCTTACTGTAGAAATTCATTCATCAAGTAATAGCAAAACAAAATCACTTAAACACTCTCTAGGCTTTTATTTTCTGATTCCAAGAAATACAAGGACACTTCATTTCATCCTAAAGAAAATTTGTCTTAATAGAGGATGAATTTTGTCTGAAGGGAAGTGTAGTCCTACACAACTTGAAGTTAAACTCTACTTTTCTGTTCTACCATTCAGTTTGTAAAATTTTTCTGCAACAATCTTTAGGCAAAAATTCTCTATTGACTAATGCAAACATCTACATGGCTAGAACACTTAAGGAGGTGGCTTCCAACATCGTCAAACTTGAAAGATTTGATGGAGGGAACTTCATTCGATGGCAAAAGAGAGTTCATTTTCTCTTGACTGCACTTCATGTGGCTTATGTAATCAACACACCAAGTCCAATGGAGTCAGACAATGAGACCTTGGAGGAAACTCGTAAGAGACAAAAATGGGAGACGGATGATGAAATATGTAGAGGCCATATCTTGAATGCAATGTGTGATGCATTGTTTGATGTCTACCATGCAGTGTCTATAGCAAAAGAACTCTGGGATAGATTGGAGACAAAATACATGCCAGAGGATGCAACAAGTAAGAAGTTCCTTGTTTCTACCTTTAATAATTATAAAATGGTAGATTCTAGGCTTGTTATGCAACAATTTGCAGAAATAGAACATATATTAAATCACTTCACATAACATCATATGCATATGGATCAGACTATAATTGTTAGTTCTATTATAGACAAACTTCCCCCTTCATGGAAAGAATTTAAGAGAACTATTAAACATACTAAAGAAGATATCACTCTTGATAATCTTGCCAAACATCTTCATGTGGAAGAAGAGTTCCGTATGCAATAAGATGTCAAGGATAATGTATCCAAGACTACAGAAGAGAATCAAATTTCTACTACCAAAGTGCATACTGTTGAAGAAGAGAACTCCAATAAGTCCATAAAGAAGAAATTTGGACAAGCAAAGAATCAGCAAAAGGTCAAAAAAGCAAAAGAAGAAGAAAGGAAAGTGCTTTTTCTGCAACAAAGAAGGACATTACAAGCCCGAGTGTAGATTTTTTAAAGCCAAACTTGAGAAGCAAGGTTCATCAAGTGAAGCAACTAAGCAACTAAAAACTAGTTGCTATGATCTCCAAAATCAATATGATGGAGAATGAACTAGGTTGGTGGATTGATTCCAGTGCTACATGACACATTTGCAAGAGCAAAGACTTGTTCAAGAGCCTCAAACCAGTAAAAGATGGGTCTTTTGTGTACAAAATTTAGCCACCGCTCCAATAGAAAGAGTAGTTGAAGTTGAATTATTCTTTACGTCTGAGAAAAACTTAAATCTTACAAATGTGTTATTTGTACCAGAAATTGGGAAAAACTTAGTGTCTACTGGTTTGTTAAACAACTTTGGTTTTAAGCTTGTTATGGAAGCAGACAAACTTGTGTTATCTAAAGGAGGAATGTTTGTAGGAAAGGGATACTTTTGTAATGTAATGTTCAAGTTAAACCTTGATATCAATAATATTAATGCTTCTAATTATATTGTTGAGCTACCTTTTCTTTGGCATCATAGATTAGGACATGTAAATTTCAAAAGATTTTATGAAATATCTAAATTAAATTTATTGCCATACTTTGATAAGATTGAGAAAAAGTATTCAACTTGTATGCTAACAAAAAATAACTAGAAAATCCTTTCCTAATATTCAAAGAACTACTAGCATACTAGAACTCATTCATAGTGATGTATGTGATCTACATATTACTCCTACTATAGGGGGAAAGAAGTACTTTGTGACATTTATAGATGATTACTCTAGGTTTTGCTATACATATTTATTACATTCAAAGAATGAACCATTAGAGAAATTCAAAACTTATAAGATAGAGGTAGAATTACATTGTCAAGCTTTGGTTAAGTGCTTAAGAATGGATAGAGGAGGTGAATATTATAGTCCTAGTTATTTTGAGTCCATTGGAATCAAACATGAAGTGACTGCTCTATATACACCTCAACAAAATGGTCACTACAAGAAAAATACCCTATAAGGGCATTTGAAAATGTCAGTAAAACAATTGTATGCTGACACTTTAATTTTCCTGACACTCAGATCAAGTGTCGTCCCTTCTCATGTGGGGATAGGTCTATGACACTTCAAAGTGTCAAGAAAACTCACTAACACAACACTATAACTGATAAGATACAATGCTAGTCTTAACACATCAAAAGTGTCAGGAAAGACAGAAACTATTTAAAAATTAAATAAGTATGATGGCATCTAAAAATGCCTTATATATGTATTTTATCTGACACTTTGAAGTGTCAGTAAATAGTCTTCTTAGTGACACTTTTGTTATTAGTATTTTTGGTGATACATCTATTAATAATACAATGGCACTAATTTATGGCATTGATCCATGCTATCCTGACACTTAAAAGTGAATACATTGAAAATTTGAAATACAATACAATCAATAATTATTCATCCAAAGTGAAAAATACAATGTATTTCATAAAAATAAAAGCATCCAGCAAATGTGAACCAAATTCAAGTAGTTAGATACAAAAATCATTCACCATCCTACTAATTTCTCAAAACTAAATTTATTCTAAGACCATAGCAAAAAAATAAGGTAATGACATATAAGGTGATAAAGCCTTTATCTAGCAGCCATTGAATCATCTTCCGACGCCTTTTGTTCTTGATTGAGACTGGCCAAAAGATCCTGAATTCTTGAGCGTCTGAAAAGTTTGCACCCTAAGAATTCAAAAAGGAAATTTACCCGTTAGTCAATTCCTAAATATCACTGAAATTACTCATTCACATAACTACAAAACTCATGAAAACTAAAAGGTGGCAAACAAAAAAATGCTGCAAAACTCACCTGCTTACTTATGTTTTTAACATGCCTCTTAGCTGCAAACAATTCTTGACTGCTACCAGTCGGATATGAAAGTTCCTCAGATACTTTGCAAAGTTCAAAATGATACACGTGCAAACTTTACAGACTACTTTCTGTCTGTCCATTAAACAAATATCTGATATGCTCTAAATTGTTTGAGAAGGGCCTCAAAACACATTGCAAGATTTTCTTTCAATTTTTGCCATCGAGCATAAAGACCCAAACATCAGCTCAACCAATACTTTAAGGATCTGCTGCAAGATCTTCCCAAGCATTGGTACTAAGTGCTCACATTCACGATTTATAGCTAAGTCTTCTTCTAAACCCGTTGATCTTGACATGATTCACATCTAAGCTAGAATAACTATATAAGTATCATTATAACATTATATACGTCCAACACAAAAAAAGCTTGCATTTATAATTCTCATGATAATTGCATGTATAAGCACTTCTACCTTTGAGGGCACTTGGTTTGGTTATTTAGAAAGAATGAGTCACTAATGCACAATTCGAATTAGCAAAGTGATAAGATTTATGCGAACACATCAGCTAATTCTAACAAAAAATAATTGAAAAAAGGAACACATAACCGAGAAAAAAATATTATTTACTGCATAATACATTATGGACATATATCTTTTTGCAATAATATAATCCAAATAAGAAGATCGATAAGCACAACCAAGAAAGCACATATACATATATATGTCTCACTAGCATACTCACAACTTATGAATTCAAAAACTATAGGAAAACAGAAAAATTGAGCATCAATCTATCAATCTTCAGCTTTCAATAAATTTATACAGTACTAATTGATTTTTCATATAGAACTGACAAAAAAAGTACAAAAATAAAAACAAAACAGCATCACTAAAAATAAAACAAATTGGCCTAAGAAGAAAGTACCTGGAGACTAGAGAATTTACCTCTCACTCCAGAACCAACCGACATTATCTCCTTTCATGCACATAATTTCCACTCCACCCAACCATTGGTAACCAGCACAAGTGGCATTGCTGGCATTTTCTCTACCAGGCTATAACAAATGTACAAGGACATCAGTAGATATATTCGAATAGATCATCACCTAAAGGTCTACTTACCAAATTAAATATGAGCTTTCAAATCCCACACAATTTGATAAGCAAGGAAAAGAATCTTATTTTTATTTTCCAATCAATAAAAGAACTCAAAAAATATTGCAACAATAAGCAAAATTCCAAACAAACCTAATTATTTTCCAAAATTATTTAGACAAAAGTTCAACTTTCTTCATGCAAATCAGTTATAATATGACATGATATACCGTACAAACTACAAAATCTCATAATATACAAAATCTCACAACACTATTATAGACCTTTCTTTTAGTCATAGTTTCTAAGAGCTATTTCACTTTAACATGAACAAAATGCAGACTTTTCATTCACCATCGTATCAAGTAGAATGTGATTTTACCCAAAAAAAAAAGTAAGCACAACAAAACAACTATATTTTCTATTCAAAACCTTTATATATTCCCTTTCTAAATAACGGTAGGCAGGAATGAAGAAGTGGGAGGAGCATGGATGGTACATTTATAATCAAACCCTTATTCTAAGACCAGAAAATGAAAACACTTAACCACCAGCAATATTTCAATCAGCGTGAAGAATTAAGTCAAATTAAATAATTTCTACCATAAATTGAATCACCATGAGCAACAGGTTATTAAGGTCCAAAATTTGAAGTCTTAAGCACACCGGACCTTTTCTTCCAGTCTTGTAATAGTGTAATGCTTATGTACCTTATCACTTATAACTTGTTGGATCTGGATTAAGATTGAATTAAGTAAAGATGATGCTTAACTTTATCGAATAGAGTAAAAGAACTTATACTATTTTTTGAGTGAAATTATACTATTAAACTAATGAAAAATTAAGCACCAATTAAACTGAGAATTTATGTACCTGATAATATTGGATTGAGTAAAAGAAAGCCGAGTCGAAATGGCAATAGCCATAACGAGAAACACTTCGAAACATTTCTCCAATTCTTCATCAGCTTCAGAATCTGAATTCTTATATACGAATACGTCGACGCATTCGGCTTCCAATTGAAATTGAAGTTAAAAAATAGATTTGGCTACATCGGAGGAAAGTGCTTTGACATGGTTTCTAGATTCAATTAATTGAACAATGGTTTCGATGAGGGTTTCGAGATTGGGGTAGGTGAATCGGACAATTGAACTAAGGTTTGTTTGGAGTACCACTACAACAATCAAATCATGTATTTATTTTGTCACAATGTATCAGGCAGTGAAATAAAATACCAGGAAACTCAAATAAAATTACATAAAAAATACAAAAATTAATTGCCAATATATACTAACCTATAGTGAAGGATTCGATACTGGAGAGGCATATTCATAACGCAAAGAGAGATTGATAGTGAAGAGCCACATTCACAAGAGAGAGGAAAAGGGAGAGAAGCAAATATAGATACAGAGGGGACGAAGTGAGAGAGGTAGGACGATGAAGAGAATTAACGATGAAGAGGGGGAAAGGAGAAGAAAAGACTAATGTGAGTTTAAGCAAAAGAATTCAGTGAGCTATGATATAAAGAATATAAAATAAAAATAAAAAAACATTTGCACCAATTTTTTGAGGAAAAGTTTAGGCGCTTACTTTGAGCGCCAAGTGAAAATGAGTAATTTTTGTACAGCGACTGTTCTGACATGACTAAATGTCATAATAAGTGTTTTAATTTAACACTTCACTTTTTATCAAATTAAAAAATGGAAAAAGAAAATAATGTTATACTGTTAACCTTGTTCAATTATGACACTCAATACCCAAATGCCTTAATAGAGTTATAAAATAACATTTACAAAAAAGTGTCAGCATAGGTATGTCATAATAGGTGTTTTTTCTTGTAGTGGGTGTAGCTAAATGTAAAAATCAAACTTTAGCCAAAATGGTTAATGAATTGTTATCAAACTCAGGTTTAAGTAAAGGGTTTTGGGGCGAAACACTCCTGACAGCGTGCTATATTTTGAATAGAGTACCTAATAAAAGGAATTCTATTACCCCATATGAACTTTGGAATAAAAGAAAGCCCAATTTAAGCCATATAAGAGTTTGGGGATGTAGAGCTATTGTCAAAGTACCTGAACCCAAGAAAAGGAAGTTGGGTGAAAGAGGTATTGAATGAATATTGGTTGTGCACAAAATAGCAAGGCCTATAGATTTATAGTTATAGAGCCTAATGACTCAGTTTCAATTAACACTGTTATTGAGTTAAGAGATGCTATTTTTTATGGAAATATATTTAAATCTATTTCAAAGTTGGATGACAATACTCAAAATTCCTCTCAAAATTTAAGAGAAGATAATGGTGTCCTAGATAATGCGAATAACAATGATTACATTGTAATTAGAAGAAGTAAAAGAGCAAGGAAAGCAAATGATTTTGGTTCTGATTTTGTTACCTTTTTAGTTGAAGTAACAAGAAAAGAAATCAATAATCAATTCTTGTATGCTTACAATATTGATTCAGATCCCAAAACATTTCAAGAAGCTATGCAATCGCATTATGCTGCGTTTTGGAAAGAAGCAATTAATGATGAAATGGATTCAATAATAGGCAATAATACCTGAAAATTGGTAGATTTGCCATAAGGTTCCAAGGCCATTGGATGCAAATGGATTTTTAAAAAGAAAATGAAAGTAGATGGAACCATAGATCAGTTTAAAGCTAGGTTAGTAGCTAAAGGCTTTACACAAAAGCAAGGTGTTGACTATTTTGACACATATTCACCAGTTGCAAGGATAGCAACTTTCCGAGTTCTTGTAGCGCTAGCTTCAATTCATAAGCCGGAAATTCATCAAATGGATGTCAAGACATCATTCTTGAATGGTGAATTGGATGAAGAAGTATATATGGAACAACCAGAAGGTTTTCTTGTTCCTGGACAAGAACACAAGGTGTGTAAACTTGTCAAGTCATTGTATGGACTGAAACAAGCTCCTAAACAATGGCATCAAAAGTTTGATCATGTAATTCTTGCAAATGGCTTTATGAATAATGAATAAGATAAATGTGTTTATAGTAAATTCATTAATGGTACCGGAGTAACCATATGTCTTTATGAGGATGACATATTGATCTTTGGAACTGATTCAGAACAAGTTAAAGTTACCAAAGAATTTCTTTCTAGCAACTTTGCTATGAAAGATATGGGAGAAGCAAATATCATTCTAGGTATTAAAATAATGAGAACTAATGAAGGGATAATTTTATCTCAATCTCATTATATTGACAAAGTACTTAATAAATTTTGCAATAAGAATTGCATACTTGCCTCAATGCCATTAGACCCAAGTATGAAATTTGCCAAAAACACTAATACGTCGGTATCTCAATTAGAGTATTCAAAAGTCATAGGATGTCTCGTGTATGCTATGACTTGTACTAGGCCAGATATAGCTTATGCTATTGGCAAAATGAGTAGATATACAAGTAATCCAAGCCACATACATTGGCATGGAGTAAGAAGGATCTTAAAATATCTTAAGAAAACTCAAAATTATGGTATAATGTGTAGAGGATATCCTTCAGTAGTAGAAGGATATTCTGATGCTAGTTGGATCACGGATAGAGAAGATTATGCTTCTACAAGTGGTTGGGTTTTCATGTTTAGTGGAGGCACAATATCTTGGGAATCCAAGAAACAAACATGTATAACCGATTTAACTATGGCTGCTGAGTTTGTAGCCTTGGCTTCAACTAGCAAAGAGGCTGAATGGCTTAGAAATCTATTGCATGAAATTCCTCTATGTTCAAAGCCTATTGCACCTATTTCTATACATTGTGACAGTGCTGCAACATTATCAAAAGCATATAGTCAAGTGTATAATGGAAAGTCTAGACACATTGGATTTAGACATAGCTATGTGAAAGATTTGATTTCAAATGGTGTAATAACTGTTGATTATGTAAAATCAAGTTGTAATCTTATAGATCCTTTGACTAGAGGACTAACTAGGAACTTGGGGTATAAAACATCAAGTGGGATGGGTATCAAGCCCATTAATATGATTACTAATGAAGGAAACTCAACTCAACGCTAAATATAACATCTAAGTCTTGAGTTCAAAGAGTTAAAGTACTTCATTATAGTGATTGAAGCACTACATTAAGTTGATCATCCCAAGGTAAAATAGTGCTTGATTACTCGCTAGTATTAAAGAAGGTTAAGTGTAAGACTCTTAACAGATTTTAAAAGGTGCTTTAATGGCAAGGGCACTAAATCTGCCTATATGAATGTTATATGGTTAATATATCAAAATTTTAAGGGCTTGACTTTTAAACATTCATAAATAGAATGTGAATACAAAAGGTGTTTGTATTAAATCATCGAGAGTAAAATGTTTGAGTAAGTTTGTATGTGTGAAACGAACTTATATACTTGTCAAATATAATACATGGTTCAAAGCTTGACTACCATTATTATGATAAATAATAATAATAGTTTCACTAAATTGATGGTTCAATCGCAAGATACCATCACTTATGCATACAATCACATAAATTTGCTTATAATGGTTATAGGCTTTTGAAAATAGTGGGGGATTGTAGCAGATTTTTAAAAGAAAAATGGTGATTTCAGTTGGAAGGCTGAGCTTGGTGGAAGACCCGCGGATGAAGCTGTAGCTCGCCTGTTTGCGGCGCGGTTAACACCGCGGCCACCAACAAAAGGTTCTGGTCTTTTGAGTAATTGAGCTGCTGGTAGGTTCACCAGCGGCTCGTGTTACGGCTCATTGCCTAGAGGCAGCTGCGGCGTGGATGAGGACGAGGCTCGCATCAGAATTTGAAATCCTGAACGTTTTTCTTGAAGAATCACCTCCCTTTAAAGAGTTATGTCTTCTATTTTGTTTCTAACTGACATCCAACGGATTATAGTAAGTTTTAATCCTTTAAAGTGATAAGAAAAGTCTATATAAACATGTTTTGATGATTGTCTTGCTGCAGAAATTCATTCATTAACTAATAGCAAAACAAAATCACTTAAACACTCTCTAGACTTGTATTTTCTGATTCCAAGAAATACAAGGACACCTCATTCCATCCTAAAGGGAATTTGTCTTAGAAGACAAATTTTGCCTAAAGGAGAGTGTAGTCCTACACAACTTGAAGTTAAACTGTACTTTTCTGTTCTACCATTTAGTTTGCAAAAATTTTCTGCAACAGTAGAGCAATAGAGGCTCCATATCCTGATCTCCTTGCAAAAGCTAACGTAGAGAACTCGAACAAGCAATGGGCTATTGGTCCATTCAATCCAGTCGTGACAAACGATCAGAAAAATTTGAAAACAAGACATCATTGCCTAGATTGGCTTGAAAACAAAATCCCTATTCGGTCATTTTCATTTTCTTTGGTTCGACAACTTCATTATCTGATGATGAAGTGATGCAAATTGCAATCGGGTTAGAAAGAAGTGCGCAAAAGTTTATCTGGGTACTGAGAGATGCGGATAAAGGAGCTGTTTTTGATGGGGAAGCTAGGAGAGCTCAGTTGCCAGAAGAGTTCGAAGAGAGAATCGAAGGCAGGGTATAATTGTAAGGGATTGGGCATCTCAGCTGGAAATTTTGGGGCATTCATCAGCCGGTGGGTTCATCAGTCATTGGGGATGGAACTCGTGTATGGAGAGTATTACAATGGGAGTGCCAGTGGCAGCATGGCCGATGCATTCTGACCAGCCCAGAAATGCCATATTACTAGAAAAGATGCTCAAAGTTGGTCTAATCGTGTGGGACTGGTAGCGTCGAGATGAACTTGTCACGTCTGAGGCTGTTGAAAATGCCGTAAGAAGATTGATGGATTCAGCTGAAGGAGAGGATATGAGGAAAAGGGTTGGAGAATTGAGCAAAACTGTGAAGGAATCTGTAATGGATGGTGGTGTTAGTCGCTTGGAAATGGAGTCTTTTATTGCTCATATCCGCAGGTAGAACTGCTTTTAGCTCATCTCAAATGTATTAATCAGAAATCAATATATTTCTAAACGAATGATGTAAAATATTCAGCCGACTGTTTTTTATCTATTAACGAATTTAATCATATTATTGCGATTAATTGAACTTATGGATGATGGATATGTTCCTGGTTTCTGCTGATGAATCGGTAGATCTTTCTTCTTCGAAGTCTTTGAAATTACTTCCAATTTTAAGGAAGACAAAAGTTGAAGGTTTAAAATGAGCTCTAGCCAAAAGCAGTTGTGTTTTTGGGCTTTGTATTTTTCTTTTTGCTACGTTATTTGTTACACTCATTGTAGATCAAAAAGACGACTCAAGAAAAATTCCAATTCCAATTAAACATATGGTGATTTGAAGACATTAGTTCGAAAGTAGTTCTTTTTCCTTTCTTATTTCTCTTTTGGAATGTGTGTTCTTCCATTTCTTTTCAGTTGCCAACCATAAGAAGTTTAAAATCTTTAGCATTAATAAACTTGTGATACTACAAAAAGGGTTTTCTTTTCTTTTTTTTTTTTTTTTGGTGTGTTTAGGGCCTTTAGGCTGCTAAAAACACAATTTCACTCATACAAACTCTGATTATGTGTAACTAAATAATGGAGTATAAATATAAACTCTAACATGCATTAGTAGTGGGGCACGGGTCGAGTACCCGACCCTAAGAGGATTTGATTGATCTGACTCTAACTTGTCGAGTCAACAATTTTTTAACTCTAAACTGACCATAATGTCCTCAGGTACCTAGTTTTTAGATACCCAATAAATAGGGTTGGGTCACAGGGTACCTGACCCACCCCTAATTTTTTTTTTTACTAAAATTTGTAATGGCTACTTGGCTAGACTAGAATATAAAATCATACGCCAAGGTCCAACTCCTTCCAAAATTCTCCTCACTTCTTTAATCCTCCAAAAAAATCATAAATATTCACTAATTAATTCATGTTACTAATTGAAATGACTCACTCGGTAGTCTCAATTCATCACGATTTTGATGATTAACAAACCAGTGATAATGTATAATAATATTCTATCAGGGTTTATTTGTAGTAAAACTAGTTAAAAATAAAAAATAAATGAAAATAGAACGTAAAAAATGAAGCGAACGACCTCCCCAAAGGAAGCGAACGTCCGGTTAATCATCCGCATGCTCTCTGGACTTTAGCGGATGACAAGCAGGACGACAGTTAACGAAGCGGACGTCTGTTTCTTGCGAGGTTGCTACTTGCTTTGTTTAATTAGGTTAATAGTAGAAATATAGAATAGTTAATACTTTTAACTTTTATTAAAATTACCATAAGCCCTTATATTTTTCTATATTTACAAAATTACCCCTAGAGTTAGGTACCCGTGGGTTTTTATTTTTCTGACCCGCATTCTAACCTAAAAATTTTGGGTACCCGACCCTAAGTCGACTCAATGAGGGAAACAATTTTAGGTTCCCTATTTTTAGGGCCAGATAATCGACTCATTAGGTTTTTTTGCCCACCCCTATGTATTAGTCAAAACAATTCTCATCAGCAACAAAATAAATTTTGCAACAACTTTATTTTTCACGAATTCAAATTATTAGAGCATTAAAGATGTACAAGGGTTGAAAGTTCTTACAAGAAATAGAGGAGCAAGTCTTTCCTTTTCTACATTTGATGAAACAGATTGGTCCCACTGACAAGGATTTGTTGAATATTCAAAATTTTGAGCATCAAAAAATGTATGACGGTTGAAAGTTCTTACATGGAAATAGACGGGCAAGTCTATATTTTTCCAGAATTGATGAAACATTTTGGTCTAAAAAACGTACACGCAACCACGTTTTGGCTGTAGCATGTTCTTCCAAGAAATGTTACATCATCTAGCCTCGGTTGATCACCAAGAAAAAAATTCATGAACAAGTCAACAATTTCACCACACAGTTCATGGAATGCCTATGAAGGCGCACATTGAAAATTACTAAATCCAATAACGTAATAGTGAAAATCAAATCGTAGACGGACAAAACTACTTCGTGGTGATTAGAATTTATGGTAGCTCAAGCAAGATATTGCTTATGGGCTTATGCATAATGTCCTTTTTAACCAATCAATTTATTTCTGTGAAAACAAGATTCGTGTAACAATAATTACGGCTTCCAAATAATTGCGGTTCATCGTCTAGATTAAACTGAGAATCCATATTCTCAATTTACCGGTTTATTCGTTTTCTGTTGAAATAAATTTTTTCCTCTTTTTTTGTGACTGTAATTAGGTCAATAAAGGCCTTCCAACAAAATAAATAAAATTAAAAAGGGTGCACAAATACACTCGTTAAAGATAAGTGGATACAAAAAGCCGTATTGTTTAGATCTATAAAGCTGTAAATATCTTTTGGCAAATAACTCTGAAACAAAATGAAGCCCATGGATATGGCTCGACTCACAAAACGACAAGAACAATTAAATTGAGAGTTAATTGCTTCAATAGTCCCCAAACTATTTAATGAGTTTTGGTTTAGTCCCTGTAATTTTAATTGTGTCATTTTAGTTCCTTAACTTTTACACGAGTGTTTAATTAGTCCCCAGTACTAACTGAAGATAGAATTGCCCTTCTATTTATATCTTTTTTTTTTTACTCTCATTTACTTTTTTATTATTTTTCTTATATCTTTTATTTATTCGTTTTGTTCCTTTCATATCCTTATCTACATCGTCAATGAACCCAACTGAATATTATCTTTTTTCTTTCGGGCTTACATTGATTGATTTATTTGAAAATTCTAAAGTCTCAATATTCCTAAGATTTAGACGAGGAGTATGGATAAAAGAAACAAAATGTAAGAAAATTTTTAAAAAAATATTTAAAAAAGAAAAACATAAAGTGTCTAAAACAAAAGCGCAAATTTGGTATGAATAAAAGGACAAATTTGTCATAAATTGATATTGGGGACCAACTAAATTCTTTTTTGGACATATATTTTAGATACTTTACATTTTTCTTTTTTTAAGCTTTTTTTAAGTTGTTTACATTTTATTTCTTTTATCCATCCTTTTAATTCAGATCTCATGAATAATGAAAAACATGCTAAATTTTTTGAGTAAATCAATTAATGTAAGTCATGCGGAAAAAAGAAGTTAATATTCAATTGGGTTGCTTGCAGATGATAAGAATAAAAAGGGGCATAATGAATAAATAAAAATTGTAAGGAAAACGATAAAAGGTAAAGAAGAGAGGAAAAAATAAAAATATGATATGATACAAATAGAAGGGTAATTTTATCTTTAATCTGTATTGGGAACCAATTAAACATTAATGTAAAAGTTAAAGGACTAAACTGATGTAATTAAAAGTTTAAGGACTAAATTGAGACTCATAAAATAGTTTGAGGGTCGTTGAAGTAATTAACCCCTTAAAGACAATGAGTTTTGTCTGGTTCCCCAATACCTGCCCGAGTGTGGTACTGATATATACATTAAAATGCAAGGATAAGCTGGCGGCATACTTTTATAGTGACAGCGAAAGCAACAGATTCCAACTACAATGATCCAGGTTTACATCTTACTTTACCTTGTAAGTCCAAAGCAATTCTTACAAGCTGAGAGAAATAGCATTCCAAATTCCTAATTCCCACTACCTAAACCTTTCTAATGCCTATTCAAGAACACACCAGTGGCCAAAACCATGGCCACAATGACACTCAACAGACTCAAGTAACTGTGGTCATGGTTCCCCTTCCAGCACAAGGCCATCTAAATCAACTCCTCCATCTCTCCCGCCTCATCTCCTCCTTCGGTATACCAGTCCACTACGTGAGCACACCCACTCATACCCGTCAGGCAAAGGTTCGCGTCCACGGTTGGGATCCTCTTTCTATATCCAACATTCGTTTTCATGAAATTCCACTCCCTTCTTATGAAACTCCTCCTCCCAATCCCAATGGCCTGACAAAATATCCTATGCAACTTTTGCCGTTGTTTTACGCATCGATTAAACTTCGCGAGCCAGTCTGTTCACTCCTGCAAAAACTTTCGAGTGCTACGACAAGATTAGTTGTGATTCACGACTCTTCCATGCCCTATGTAATCCAGGATGTGCGTTCAATTCCGAACGCTGAATCCTACTGCTTTCTATGCAGCTCAGCCTTCTATTTTTACACGATTTCTTGGGAACAAGAAGGGAAACCAAAACCGTCCGAGTCAGAACAAGTCGAACTACTCGAAAATCCACCATCGTTGGAGAGCTGCTTCCCCCCAGAATTGGCAGAGTTCATAATAATTCAACAACAATCCAAGGGGATTAACTCTGGGAATATTTATAATACATGTAGAGCAATAGAGGCTCCATATCTTGATCTCCTTGCAAAAGCTAACGTAGAGAACTCGAACAAGCAATGGGCAATTGGTCCATTCAATCCAGTCGTGACAAATGATCAGAAAATTTTAAAAACGAGACATCATTGCCTGGATTGGCTTGACAAACAAAATCCCTATTCGGTCATTTTCATTTCCTTTGGTTCGACAACTTCATTATCTGATGATGAAGTGATGCAAATCGCGATCGGGTTAGAAAGAAGTGCGCAAAAGTTTATCTGGGTACTGAGATACGCAGATAAAGGAGATGTTTTTGATGGGGAAGTTAGGAGAGCTCAGTTGCCAGAAGAGTTCGAAGAGAGAATCGTAGGTAGGGGTATAATTGTAAGGGATTGGGCACTTCAGCTGGAAATTTTGGGGCATTCATCAACCGGTGGGTTCATGAGTCATTGTGGATGGAACTCGTGTATGGAGAGTATTACAATGGGAGTGCCAGTGGCAGCATGACCGATGCATTCTGACCAGCCCAGAAATGCCATATTACTAGAAAAGGTGCTCAAAGTTGGTCTAATCGTGTGGGACTGGTCTCGTCGAGATGAACTTGTCACGTCTGAAGCCGTTGAAAATGCCGTAAGAAGATTGATGGATTCAGCTGAAGGAGAGGATATGAGGAAAAGGGCTGGAGAATTGAGCAAAGCTGTGAAGGAATCCGTGATGGATGGTGGTGTTAGTCGCTTGGAAATGGAGTCTTTTATTGCTCATATCCGCAGGTAGAACTGCTTTTAGCTCATCTCAAATGTATTAATCAGAAATCAATAAATTTCTAAACGAATAAAGTGGATGTAAAATATTCAACTGAGTGATTTGTAATCAATTTGATGTATCTGTTCGTGGGATATTCAGCATTTGAATTTGTTGCTCTTTCTAGCTCAAAGTCCTTGAAGAACATGAATTACTTCCAATTTTTAAGAAGACAAAAAAGTTAAAATAAGCTCTAGCCAGAATTCAGTTGTTTTTTTGGGTTATATATTTTTCCCTTTTGGTACTTTTTTGCCTACATTCATTCTAGATCAAAACCAGGACTCAAAAAAACTTCCAATGTGAATTGAATATATGATGATTTTAAGCCATTTGTTTAGTACTATTTTTTTGTCCTTTATTATTTCACTTTGTTTGTGTGCGTGTGTTGTTTCATGTCTTTTCAGTTGCTGGTTATGAGAAGTATAAAATCTTTAGCATTAATAAACTTGTGACACTACAAAAAGGTTTTCTTAGGCTGCTAAAAACACAATTTTACTCATACAAAGTCCGATTCTATGTAACTAAATAAACGGAGTATAAAAGGCCTGGAAAGCTTTATGGAAAACTTAGATTTGCTAAATGCTTACACGTACTGTGTAGATGATCACTGAATAATAAAGTCCATAACTGCAGCCTAATATTTAACTAAAAAGTAACAAATGAGATTGTTCTTTCATTTTCAGTTTGATTATATATTGATGATATTGGTAAAATAAACAACAATATCATATAAGGATGAATGTAATTTAACTGCTTAGGTGTCTATTCATTTATTTTTTATTCAATAGATAAACTACAAATTTACCTTTATGCAACTTTCTTGTTAATTTTGACAAATGCACCTCAAGATTAACAATCTTATCAATAAGCCTTATTTTCTCATGTTATTAATTAATTAAACTACATAATTAAATTAAGAATGCCATTAAAATAAGGATTCAGAAAAAACACTCAATGAAGGATTTAAAAACTGTAAGAGTGCATTCTTTACCATTATTTTCTCCCTCTTTTAAATTATATTTAAAACATGTCATTTTGATGATTAACTCTTGAAAAAAACAACCATGAAGAAATTAAATAAATTTATATAACATAATTCATTTTTGACCCCATCCAAAAAGAAAAAACAAAAATAGCGGATTTACCAATGGTATCACTCACAATTTTCAAATAAACTAGTATAGAAATTCCTGCATTGCACATTGTAGGAATTTTAGTTTGTGGCACCTTAAATAATGATTAAAATGAAAAAAATTCTAGCTATTTAAAACATTTTATTATTCAATTACAATTAATTAAAAAGAATGAAGTGTACTATATATTAAAAAAGATTTATTTGGAGTACTCTACTTCTTCTCCAACAAAACATAGAAACCACTTTCAAAGTATTTTTATTTTACATCTTAGTAGAAATTTAAAAAAGTGAAAAGTAAGTAAGAAAAAGAGTGATGAGGCCTTTAAAAAAATCAAAATTAAGAATCTTTCTATTATCTCATACACTTTATCCTAAAAGTGTAACACTTTTCCATAAGAAAGAAAAGGAAAAAATGATCCGTCTTCCATCATGTGTTTATAATAGGTAGCGTATATACTCATAATATGGAATACATGATACACAACAAGTTTCAACAACCAGAATACTCGGTTGGAATGTTTATCATCTTATGTATATAAGTACAATTGACTTCATATTCTTTTAATATGTATTTCTGCATCATCAATTATGTATTCCAATAAACCACATATAAGCCACTTTCAAAGTATTTTTATTCATATGTTTGTAGAAATTTAAAAAAGCAATGAAAAGTAAGTAAAGCCATTAAAAAATTCAAAATTAATAACCTTTCTATTATCTCATGCACTTTATCCTAAAAGTGTAACACTTTTACATAAGAAAGAAAAAGAAAAATTGATCCCCGTTCCATCCTATTTTATAATAGATAGCATATATACTCATAATATGAAAAATACAATAAGTTTCAACAACTAGAATACTCGGTTGGAATGTTTATCATCTTATGTGCTGATTGCATAAGTACAATTGACTTCATATTATTTGAATATGCATTTTAGCATCATCAGTTATGTATCTCTCACCAAAAAGATGACACGTTAAATGAATTTTAACAAACTAAACACATACATAACCCTTGTGAAATAACTACCCAAACTTTTTAAAAATTATTTTTATTTTCATTGTGTACATTGTTCTTACCCAAAGAAGGGTAAATACTTTTACTTTTGCTTATAAATTGTATACAAATTTTTATTTTTTTAAAAGAATATTAGAATTATTAGATATATAAGACTGATTACAAGTGGTTACAATTTAAAATAATACTTTCGAAGGTTTGAGTCTTGTTATTAAAAATAAAGATAGCAAATTTAAATTGGATCAAAATATCTATATGTAATGGCCTTGAATCTTCATTGTCAAAAATATAATTAAGTTCGTATTTTATCGTATATAACTTGTTTTTGAAAACAAAATAAGAAACTTAAACTCAAAATGATAATTAAATTAATTTGAAATATAAAGATAGAAGCACTTTGAATTTATTCAAAAAAAGTGTAAATTTGTTACAAAAGTAGCTGAGTAAAACTTATTTATTTCATAATAGTCTTGACTGTTGATTTTTATAGTATACTGCTTATTTCTTCTTAATACTTTTTCCATTATATTTAAACAAATTTTATATGTCAATATCTACTTTTAAAATATTTACATGGTATATTTGCATACAGATTATTAACTACAAGTTATTTTCAAGGGGGAATAGGGGATGCTTCTTATTGTACAAAACTTGAAAATTAACTAAGTATGCATTTACTTTATTACAATACATTTAACTTGTCATCTTTTTTAGGACTTGTCATCTTTTTTAGGAAGGATACATAACTGATGATGTTGAAATACATACTGAAATACGAAACCATAAGATGATAAAACCAAAAAAAATATCGTAGAAAATGTAAGAAAGGAAATACAACTAACTATTTCCATTTAGCTAGGAATAATATTTGGATAGAATGAATTTCCTTTTAGAATGCAACTCAATTTAATTATTTTGGGCCCATGAGTGTTTGACATGTTTATAAACGATTAATTTGGAAATAACGTTTGGTAATTTAAAAAGAATAACAAATAAAATTTCTTAGCACAAATTTTCAGAATATCATTTATTGCGTAAATTTGATTTTTGCATTAATACAATATGTCCTTTATCAATTTGGACTTGTTCTATTAGTTCTACTTATTACAGTGTTTAAATTCAACAATAAATATATTTCAAAATTGAAAGAGACAAAACTTCACCTGAAATGTAATTAGTAGGTTCGTATAGATTATGTGTGGGATCTTATGATATCAAGTTCTAGTAATTTATGATTTTACTTCTGTTAATTACTTCTTTTTGTTTTATTAATTTATTTACCATTACGAATTCAAGATTTTAATTGGTCAAATTTGTAGACGTTTTTCAAAGTTCAAAGTAAAAAAAAAAACATGTTATGAATAATTAAGTCATAATTAAGATAACTAATTCTTCTATGCTAGATCTAAAAAATCAATGTATTAAAGGAGATCGCCATTACATTAATGATCATTTCATATCTTGAACTTTGCAACATTGATTTTCAGTGCATGCAAATTTTAAATATAAAAAGAATATCGTGTATAGATGCAGAATGTCAAAGAATTTTTTGTTGATGCATATATTCTTTAGCCCATATACCTAATATTGAATGAGAGATCTAGTCTTTCAAAAGTTAACAATTGATACTGAAAAAAAAAAATTAAGAAACTCAAGCATTCTTCCTAACAAATAAAGAACCAAAAAAAAAAAAAAACTATACATCTATTCAGACGAAGAGGTCTAAAGGGTAGACAAGGTTAACACATCTGGTACATGGGGAATGATGTGAAATGGAAAGCCTTTCCACCCAAAATATGATTCCACCCATAATAGGTTGCAAAAAAAATTATATAGAGAAGTATAAAGTGCCAAGGTAAAGTATTGAAATCCTTGCAAATTGAATGTAATTTACATGTTCATGTCTTATTATCATCAATTTTTTTATCTCAAAACTACGTCAGTAGAACAGAGTTTAGGGGCCTCAGAAACAACATGTCTTTTATAACTAAACTTATTCATATAAGATTAAAAATTCCTAACAATTTTTGGTATCTTATATTTACATACTCCTACTTTATACACTAGATTCATTATATAACTAATTTTTTTATACGTTCTTATAACAATATATAGTTTTGAGATGAGACAATTTTAAATAATTGAAACTAATTTTTACTAAATGCCAATAAAAAACGAGAAGCCAAATCTATTATAACCATTACTATATGCATATCCATCACATGGAAGAACGTGCTTTAGTAACCAGGTAAACGTGTTCAACACTTTATTACCGAAAATAAATTACATAGATGGATGGTGCTATACTCATGCGTAAATTTTGAATGTTTTAGATTCTAAGCAGTATAGCGAATCACAAACAAAAGAGCATAAACATAATAATATAATATTTTGACCCGGCCACCTTGGTTTTGCTTCTACTTTATCCATCTACCAAGTGATCATAAAATAACATTTATTACTCATACTAGAGTTCAAATTCAAGCTAATTCAAAGCAAAGAATGATCAAACCACTTTTTTACAGTTAAGTTTAGCTAAAACTGATTCATAACAATCATTACCTTGTAATATGCTCCTATGAAAAATTGCAAATTGATGATGACTATGTCCGTGATTTTGGAGCTTTAATGGTGTATTCAATTATAAAGACAAATGTAATGATTCAATGAATATATGAGCTAATGGTTGTCTTCAAAATGTTACTGCATTTATTTGCATTGTCATTTCAACTGCAGCATTCAAATTTCCAAGTCCAAATGATGTTCTCATTACAACAAAGAACCACACTATCTTAAGTTCCTATTTATGAAGTTGGACTGCAGCTATATACCAAAATCTTATTCAAAAGTCTACAAAGAACTATAAGCTGAGCACATTTTGAGAGTTCTAAAAAAATAGCTAGGAACTTTGATGTTCGTGAAGAGACATGGATCCTAATATAGTCTTCTTAAATCCAATAGTCAACCACTGTTTTTAACAAAAGAAATCTTGTGTCCAACACTACAAGTAAAGCAACTACCTAGAATCCATTTTTCACTACTTCAAGCATAGGAGTTGCTATTCAAAAGACTTTCTGTTAAGTTGTGTTCCTACTATCCTTGGACAATGCCATTGATCTATTTGATAATGGTGGAAACATTCATTGAAATGTTTTAGTGAAATAAACAAATATGTATTATTATTTAACAAAACAGTACTATGAGAATGGAAAATTGGGTTATTGTCTTCCGGGGTTCCATATTGTGTTTTTTTTTATATATATAAATTTGATGTAATTATGTTTTGGGTCAGTAGAGTTGAACAATTGAAATTAATGTTGCATGACTATTGGAAATATTTGGAAATCATGTTCATCAAAAAGGATATATTGTTCTTCCTAAAAAAACTGAGATTCAACTTCTCTGATGATTAGTCATCCCTCTATCATTAAGTACAATATGCTTATATATGATCGTTAGTATAATACCAGCATACTAAATTGGCCAAAAAGATCATTAGTTAGACGCTTTCGCTTGACTAAAACAAGTTTAATGATTCTAATATAAAGGTTTATTAGAATGGATCTTAATGGTATGATCAGTCAAAAAGTTGGAGAATAAAACTAATAGAAAGTTTATTCAAGTAACAGTGTCACTTGATAGGAACTTATATGGGTGCTTGCTCTATATAGACAAAGAAAATGAAGAGATGCTTCACACAAGCTCTTCCACCTATAACATTTTTTAATTTTTAAAAAGACAAGCAACACTTAACCAACACATTTTTTGTCACGCCCCGTGCCCCGGGACATGGCATCTCCGTGACTAGACTAAGCTAGTCACAAGGTTACAAAGGTCAAAGCATCTAGATAATTTATCCCAAAATAGCATATAAAGATAAACATAAATCCCAATTATCACATTTAAAGATAACATTAATCCCAAATATTACAGATCTCAAAATAATAACCTTCAACTTTTAAATACACAACCAAGATTCTAACATTCTAGAGTTCCAAAAATATATCCTGACTTAACATACCATAGCTAAACAAAATAACTATACTACTACTACTAGCCTTACTCCACAGCTTCTAAGGCGTGGCTCCAATAGCTATTCCAAGTCCTTGAATCCAAAACCATCCTTCTTTGCGTATAAAAACACCAATAAGTAGTACAAGTATCACTTTATTGGCCTGAGTATGTTATATTTACATAAACATGCTATCATTCAAATAATCATCACTTTAATTATAATTCATATAATAAAATGTGGTCCAAATAAAATTTCATATCGATGCTAAAGAGAGAGCTCAAGTAATAAGGCACATTGATCCTAGATATCCAATTGGTAACTACAACCCGGTTAACGCGGTTCAAAACAATAGGCTAACACTCATTGGTTAGCGCGGTCAAAGATTATATCTCCTACACCAAATTTAAGGAACTAGTCTCGTCAATAATTACTCTACACTAGAGCTCAATCACAAAAAGTTCATTCATTCACATTTGACCACATTTACATATTAATGGCAAATCATTAACATATTCATACTCATGCCACATTAACATATATGCAAAATAGTTTACAAAACATTGTTATGAAAATACATTTTCAAAAATATAAAGGATACATGTACCACTTATCTCAGTCCAAACTAATCAATTTAATCCAAAAAGAGACAACCACTTTCTTTGCCTAAAACATGCAATCAAACACTTAATCACACTCTAATTTTACCAAGAAAATAGAATTAAAACTCAACTCTAGACTCAAAGCATTAAATAAAACAAAAACCCCCCTAAGGTGGGTGATCCGCGGGTGGGGTCCCTGACCCGCACTCGTGGATCATCAAGCGCTGACCCGTGGATCGCTGGCCAGAGGCCGATCCACGGGCTCTTTCTTGCCTGCCACGGGCAGGCAGAAGCTAGACGCGACCAAGACTGCTTCGAGCCACGGCCGCGGCTCCAATGGCCTCACCCACGGCTCGTCAAGTAAAGACTTGCCACGGGTGAAGGCTCATTGAGCCTTGGCCACGTCCCAGCACACACCACCCACGGCTCACCTACGAAATTCTACAAAAACAACCCTTCACTTCCCCATTCTTCCATCCATTCCATCCCAACATCAGTCCAAGACTCAAAATAGCAAAGCAAGTCAATAACAACCCAAATTGAGCTCAAAACAAACACTAATCCAAAGATCCAAGTCATAATCACTCAAAATCCCTCAAATCGCTAACTCACCCTCATCACAATTCCACCATCTCACACAAACTCACACACACAAACACTAGCAACACAAGGTCCAAAAATAGTAAAACATGGACAACCCAAAACTCCCTCTAGTCACCCAATAATCACACTACTTCAATTATAACCAAGACCCAAGAAAATTGAAGTAAGATTTGGGAAAAATTACCTTAATTAGGAGGTTGGGTTGGAGTCTCAATTTCCACTTTTAGCTTCCCTTTGAAAATGGAATTTTCTTCACCTTCTTATTCTAGAGAGAAAAATGGAGAGAACTTGATAGGGAGAGAGAGAGAGAAAGAGAGAGAGAGAGAGAGAGAGAGAGAGAGAGAGAGAGAGAGAGAGAGACCGTGAGGGAGAAAGAAGAAAGAAAGAAAGAAAAGATAATGTCTTAAGTCTTTCTTTTTAAGCCAAAACCCAATTCCCCAATTTGCAATTGAGTCCCTCAAAGTTTTGGAAATTACATCTTCCACCCACATTACCAAATCCCCTAATACCCTTCCCCCAAGGTCCTAGGTATTACATTTTTGGTGTTATCAGACATGAAATTATATCAAAAGTCTGATTTTTTTTAACATAATATACAGAACCAATATACTAATATGTCAGATTTCTTTAGTGTTATAATAGTATGGTTTGTCATTTTGAGATGTATCACAACATATGTTAATGGAATTTGAATGAAAAATGAGATGTATGGCTACAAGTTAAGAGCATATTTAATTTGTTGCCTCAGTTTATCTCTAATTTTGATATTTGTCGAATAAGTAATAGGACTCATTTTGGTGGTTGTTTCCTTTGCTGGACAATCTCAGTGTTTGATATCTTTCTAGAGGAAAATTTGTTAATATAGTAATGGCTGTAGATGGACCACATGTGTCCACTCTAGAAGGACAAAGCAGTTTGAGGGTCTATAGTTCTCTTGCGGGTATATGTTGATAAATAATAGTGTTCAGACAACTTGTGGAAGGAACTCTGATTGGGGGAAGATGAATTCTCTAGTGCTTTCTCCTGTTGCTAATTCCAACTTTGAGGGTCTTCAACAAGTGTGGCTTCAAGAGTGTGTAATTGATCAACTGAAGTAGGGTGGCTAAATATTACTGTATATTTTCCAGCGTAAATTTTTATTAGTAGGAGAGATTGGATTTAAATTACTTATGTGTCAGTCAACAACTTGTTAGCCATTAGTAGGAGAGACAAAATATTGATGACACAATAGATTAACCATTATATCGATAAAAACGGTTAGCAATCAAAGTATAAAATTGATTGACGAATTAAAAGAGATGAAAAATGTTACTTCACAATTTGTTGGGTTCTGGCTTTGATTCCGACTTTAAAGATCTTTGAAGCTTCAACTTATGGAGAGAATTGCTTTAGATCAATACAACATTTATGGATGTACGGTTTTCTTTTAAAGGCATAAATTTTATGTTTCTCTTTTTCTGGTCTGGAAACTTATATTTTCTAGTAATTTTTTTTGCAATCTTAACTTCGATTTTTAGATTTTCAAATGTACACAACTTTACTATTCTCCCAACAAGTGGTATTTGTGGGTGGTTGTCTATTATTTGTTGTCGAGACATTCTTTCTTGGAATTGTTTGGCATATTCATCTTTGACCTAGATTAAAAGTCTCAACAGCTAAATTTATAATTTCTTTTTTCGGGCGTGGTTTCATCTCCTTCCACTTTTAATCTTTGAATATTGGTGATTTCATGTACTTCAGTTTCCTATGATATATACCCAATTTTAACGGCACTATTTAATTTCTATATAATTACTTATTTCTAAAACTTGAAATTCCCTTCCAATTTACAAATTTATTGCTTAAAAAAATTAAGAAAACATGCTTTAATAAAACCTACATTTCTAAACTAAATACTCAATATTAATATTACATAATTAGCCCTAACAATTATAAGAGAGGCAATTAATTTGGAGACATAATATTGTCATTATTTTGTTTTGTAAGGGCACTATAGGTAATAAAATCTAAATCACTCGCAAAACTTTCACTTTTAATATATATAATATAATATAATATAATATAATATAATATAATATAATATAATAATATAAGATTTAAGATTTAAGATTTACAGCAAATTTTGCCAGTGTGACATAGATATGCTACATTTGCTAGTCTTCTTACCAAAGGGATCTATCAAACAGTAGCCGAAGGAATCATATGTGCGCCAGCCGGCATCAAGCCTGGCTCTAGTCATCCCCCCAAAAGGCTTGCAAGGCAGAATGATACGGGTGCCGGACATCGCTGAGTCTCCTTTTTAAAATTTGCAAACCAAGTCTTTCAAGAAGGGCTTTTGTGCAATTAAGCTAAGTTTCTTGATGAAAAATGAATGAATAGATAAAAGAAGGATTAAAATATCAATAGTTAAGTGGGGAAGTATATAAAGCCTAGGGTTTTACTAATCATTTCATTAGCTTCCTCATTTTCTCTCTCTACCCGAAAACCTTCTTTTAGGCTTAGTTTGGGAGTTGGAGATTGAAAAAAAAAAAGAGAAAAAAAGAGGAAAAAAAATAAAAGAAGGGAAGGGAAGTTTCTTTTCTTTTCCTTCCATTTCCTCCCAAATTTGGGTAAAAATTTTTGGAGGAAAAAAGAAGAGCTTTTCCTTCCATTTCTTTTCTTTTCTATTCCTATTTTACTCCCAAACAAAGGAAAGTGGTTTCTTTTCTTTTCCCTCCTTACTCCCAAACAAAGAAAATTCCTAAAAGTCCTTTCTCTTCCTTTCTTTTCCCTCCATTTCCTTCCTTCCAAACATAGCCTTGATCCCCTTATTTTCTCTTGGGAAATCTTACCAACTCAAGAGTAATCAAGGAGTGGGGACCTAAGAAGCTCTACCCAACACATTAATCAAAGTAACTTCTTGGAACTTTACATTAATATATAGAGTTTTCTCCTAATTATGGTGATTAGGAGTAATAATTGGATGATTAATTGGGTTTTATTATTGTTGACACTATAATAGGTTTGGATTATATTTGTATGTAGATATTGTGCTTAGAAATGGTTACGACTCTTCATTTGCATGTGTGTTTAATGATTAATCGATTCAATGGAGATGATTATAGTAAATGGTAGATGATTAAGCTTAGCGCATTTTGTTTCCTAATTATTTATGTGATTTATTGATTATAGAAAGTAGTATTGGTGCCTTTGATAATTTTTGGATGGTTGGAAATGGTTAGAGGGGAAAATATCTTACTAATTTGGGTTTTGGGTATTAAGACCCTTAGACTTCTAATAGGATAAATTAGTGTAATTTGGTATATGAAGGATTATCATTGAGCTTTTATTGACGTGTTTAGGTGAAAGAGATACTATTACTACTTGGACTACTTGAATTAGACTTTAAACCAAGGTAAGTGATGCATGAATCCTTTCTACTTTTGACAATGGTATTTGTAGAACTTTATGCTTTCTACAATGTTTTAAGAACCGGACCGGTCAAACCGCTAACCAGCCATGGCTTCGGTTTGATTCACAAATTAGTTTGACTAATCTAAAAAATCATTGAAAAATGCACGAATCGCTTAAACCAATTTGAACCGTTGAATTGGCGATTTTGTAATTTTAGCAATATGGTTTTAATATTTAAATAATTGGACATGTAATTTGGATTAATTTTGATGTTCATCTTATGTTGTGATTTTAACATTTGGAATTCTATAGGATTCATTCAGTTTCAGCAATTTTGATGAATTTTGTTTAATTTGAGGATGTAGTGATGTTTTTGGATAGGATTTAAGATTATTATTAATTTTTTCTAGGTACAATTGAGATGCATTTATTTGTTTGAATTTACAATTTATAAATTTATTTGTGAAAGTCCAAATTTTTTAGAAATATTTAAATTTTTATCAGGTGATGTCTTATATTAGTACATAGAATTTTCAGGTATTTATATATTTACTTTTTTAAAAAAGTTATTGAACCAGGGTTGAATTCATCTAACTGGTTGATCTGTGACCCAGTAACCTTCCCGGTTCAATTAACAATTCAGGTTTCAAAATAATGGCTTTTGATGGATAATTTGTCTATACTAAAACCATTTGAGTGTGCATATGTTAACGTTTTGCTATGAATGAACATACTTGGTATAATATGACTGTTTAAATGACTATTTGATTGAACTCGTGTAAAATGGCTTTTGACGAGAATAATTCCCTAATTGAAGGAGGTGATATGATTTGAAACATGCTAATTGTTGGTAGTTAGCAATTTGACCAGTCTAATTAGGAGAAAGTTAGTTTTGAACCGTGTTAATCGGGTTAAGTTAACAACTAGATATCCAAGATCAATTGTTAGGTTATTACTTGAGCTCTTTCATATGTACATGAATTGTTATGGTATGTTGGCCACATATTTTGTGATACACACACACATGCATACATACATACGTACATCCATACACACACACACACACACATACATACATACATACATATATAGACACACACACGTATAGAATATGTATATGTTTGTATAATACTCTCAAGATGATCAAGTGATAAATGTGCTATTTATTAGGTAAATTTTCTCTTACCCCTCATTTTGACCGTGAAATTGAAAATGAGTTTGTTGAAAAAGATTAGAATAGCTTGTGAGGGTAGTAGATGGAAGCGAGGATGATCCTTAGAGAAATGATTTGTGCTTGTTTATGTTAAATTATGTTAAGGCTTGAACCATTAGTTTGCTTGAAGTAGGAGTGGTTTATTGATTGTAGCTGAAGGATTGTAACGTTGCCACTGTGGATAATTTTGTAATTACGATTTATATTGAAACTATTGTGATGGGATGGCTGCTTTGCTCTTTGTGCCTTCTGTCTTGACTCAGTCTAAGGCACAGCTGTGTTATGTTCCATGCACAAGGCATTACATCGTAGGTCTTCCATTAGATATGGCTTGGATCTCCACTTCTCGCATGTTTTGGCCAACTTTTGTATTTTTTTTAATAAATTAATTTCACAAATATTGAAAATTTTAATATCTGTACCCAATTAAAAAAAATAGTATATTCATTTTGATAGCCGAAGGGACTTTGTCCCAAAGGCTAAAAATTTTTTTGACATAATTATTTTTTTCCTCACCTTTTGATGTCTGATTTTACCCTATTTAAAACTAGGAAAACAAAGTCGAATGTATTCAACATACATCAATTTTTTTTTATAATTATTAAGATCAGTTTTAAACAACTTTTAGCTTTAGGTTAATCTTCTGTACATTGGCAATATAAAAAATTTGTTTATACAAGTCAGTTTGGATTCATCACATACCATTTCCAGTGATATTTGAAATTCTATTACGGTACACATCATATGAACTAAATCTGTTTGTGAAAAGATGATTACATTGTTAGTGCATGATAGATTAATCTAGTAAGTTTTTCAAAACTTTAAAAAAAAAAAAAAAAAAAAAAGAACACGTGATTTCAGAGTGGATTTCTTCAATAATAATTTTTCTTCAAACGGCTAATGCAATAAGTAAAGCAACAAAATTTGGCGTCAAAGTAAGGTATTGATCACACTTTGTGCACGACGTGGCATGTTACGTAGTATACTAACACTACTCACTTATTACTACTAAATATTATAAAGTATAGACCGTCACGGTAATAAATTATTGTTCTAATGAATTATTTGACAAAACACACCATCAATTTTATATCATTCCGCCAACTACAATAGTTAGTCCAAAAAGAGAAACATATGATTTGCACATTCAATGCTCAATCTCTTTCTTCTCCAACAGTAATGCATCACATATTATTGCTAAAGCCATCGGCGGCTTAATCAAGTCCTTATTCAACATTAAACTATGTAGTCCTTAGTCATTACACTACCACGCTGATCTTTCCATATAACAATTTATATTATTGTAGTCGAAAAAGGAATCGCCCGCCACTCATCTGTGACGAATGAAAAACGATAAAATGCAGTCTGGAAATTTGAGTTAGCAACCAACCCACTGAGTCATAACTAATTAACTATAGTCTTCTGCTGCTTCCTTGCTGCTAAAAAAGAAAATGATATGCACTTCTCGCGCATCCAGGAGGGATCTTGTCTCACATTAGTATTAATGTCAATTGTCTGTCAGCCGCCTCAAAATTATTCTAATGCTAGAATCGAAACCAGTCTTCCCATTCTAGACGGTTTTAAGTCCAAAAAATGAAAGAACCACTTTCATATCTTGGGTAGTTTATCTTTTTTCTTTTTTTTTTGAAA
Source organism: Mitragyna speciosa (assembly GCA_024721245.1). Lineage (NCBI taxonomy): Eukaryota > Viridiplantae > Streptophyta > Magnoliopsida > Gentianales > Rubiaceae > Mitragyna > Mitragyna speciosa. Next base: position 328,930 of record JAMWEH010000142.1, on the reverse strand, counting down.
AAAAAAATCTTAGTTTAGATCGTATTGGAAGGCATCAAATCATCGACTGCTTTCTGTTTTTTATGATACATAAAATGGGAGGATATACAATGTACTATGAACATTCACATCAATAGACACAAAGATGGAGCACATGAACATGTTAGCGTGTCGGGTGACTGAACTCATCTTTGGTTAGGTTGACAAATTTGGCAGAGCAAAACTGCTGCATGGAGGGGTACTGAGGTTCATCCAAAATATCTATTTCAGAAGAATGAGGTTTGCGTACACCGTTTAGCAAGGACTTAATGAGCTGATGTTTCACCAACATATTATGTGTAAAGATTCCTACCCAATAGATGGATTAGGCTTGTTTTTTCATTTAACAATTATTTTCACTTCATCAAGAAAAAATTCATGAACAAGTTGACAATTTCACTATACAGTTCATGGAATGCCTATATAAAGGCACATTGAAAATTATTAAATCGACAAAAGTCATAATAAAAATCAAATCGTAGAGGGCCTGGCTACTTTCTGCTCATTGGAATGTGTGGAAAGTCAAGCTAGATACTGCTTATTGGCTTATTCATAATGTCCTTTTTGACCAATCAATTTATTTCTGTGAAAAAAGATTCACGTCACAATTATTTCGAATAATTGCGGTTCATTGTCTAGATTGGACTGATAATCCATATTCTCAATTTACCTGTCTATTCGTTTTTTGTTGAAATAAGTTTTTTCACCTTTTTTTGTGACTATAATTAGGTCAAAAATTGATATGGCTTAACTCGACTCACAAACCCTCAAGAACAATTAAACTAATAATGAGTTCTTGTCCGGCTTCCTCAATGCCTGCCGAAGTAGTGCTAATACATACATTAAAAAGTGAGGATAAGCTCCCTAAGTCTAGTACTGATACATCAATTAAAAAGTGAGGATAAGCTGGCAGCATATTTTTTTAGTGACAGCGAAAGCAACAGATTCCAACTCCAATGATCCAGGTTTTCATTTTACCTTGTATATACCTTGTAAGTCCAAAGCAATTCTTACAAGTTGAGAGAAATAGCATTCCAAATTCCAAATTCCTACCACCTAAACCTTTCTAATGCCTATTCAAGAACACACCAATGGCCAAAACCATGGCCAGAATGGCATTAAAAAGACTCAAGTAACTGTGGTCATGGTTCCCCTTCCAGCACAAGGCCATCTAAATCAACTCCTCCATCTCTCCCCCCTCATCTCCTCCTTCGGTATATAGGTCCACTACGTGAGCACACCCACTCATACCCGTCAGGCAACGGCTCGCGTCCATGGTTGGGATCCTCTTTCTATATCCAACATTCATTTTCATGAACTTCCACTCCCTTCTTATGAAACTCCTCCTCCCAATCCCAATGCCCCGACAAAATATCCTATGCAATTCATGCCCTATGTAATCCAGGATGTGCGTTCAATTCCAAATGCTGAATCCTATTGCTTTCTAAGCAGCTCAGCCTTCTTTTTTAACACGATATTTTGGGAACAAGACGGGAAACTGAAACCATACGAGTCACAACAAGTCGAACTACTCGAAAATCTACCATCATTGGAGAGCTGCTTGCCCCCAGAATTCACAGAGTTCCTAATAATTCAACAACAATCCAGGGGGATAAACTCTGGGAATATTTACAACACATGTAGAGCAATAGAGGCTCCATATCTTGATCTCCTAGAAAATGCTAACGTAGAGAACTCGAACAAGCAATGGGCTATTGGTCCATTCAATCCAGCCGTGTCAAATGATCAGAAAAATATGAAAACCAGACATCATTGCCTGGATTGGCTCGATAAACATAATCCAAATTCGGTCATTTTCATTTCCTTCGGCTCGACAACTTCATTATCTGATGATGAAGTGATGCAGATCGCGATTGGGTTAGAAAGAAGTGGGCAAAAGTTTATCTGGGTACTAAGAGATGCAGATAAAGGAGATGTTTTTGATGGAGAAGTTAGGAGCTCTCAGTTGCCAGAAAGGTTCGAAGAGAGAATCGAAGGGGTGTGATTCTAAGAGACTGAGCACCTCAGCTGGAAATTTTGGGGCATTCATCAACCGGTGGTTTCATGAGTCATTGTGGATGGAACTCGTGTCTGGAGAGTATTACAATGGGAGTGCCAGTGTCAGCATGGCCTATGCATTCTGACCAGCCCAGAAATGCCATATTACTAGAAAAGGTGCTGCGAGTCGGTCTAGTCGTGTGGGATTGGTCTCGTCGAGATGAACTTGTCACGTCTGAAGCTGTTGAAAATGCAGCAAGAAGATTGATAGATTCAGCTGAAGGAGAGGAGATGAGGAAAAGGGTTGGAGAATTGAGCAAAGCTGTGAAGGAATCTGTGATGGATGGTGGAGTTAGTCGCTTGGAAATGGAATCTTTTATTGCTCATATCCGCAGGTAGACTTGGTTTTAGCTCATCTCAAATGTATTAATCAGAAATCAAGAAATTTCTGAACGAATAATTTGAATGTAAAATATTCAGCTGAGCGATTTGTAATCAATTAAGGAATGCGATTATTGAACTTACGGATGATGCATCTGTTCGTGGGATTTATTCCGCTGTTGAATTGTGTTGGGTGTCATGGTTTCAAATCTATAAAAATATTTAACAGGAATTTTTTGTTCGTAAAGAAAGAAAAAGAAAAATTAAAGAACTAATGAAAAATTCTAAAACTAAGACTCTCTAAATCTTCTCAAAACTGCGTGCGTGCTTTCTTCTGCAGAATTGTGTCCCGGCCGTCCTATTTTGTCTCCTCCACGTTCCTTTTCTTTTTCACTTCCTTCCTTATTTTTGTTTCCTTTTCAAACTCATCTTCTTTCCTTTTTGTCTTCGTCCAAGTCAAACTCTCTCCTCTTGTCTTGGTTTCCAATTCTTTTCAATAAAGAAATTTGTATACTGAAATTCCTCATTATAAAGAAAGTGGGACTCTTCAAAATCAACCTTCTTGCAAATTCACGTTCCAGAATTCTGCACTGCAGTACCAGTAGACCGTGGTCACGGTATATCAGATATAGTCTTCTGGAATTCTGGCGAATTTAAAGTCTTTTCTCCACAATTTCTTACATTAAGCCCAAATAACAAAAAGTGAATAAATGGAAGTATTAAACACAATTCTTGACCAAAATAAGGAGAAATTAGATATAATTCATATGACAATTTAATACCCTAACAAATTGGTAGCCCTTTCTTGTTCAAAGTCCTTGAAGAACATGAATTACTATTTTGAAGAAGACAGAAGAGTTAAAATGAGCTTTTGTCAGAATTCAATTATTTTTTTGGGTTATATATTTTTCCCTTTGGTACGTTTTTGCCTACATTCATTCTAGATCAAAATAAGGGCTCACAAAAACTTCCAATTTTAATTAAACATATGGTGATTTTAAGCCATTTGTTTAGTACTAGTGTTTTGTCCTTTCTTATTTCACATTGTTTGTGTGCATGTGTTGTTCCATTCCTTTTAAGTTGCTAGTTATGAGAAGTATAAAATCTTTATCATTAATAAACTTGTGATACTACAAAAAGGTTTTTTTGTGTTTAGGCTGCTAAAAACACAATTTTACCCACACAATATCTGATTCTGTGTAACTAAATAAATGGAGTGTAAAAGGCCTGGAAAACATTATGCGAAAACAGAGATTTGCTCATTGCTTACATATATTGTATGCAGATAATCATTGAATAATAGAGTCTATAACTGTAGCCTAATATTAAACTAGAAAGTAACAAATGAGGATCTAAATTATTCTTTCATTTTCATGTTTGATTATATATTGATGATATTGGCAAATAAACAACAATATCATATAAAGATTAATGTAATTTAACCGGTTAGGTTTCTATTCGTTTATTCTTTATTCAATAGATAAACTACAATTTACCTTTATACAACTTTATTGTTAATTTTGACTAATGCACCTCAAGATTAAAAATCTTATCAATAACCCTTATTTTTTCATGTTATTAATTAAACTACATAATTAAATTAAGAATGCCATTAAAATAAAGATTCAGCAAAAACACTCAATGAGGGATTGAAAAACTGTAAAAGTGCATTCTTTACCGTTATTTTCCCCTCTTTTAAATCATATATTTTGATAATAAATCATATTTAAAACATGTCATTTTGATGATCAACGGTTGAACAAAACAACCAAGAATCAAATAAAAAATTAGATAAATTTATATAATATAATCCATTTTCAACCCCATCCAAAAAGAAAAAACAAAAATAGTGGAGTTGCCACTAGTATCACTCGCAATTTTCAAATAAATTTTCGGCAAAATTTGCCAGCGTGTCATAGATATGCTACATTTGCTGATCTTCTTGCCAGAGGAATCTATTAAACGGCAGTCGTCGCCGAGTCTTCTTTTTGAAATTTGCAAAACAAGTCTTTTAAGGAGGGCTTTTGTGAAATTAAGTTAAGTTTCGTGATGAGAAATGAATGAACGTCTAAAATAAGGATTAAAATATGAATAATTAAGTGGGGAGGTATATAAAACCTAGGGTTTTACTAATCATTTCATTAGTTTCCTTATTTTCTCTCTCTATCCAAAAACCTTCTTTTGATCTCTCTATTTTCTCCCTAATCAAGGGGAAATCTTACCAATTCAAGAGCAATCATGGAGTGGGGACCTAAGAAGCTCCACCCAACTCATTAATCAAAGTAACTTCTTGGAACTTTACATTAATATATTGAGTTTTCTCCTAATTATGGTGACTAGGAGTAATAGTTGGATGATTAATTGAGTTTCATGATTGTTGACACTATCATAGGTTTGGGTTATATTTGTATGTAGATATTATGTTTAGAAATGGTTGAGTATTCATTTGCATGTGCGTTTAAAGATTAGTTGAAATTCAAGGGAGATGATTATAGTAAATGGTAGATGATTAAGCTTAGCATTTTGTTTCTTAATTATTTATGTGATTTCTTGATAATATTGGTGCTTTCGATAATTTTTGGATGGTTGGAATCGGTTAGAGTGGGAAATATCTTACTAATTTGGGGTTGGGTACTAAGACCCTTAGACTTCTAATACAATAAATTAGTGTAATTTGGTATATTTAGGATCATAATTGAGCATTTATTGGCATAGTTAGATGAAAGAGATGATTATTACTACTTGGACTACCTGAATTAGCCTTTAGACTAAGGTAAGTGATGCATATATCCTTTCTTCTTTTAAAAATGGCATTTGTAGAACCTTATGCTTTTGACAATGTTTTAAGAACCGAACCAAACTGGCCAGTTCGACCGATCAAACCACTAACTAGCCATGGCTCCGGTCTGATTCGCAAAACTGGTTTGACTAACCTAAAAAACCGTTCAAAATCATACGAAACTGCACAAACTGCTTGAATCAGTTTGAACTATTGAACCGGCAATTTTGTAATTTTAGCAATATGGTTTTAATATTTAAATAATTGGACATGTAATTTGGATTAATTTTAATGTTCCTCTTATATTGCTTATGATTTTAACATTTGGAATTTTATGGATTTCATTTAGTTTCAACAATTTTGATGAATTTTGTTTAATTTAAGGATGTAGTGAGGCTTTTGGATAGAATTGAAGATTATTATTAATTTTTTGTAGGTACAATTTGAGATGAATTTATTTGTTTGAATTTACAATTTATAAATTTATTTGTGAAAGTCCAAATTTTTTAGAAATATTTAAATTTTGATCAGGTGATGTCTTATATTAGTCCATAGAATGCCCATGTATTTATATATTTTATTTTTTCAAAAGTTATTGAACCGATCTGACTAGTTGAACCGTGACCCGATAACCTTCATGGTTCAATTAATGGTCTAGGTTTTAAAAGATTGGCTTTTGATGGACAATTTGTCTATATTAAAATCATTTGAGTGTGCATATATTAATGTTTTGCTATGAATTAACATACGTGGTGTAATATGATTGTTTAAATGAGTATCTGATTGAACTCTTGTGTAAAATGACTTTTGACGAGAGTAGTTCCTTAATTGAAAGAGGTGATATGATTTGAAATATGCTAATTGTTGGTAATTAGCAATTTGACTAGACTAACTAGAAGAAAGTTAGTTTTGAACCGTGCTAATCAGGTTAAGTTAACAACTAGATATCCAAAGTTAATTGTTAGCTTATCACTTGAGCTCTTTCATATGAATATGAATTGTTACGGCATTTTGGTCACATATTTTGTGATATATATGCACACACACATACGTGTATATACATACATATACATATACATATATAATATGTATATGTATGTATAATATCCTCAAGCCCATCAAGTGATAACTGTGCTACTTGTTGGATAAATTTTCACTAACCCCTCACTTTTACCATGCAATTGAAGATGAGTTTGTTGAAAAAGATTGGAATAGCTCGTGAGGATAGTAGATGGAAGCGAGGATAATCCTTAGAGAAATGATTTGTGCTTGTTTATGTTAAATTATGTTAAGACTTGAACTATTAGTTTGCTTGAAGTAGGAGTGGTCTATTGATTGTAGCTGAAGATTGTAATGTTGCCATTGTGGATAAATTTGTAATTATGATTTACATTGAAAGTATTGTGATGGGATGGTTGCTTTGGTCTTTGTGCCTTCTGTCTTAGTTTAGTTTAAGGCACGACGGTGTTATACTCTATGCACGAGGCATAACATCCTAGGTATTTCATTAGATATAACTTGGATCTCTACTTGTCACATGTTTTGGCCAACTTTTGTATTTTTTTAATAAATTAATGTCACAAATATTAAAAATTATAATATTTGTACCCAATTAAAAAAATAAAAAGAATAGTATAGTCATTTTGATAGCTGAAGGGACTTTGTCCCGTAGGCTAAAAGTTATTTTGACATTATTATTTTTTCCTCAGCTTTTGATGTCGGATTTTAACCTATTTAAAACTAGAAAAACAAAGTTGAATTTATTCAACAGTCATCAATTTTTTATGATGATTAAGATCATTTTTAAACAACCTTTTAGCTTTAGGTTAATCTTCTATACATTGGCAATATAAAAAAATTGTTTATACAAGTTGGTTTGGATTCATCACACACCGCCGTTTCCAGTGATATTTGAAATTCTATAGTATACACATAATATGAACTAATCTGTTACTGTGAAAAGATCATTACATTGTTAGTGCATGATAGATTAATCTAGTTAGTTTTGCAAAACTTTAAAACAAAAAAAGAACATGTGATTTCAGAGTAGATTTCTTCAATAATAAGTTTTCTTCAAACCGCTAATAGAATAAGTAAAGCAACAAAATTAGGCATCATGAAGCCGAGAACCTAGAAGGTATTTATTATACTTTGTGTAGCACGCTACACGTTATGTGATATACTAATACTACTCACTTATTACCAAACATTATAAAGTATGACCATGGTAATAATTTATTAATTCTAATATACCAGTTGACAATACACACGATCAATATTGTATCATTCTGCCAACTACAATAGTTAGTCCACAAAGAGAAACATATAACTTGGACATTCAATGCTCAATCTCTTTCTTCTCCGAATAGTAATGCATCACATATTATTGTTAAAGCCATTGGCGGCTTAATCAAGTCAAAATTCAACATTAAACGATAGTCCTTAGTCGTTACACCACCACACTGATCTTTCCATACAACAAAATTATTATTATTAATATTAAAAGTCATTAAACAAAATTTATGATATTAATATTAAAAGTCAGCCGCCTCAAAATTATTCCATTGCTTGAATCGAAAGCAGTCTTGCCATTCTTGAAGGTTTTAAGTCCAGAAACGAAAGAACTACCTTCATTTCTTGAGTAGTTTATCTTTTCTTTTTCTTTTTTTTCTTTTTTTTTTTAAATCGCAGTTTAGATACTATTGGAAGGCAGCCATCGACAGCTTTGTGTTTTATTATGATACATAAAATGGGAGGATATATAATGTACTGTGAACTTTCACGTCAATGGACACACAGATGGAGTACATGAACATGTTAGTGTGTCGGGTGACTGAACTCTTTGGTAAGATTGACAAATTTAGCAGAGCAAAACTGCAGCATGGAGGGATATTCAGGTTCATCCACAATATCTATTTCAGAAGAATGAGGCTTGAGTACACCATTTAGTTAGAAATAACGAGCTGACGTCACACCAACATGGTATGTGTAAAGAATTCCTACCCAATAGACGGATTAGGCCACATTTGATTTTTCATTTGACAAATTTATTTTAACTTCAGCAAAAAAATTCCTGAACAAGTCGGCAATTTCAGTATTCGGGTCATTGAATTGCTATGAATAGGCACATTGCAAATTATTAAATTCACAAAAGTCATGTAAAAATTCAAATCGTAGAGGGACAGACAGACTACTTTTTGCTCATTGGAATGTGTGGTAAGTCAAGCGAGATATTGCTTGTGGGCTTATGCGTGACTTTTTGACCAATCAACTTATTTTTGTGGAAAAATATTCATGTCACAATGATTATGGCTTCCGAATAATTGCGGTTCATCGTCAAGATTGGACTGAGGATCCATATTCTCAATTTACCCGTCTATTCACTTGTAGTTGAAATAAGTTTTTTTTTTTCACCCTTTTTCGTGATTACAATTTGGCCAAAATTGACAAGGCTCGACTCACAAACCGTCAAGAACAATTAAACTGATACAGATGAAATAAGTTCTGTCCTGTTCCTCATTACCTGCCCAAGTCTAGTACGGATACAGATATTAAAAAGTGAGGATAAGCTCCCAATACATACACTAAAATGTGAGGATAAGCTGGCGGGAAATATTTAGATGGACTCAGTCCACGAAATAGTTTCGTAGACCCTTGGTTCAGAAGCAGCCACATCATCTATACGGTGAGCCATGAGTAATGGGGCTACTTTTGGATCAAGGAATCCACGGAACTATTCTGTGGACCGAGTCCATTCAAGTATTTTCCTAAGCTGGCAGCATATTTATTAGTGACAGCAAAAGCAACGGATTCCAACTCCAATGATCCAGGTTTTGATCTTACCTTGTATATATCTTGTAAGTCCAACGCAATTCTTAAAAGTTGAGAGAAATAGCATTCCAAATTCCTAATTCCCACTACCTAAACCTTTCTAATGCCTACTCAAGAACACACCAATGGCCAAAGCCATGGCCAGAATGGCATTCAACAGACACAAGTAACTGTGGTCATGGTTCCACTTCCAGCACAAGGCCATCTAAATCAACTCCTCCATCTCTCCCGCCTCATCTCCTCCTTCGGTATACCGGTCCACTACGCGAGCACACCCACTCATACCCGGCAGGCAAAGTTTCGCGTCCATGGTTGGGATCCTCTTTTTATATCCAACATTCATTTTCATGAACTTCCACTCCCTTGTTATGAAACTCCACCTCCCAATCCCAATGCCCCGACAAAATTTCCTCTGCAACTCTTGCCATTGTTTAACGCATCAATTAAACTTCGCGAGCCAGTTTGTTCACTGCTGCAAAAACTTTCGAGTACTACGACAAGATTAGTTGTGATTCATGACTCTTCCATGCCCTATGTAATCCAGGATGTGCGTTCAATTCCGAACGCTGAATCCTACTGCTTTCTACCCAGCTCAGCCTTCTTTTTTTACACGACTTCTTGGGAAGAAGGGAAACCAAAACCATCCGAATCAGAACAAGTCGAACTACTCGAAAATCTACCATCATTGGAGAGCTGCTTGCCCCCAGAAGTGGCAGGGTTCCTAACAATTCAACAACAATCCAAGGGGATTAACTCTGGGAATATTTACAATACATGTAGAGCAATAGAGGCTCCATATCTTGATCTCCTTGCAAAAGCTAATGTAGAGAACTCGAACAAGCAATGGGCTATTGGTCCATTCAATCCAGTCGTGACAAATGATCAGAAAATTTTGAAAACGAGACATCATTGCCTGGATTGGCTTGACAAACAAAATCCAAAATCGGTCATTTTCATTTCCTTTGGTTCGACAACTTCATTATCTGAAGATGAAGTGATGCAAATCGCGATTGGGTTAGAAAGAAGCGCACAAAAGTTTATCTGGGTACTGAGAGATGCAGATAAAGGAGATGTTTTTGATGCGGAAGTTAGGGGAGCTCAGTTGCCAGAAGGGTTCGAAGAGAGAATCGAAGGCAGGGGTATAATTGTAAGGGACTGGGCACCTCAGCTGGAAATTTTGGGGCATTCATCAACCGGTGGTTTCGTGAGTCACTGTGGATGGAACTCTTGTATAGAGAGTATTACAATGGGTGTGCCAGTGGCAGCATGGCCGATGCATTCTGACCAGCCCACAAATGCAATATTACTAGAAAAGGTGCTGAAAATTGGTCTAATCGTGTGGGATTGGTCTCGTCGAGATGAACTTGTCACGTCTGAAGCTGTCGAAAATGCAGTAAGAAGATTGATGGATTCAGCTGAAGGAGAGGAGATGAGGAAAAGGGTTGGAGAATTGAGCAAAGCTGTGAAGGAATCTGTGATGGATGGTGGTGTTAGTCGCTTGGAAATGGAGTCTTTTATTGCTCATATCCGCAGGTAGAACAGCTTTTAGTTCATCTCAATTGTATTGATCGGAAATCAAGAAATTTCTGAACAAATAATGTGAATGTAAAATATTCAGCCGACTGATTTGTTATCAATTAATGAATTTTATCATTTTATTGCGATTAATTGAACTTATGGATGATGGATCTGTTCCTGGTTTCTGCTGATGAATTGGTAGCTGTTTCTTGTTTCGAAGTCTTTGAAATTACTTCCAATCCTAAAGAAGACGAAAGCTGAAGGGTTAAGATGAGCTCTTGCCAGAAGCAATTATGTTTTTGGGTTTTGTATTTTTCTTTTTGCTACGTTACTTGTTACATTCAATCTAGATCAAAAAGACGACTCAAGAAAAATTCCAATTATGGAGATTTAAAGGGCATTAGTTTGATACTAGTTCTTTTCCCTTTGCGTGTGTGTTCTTCCATTTCTTTTCAGTTGCCAACTATAAGAAGTATAAAATCTGTAGAGTTAATAAACTTGTGATAATACGAAAAGGTATTTTTGTGTTTAGGGCCTTTAGGCTGCTGAAAACACAATTTCACTCATATAACTTCTGATTCTGTGTAACAAAATAAATGGAGTACAAAAGGCCAGGAAAGCTTTATGCGAAACCCAAATTGTCATCAGCAACAAAATAAATTTTGAAAGAACTTTATTTTTCACGAATTCAAAATATTTGAGCATTAAAGACGTACAAAGGTTGAAAGTTCTTACAAGAAAATAGAGGTGCAAGTCTTCATTTGATGAAACAGATTGGTCTCACTGACAAGGATTTGATGAATATTCAAAAAAATTTTGAGCCTCAAAAAATGTACGAGGGTTGAAAGTTCTTACAAGGAAATAGACGTGCGAGTGTATACTTTTACAGAATTGATGAAACATATTGGTCTCAAAAACGTCCACGTAAACATGTTTTTGGCCGTAGCATGTTCTTCCAAGTTATGTTACATCATCTAGTCTCGGCTGGTCACGGAAAAACGATAGAAAACATTACATTTTCTATGTCTATATCATGGATTTGGATATGATACAAAACTCAGTCAGCTTTGTACCATACAAAGAGTCAATAATTAAATGATAATATAAAGGACGGATCCACTTGAATTGTTAATTTAATTAACAAATAGATAGGTCCACATGAGTTGTCAAAATTCTACTTGTTTTTTACAAACTTGCATTGTGCACCATAAAAGTGTCCGTCTATATCATTGTCCAACAATTAATAGTTCTATATTGGGTGTTTTGTTTGGCAGCCCTATGTTTGTTTTCAAAAGAGAAAATTACAATTTGGGTACCAAATGTTTAGAGTATCACAGTTTCAGTCTCTAAAGTTTGGACAAAAACAAATCTAGTATCAGATGTTTCAATTTTTTAGCATATTTAGTCCTATTGACCAGTTTTACAAAAATCTTATTAGAATTTGGTCACGTGATACTCACGTGCCGGTTATAAAAATTTTCAAAAAGAATTAAATTGAAGAAAAAAATTTTAATTATCATAATTTGTAATTAAAGGCATTAATTTGAGTTTATATACGTTAAATAAGTAGATAAAACTGAAAAATTTTGCTTGGATAGTGCATTTGCGTGTGTACATTTAATTATAAATTATTGCAATTAAATTTTTTAATTCTTTTTGAAAACTTTTGTAACCGTCACATGAGTTTCACATGACCGTATTCCCATAAGATTTTAAGAAAACCGGTCAATAGAACTAAATGTATTGAAAAATTGAAACATTTGGTACTAAATTCACTTTTGTCCAAACTGTAGAAATTGAAACTGCTGATACTCCAAACATTTTGTACCAAAACTGCAATTTTCTCTATTCAAAATATCCTGGAAAGAAAAATACAAGCTTCATACTCTGAATGCTTAGACAAAGTATACCTTTCAATTGATTAATCTATGCAATTTGATAACAAGAAATTAGAAATTATGTTGCTAAGTATAGTTCATTCAAGAAAACAAATTCACAATTGTATTTAAATTGTGTTGGCTGATTGCCCATGTACAAACCACACAGTTGTAAGAATAAATGCATTGCAATTTCGTGAACACAATGCCATCGAACTGTTGTTTCTTTCCGAGTAATTGCACCCGAAGAAATTCAAGTACAACCCCCTTATCCCAATAGGCCTTTGAGCCGAGTTTTCAACAAAAAAAAAAAAGAAATTCAAGTACAATGTGCCCCATCGGGCTAAAGGTGTTATATTGTCAAGGATATTTCACTCTCTGTTCCTATCATTTTTGTGAAATGGTTACAAGCTGGATGCAAAGTTGAGCTGCTAACAAGAAAAAAAGTTGAGTGCCTCATCCAAACAAGATGATCTCGTCATCTTGTTTCATCAAACTAAAATAATGACAGAAGGATGTATAAACTTACATTTTACAACATTTCTTCAAGATTGATGTCCTGTCTAGTTCACATCATTCTTTCCCTCTAACCTCATGTTAACATATTTCTATCAACCATATAGTGTATTTCCCACTCCTCCCAAGTATAATAAGGGTGGGGTAAGTGGAAGCACCCTTTTTATCTTTTGCAGTCTCATTTTTTCTTTCTAAATAACCAGTGCATATTAGAGAGGAGAATGGAAAGCCAAAAATGAATTTGGAAAGAAATAAATTTAAGTCTTTCTGCCCTTCACCATATATATTTGGAAAGATATATGTATATATATCTATATACATATATATGTATGTATGTGTGCATCTATATATATATATATATATATATACACATATGTACATATATATGTATATACACGTGTGTGTATATCTATATATATACACACACATACATATATACATATATATCTAGATATATATACAATTATATATATATGGGTATACATACATATATACATATATATCTAGATATATATACATACATACATATATATATATGTATGTATATGTATGTATATGTACATGCAGATATATATATACATATTAATATATGTATAATATGTATATGTATATGCAGATATATGTATATGTATATGCATGTATATATATATATATGTATATACATGCATATACATATACATATATCTGCATATACATATACATATATCTGCATATACATATACATATACATACATATATATATGTATGTATATATACATATCTAGATATATATGTATATATGTATGTATACCCATATATATATAATTGTATATATATCTAGATATATATGTATATATGTATGTGTGTGTATATATATAGATATACACACACGTGTGTATACATATATATGTGTGTGTATACATATATACATATATATATGTATGTATATATACATATATCGATACATATACATATATGTGTATATAAATATATATACATATATATACACATATACATACATGCATACATACATATATATGGCTAAATTACAAAATGCCCCCCTGTATTGTTGTATAAGTAGCAAATTACCCCTTGTATTTAGGAAACACGCAAATTACCCCCTTATGTTGATAAAGACATTTGTGTCCTTCTACACACAATGCTTTGGCTACTTTCTCTTTTTTTGAACTAAAACCTGAAATATTTATAGATACACACGCGCAAACACACATGTATACACACACACACACACACATATATATATATATCTATATACACACACACACATATATGTGTATGTGTGTATGTATATATGTATATATATGTGTACATAGATTGTGTTTGTTTATATATATGTATATATACCTACATACATATATATATGTATGTATGTATGTGTATATGTATATATATGTGTGTGTAGATATATATATGTATATATACACATATAAACACATACATACATATATATACATATATATACAGATATATGTATACACACACATATATGTTATATATGTGTGTGTGTGTACACATATGTGTGTGTATATATATACATATATCTATACACACACACATATATATGTGTGTGTATATATGTGTGTGTGTGTACACATATATATATGTGTATGTAGATATATATGTACATATAGATGTGTGTGTGTATACACACATACATACATACACACACACATATATGTATCTATATGCATCTATATATACACACCACACATACACACACACAAATATATATATATATACACATAAATGTGTGTATGTATATATATGCCACGCCCCGTGCCCATGACATGGCATCCGCCATGCCCTAGGCTAAGCTAGGATACAAGGCTAAACGATTTAAATACCATCTAACACAATTCATAGCTTAAAGAATACTCAAAGATTTTCCAAAGAAACTCATTTCATTCATAACCAAAAGAAACACTATCCATTTACAATTCATTACCCCATAACAAAATAGCGGGGTTGGTACATGTATAACATAATCTATGCCAAAAGTATCGCTATACATCAATGCATCAAAAAATAACCTCAAACAAGTCTATGCTAGGCTATGACTATGAGGCTCAAAAGTCCTACCATTCCTCCTCTACAAAATCATCACCTGCGGAATTAAAGAATAGGGTGAGTGATAAAATCACCCAACAAGTAATAAAAGATCTCTTTGGGGCTTAAGACGGTTACATGTATATATAACTTTTATTGCAAACCCATAGTTCATCACAATTGTAAACATATGTGATCAAATCATAACAAGTACAATTCAAAGCAGTTGTTAACTACAACCCAATTAACACGGTTCAAAACCAACTACCACCCGGTTAATCCGGTTCAAAACTAACTATCACCCGATTAGTACGGTTCAAAGATTTACTACAAACGCCAAATTAAAGAATTAGTCCCGTCATAAACCATTTCACTTATAAGAGCTCATAACCAAAGTCATTTGCATAACAATTAGACCACATAAAAACATTTCATAGTAAAACCAAAATATATCCAAACTCAAGCCCAATTATATGTAAGCTAACATTTCAAAACATTTAAGTTGTCAAAATACTTTTCCAAAGGCTAAGAGATGCAAGTACTACTTACCTCGAACAGAGACTAATTCAAGTAGTCTGAGTTGGGGTATACACCGTTGTCGCTTAGAATACACAAATAAGACTAGTATCATATACTAATTCTATCAAGAAATCATAAAGGAGGCTTATACCTAACTTAACATGCAAAACAAGAAAAAGAGGCAAAACTGGCTTGACCTGCGGTGCGGCTCATGCCGCAACTCAGCTACGGTATCCAGCCGCGGCTCGGGTCAGAGCCACAGGGCCTCCCATCCGCAGTGCGGATGACACCGTGGATGATCCCAGACAGGCGGCCCTAATGAGCCACAGCTTCATCCGCGGCACGGATGACACCGCGGATGAGCCCAGCAACCCGACCTGCTACCCCTACAATACTCAAAACCCCAAACAATTTCTCCTCAACTCAATCCAACATAATCCAACACCAAAGCAACCCCAAAATGGCATAATATGTCAAAGGAACTCTACATTAACACAATACACAACATGGATCATGAATCACACATCAACCCACAAGATTTTTCACCCAACTTTCATCACACCTCATACATATAGCCCCCCCCCCACACACACACAAACTATCAAAAGCATAAGTTCCTACAAGCATAAGGATCTAAAGATTTCACAAATCTACTACTATCATTCCCACCAAACTTAAAAGAATCAAAGCTAAGAACAAGAAATTAGACTTTGGAAGAGAGAGTTACCTTGAGGAGAAATGGGTAAAGAAAAGTCAAGATTTCCTCCAATTGATTCCCTTTGTGAGTGAGAGAGCTCACTTCCTTCTTGAAGAAATGGAGGGAAAAGTTTAGATGGAGAGAATTGGGAGAGAAGAAGGAAATGAAGAAGATAAAGAAAAGCCCTAGTCTTTGGGGTTAAAATCAAATTTCACAAATTTACAATCAAGTCCCCCAATAGACTTTACTTCATATTTGGACTCAAAAGGTCTAAATTACTGCTATGCCCATGAAGGGCCTTAATATTACAATATATATATGCATATATATGTTTATGTGTGTGTGTGTATACATGTATGCACACACGTATATGTATATACACGTGTGTGTGTGTACACACACACACACACACACACATATATATGTATATACATATACATATATGTGTACACACACACAAATATAGACACACATATATACATATATGCGTGTGTATATATGTATATATGCATATATATATATACACATACACACACATACATAGATATATATATTATTTGGCCTCTGCAGATGACCTAATTATTTTTACGAGGGCTGCAGAAGGATGTTTGAAAGAGACAATGGAGTTTTTGGAGTATTATCAAATGGTATCTGGTCAAAAAATTAATGCTGGGAAAAGCTCTTTTGTTTGTTCATCCAATTTATCTTCACAACATGTACATCTGGTATAGATGCTGACTGGTTTTCAACAACAAGATTACCTTTCAAGTATTTGGAAGTGCCTATTTTTGTGGAGAAACCGAAGTGTTTGTCATACGATGGTGTTATGTCACCAATTAGGAAGAGGCTTCAACATTGGAGTGTACGACTTCTCTCTGCTAGTGGAATGATTGTATTAATCAGACATGTATTGAATACAATTCATCTATATCTGCTTCAAGTTTTGAAGCCTCCCAAGGAAGTAGTTTTGAGGTTAAATAGATTATTTAATGCTTTTTTTTTGGGATAAACAGGGGACCAAAAGTATTCACTAGACTTCTTGAGAAAAAATATGCTTTCCAATAGAGGAAGGGGTTATAGGTGTCAGATCTTTATTTGATACAGAGAAGGCTTTCTCTTTCAAGTTATGGTAGAAACTAAGAGCGAGCGAAAGCTTCACCATGGGCTTTCTTTATGCATAAGAAATATATAGTGGCTGCTCATCCATTGCATGCATGTCATCCGAGGGGATCCCATACTCGAAGAAGATTAATTGAGATCCGTTTGGAGGCTGAGGCTTATGTGAGATAGAAGGTGGGGAGAAGTTTTTTTTATTTTTGGTATGATTGCTGGACTTTGGATGTGCCATTGGCAAATTTTAACAAACATGTAGCTACTCCTTATTTTTTTGTAGTTGAATTTTATACTAACAATGGTTGGAATGTGCAGAAACTTTGTCAAAAAATGCCAGGTTGGATAGTTGAATGCATCCAGGAAATTCCAATTCGGCAATCTGAGAAAGATCAGTTGATATGATTGGGTTCTTCTAATGGTTTGTTTTCATTGTCTTCTGCATGGAACATTTATAGGAAAAAGAAAAGTGTGTCTACGATAACTAAGGGGATTTGGAATTCATAGCTTCCAATAAAAATGTCTTTTTCATTTGGAAAATTTTATTTTCTTTTGTGCCTCTTGATGTAATCTTGCAGAAAGAGGATTTACTTTGGCATCTAGGTGCTCATGTTGCTTAGAGGAACAAGAGTCTATTGAGCATCTTTTCATGCATGGGAGGGTGGCAAAAAAAGTTTGGCAGCATTTCTTCAATGCATCGGGTTTAATTTGGCAGAGATTCTCCTGCGTATCATCACTGCTGATGAATTGGTTCATGTCCTCGCCAAGAGTTAATTTTAATCAAGTTGTTTGTGTTCTTCTAGTGGTGATGATTTGGTTCATATGGGTTTGCATAACTGAGGCAAGATTCCAATCTAAGCATTTTCTGTCTATAGATGTCATTTTTCAGGAAGAACAATTCCTTGGTCAACTAGCAACTGAGAAGATGGTCTCCAGGATACAAGTTACTGGTTTTGAAGATACTTATTGGGTAAAGTTGTTTTGAGTGACAAAGAAAAAACGCAAGAAATGTAAAGTGGTTAAATGGTTGAAACCAACTAGAGGCTGTTTCAAGTTAAACACAGACGCAAGTGTGCAACAAGGCAAACCATATGGAGGTGGCATTCTACGTGATCACAATGGTAAAATCATATTTGCTTTTTATAAGGAATTTGGAAAGAAAAATGTTTTACAGGCTGAAGCTCTATCATTGCTTTATGGGTTGAGATGTTGTGCTGAACAGAGGTTTGTTAATTTCTTTGGTTGAGGTAGACTCACTATCTTTAGTTCAATTGGTGCATTCTAAGGTACCTGGAGGATGGCCTATTTTTCTTCTTTGGGGTTGATCAGATCACTTCTAAAGGATGTAGGGGCATTGTTATTACATGTGTTTAGGCAGGCCAATGCAGTCACATATGGATTGTCAACTCATCGCCTTGGACATGCTTGTATTTTTTTGTCTTTAGATCAACTTCCAACAAATGTAAAATCTTAAATTCTTTTAGATAACATTGGAATGGCTTATTTTCGGTTTATAAGCTCATTGTAATCTATTTTTGGTGATTAAAAAAATTGGGGCTGGCATTCCCCCCATGTACAGGTCTTGCAAAAAAAAAATCCAAACATATATACACAGAGATCTGTGTGTGTGTGTGCATATATGTAATATTAGGGACCTTTAGAGGGTATTTTGGTAATTGATGTTTTGGGAGTGGAGTTTTATTTTCCCAAATAGAGGGACTTAAAAGAAATTTTCTAAAACTCTAATTTTTGCCCAAATAAGCTTAGGGCTTTTAATTTTCCAAATTCTCTTCTAATTCTTCATCTTCCAACTTCACTCCTCTCTAAAGCTTTTCTTCTTGTCTCTCTACTTCTTCTCTAAGGTGAGGTTGGAGTGCCATCTTCTAGTAGGGGATCAAGGGGAGGAAGTGAAGTTTCTTCTACTCAATCCTTCACCCAAAGTAATTCTTCTTTTCCTAAGTGCATTTTCTTCTTCCTTGAGTAGATTAATTGTGTGAGTATGTAATATTTGATAGGTATATATTGTAAGACTTTTGTGCTTTAATGATTCTATGCTTAGTGTTGTTGTGGATGTGTTAAGAGAAGTGAGTGGTAGAGATAGGTGGATTGAGAAGAACTTGGTGTGATTGTAGTGTAAAATGTCTTAGATGTATGTTTTGAATCCTATGTTTTATGCCTTGCTTTATCTTGCCAAGTTTTACTGTTTTGAGGTCGTTTTTGTTGTTGGTTAGGCTTGGGAGGTGTTTGATTGTGTCTGGAAGGTTTTTGGCTGTGTGTTGGTGTTGCAGGAGGTCGAGCCACGGTCGCGACTGGAGCCAGGGTGCCCGCGGCTCGACCCCAGTGGTTTGGTGCGATTCTGTCCGTGGCCGCGGGGCTGTCCACGCCGTGGACAGGCCCGCGGGTGCCGAGCCGTGGCCACGGCTCACCCCGGCCTACCCACGGCTCGGGTGCACCATTTTGGTGCCGAGTCTGTCCGAGGCCGCAACATTGTCTGTGCCGCTGCCTAACCCGCGGATGTCGAGCCGCGGGCCGGGCTAGCTGAGCCACGGTCGCGGCTCATCCCAGGCCTACCCGCGGCTCGGCTTCTGCTGAGTCCACGGGTGAGTTTCCGGCCTTGGGCGCGGATCATTTGTTCCGTTTTCTTTGTTGGTTGTGTTTCTTCTATGTTATGCGTAAAGTCTTAGATTATGTTTTAATATAGAAATTAATGTAGAATCGATCTATAATGGAGTGTTCTTGTGTTATTAGGCGAGGAAGGCGGTTATCCATTCTCCGATTATTTGAATTAAGGCAAGATTGAGGTAAGTAGTCTATGAATCTCTTACGTATTCCAAATGAGCTTTGACTAATACGAATACTCTAAATTGTTAATCATTGATTCCTTGGTTTGAGTTGGACTATTTTATGCTTTCTTATATGAAATATTTATACGAGGTAATGTGTTTGATAAATTGATGTTTGAATGAGCTCTTGAGTGAAATGACCTATGACGGGACTAGTTCCTTAAAATGATGTTTAATATTTGATGTTTGACCGTGCTAACCGGGGATAGTTAGCTTTGTTTGACCGGGTAGAGTCAGTGATTGAGCTCGTTATAAATGTTTGATAAATGGTTTATGTAATTGTGAAATGAATGTGTTATATCTCGTATTTTACACATTAAGTCATTCAATGTTATTTGTTGCATGAAAATGTATATGTATAACCGTTTCAAGCCACAAGGTGATTCTTTACTACTTACTGGGTGACATGTCACTCACTACTTACTTTGTATCGCAGAGGAGGAAACTTTTGTGGAGGAAGACTGGACCGACTCTTGGGCCTTTTGAGTTAGGTTTAATTGGGAAACTTTTGGTGATAGGGTATATTTTGTATAGGGTGCCTTGTTCTAGGAATGTATAGCCCTATTCTTTTGTTCATGTTAGGGTGCACTTGTAGCCACCCAATTCTTTTGTTATAGCAGAAATGTATGTATTGTGGATGCTCATATTTTGAATGAATGAAATAAATCTTTTGGGTTATAATTGCCTTTCCCTTAAGTTTAACTCGTATTAAGTAATGTAAGTTTGGTTGTAACCTTGTATTCTAGCGTAATCTAGGGCATGGCGGGTGCCACGCCTCGAGCTCGGGGCGTGACATTTTTAATGGTATCAGAGCCTAGGTTATGATCATGTGGGTTACCTTAAGTGTAGGAATGAAATGAATGTTTAGAGTTGACTTATTGAATATTTGCTATCGAGTATAGATTCTAATGAGATAGAGATAGATAGATAATTGGGTTGTCATGTTCTAACTCGGGTTTTGTGCAGAATGCCACCGGGGAGGAAGCGAAGATTAGAGACTTTTGAAGATGGTAATGGCAAGAGAGCTATGTCGAACACCGAGCCCTCCGTGGAAGACATTGGTCCGGATGGCGAAGAAGAAGACGAATTAGAGCTCAACATTCCTATTGGGAGTTTCATGGCCATTGCCCGCCGAACTTCCCGTAGGCCTCGGGAGGAGGGAACTTCGCAAGTGACTCCTCTACCTCGCCAAGAGAATGCAAATCCTACGCCTCCTCAACTTGATCCTACCACGTTGGCATTTGCCTACCAATTTTTGCACGGATTTCAAGAATATCAACGACAACAAGGTGGGAATCATGGAGCTCAAGAGGAAGACCGAGGTAGCGTGCGCTACCACTTTAAGGAATTGAGCAAAGTTAATGTCCCCACTTTTGATGGGGGCCAAAACCCTGATATAGCGGAGAGGTGGCTTGCACAGGTAGAAAAAAGTTCCAAACGATGCAAGTATCCGATCACATTCGACCCCAAGTAGTGACATCTTTCCTTGTGGGAGAAGCTGAAAAATGGTGGGATGGGGTGGCTTTGATGCTAGCAACCACGGGACGCATTTTGACATGGGAAGACTTCAAGAAGGTCTTCCTTCAACATTACTTTCCACCCGCTATTCGCATTCAAAAGATTCAACAGTTTAATGAGCTAAAGCAAGGGGCGCTCTCTGTGGCGAAATACTAGTCAACCTTCCTTTCCTTGGGACGTTTTGTCCGTTCGGTGATGGCGGACGAGACGATCAAAATGGTGTCTTTCAAAGGAGGGTTAAATAGCCGCATTCAATCAAAGATCTCCGGAAACTTTTACACCACATGCGATCAAATGTACGAGGCAAGCTTGGATGTGGAACAAAATATAAAGAGAAAAGACTCCGAGACAAAACAACAAAGGGGTAAGCCCCCTATTGTGCAAAGTCAACGTCCGGGTGGGATGCAATCTCCTCAAATGTTTCGCCCGTTTCGTCCGGGATTTCCTTTGAAACCTTTTGGGCCTCAAACAAGTGGAACTACACAAATCCCTTCGGCTAGACGTGGCCCTCCTAGTGGTGCGAAAGCTTGCGATATTTGTCATCGAGTGCATCCGGGAGAATGTCGATGGAAGACGGGAGCATGCTTCGGGTGCGGTCAAGTGGGGCACAAAGTTAGCAACTGCCCGAATCCCAAATCAATTGACTCCAAGTCGGCAAATCCTAGACCGGTGGGAGGTGCTAGCAAGCCCATGACTCAAGCAAGTGCCAATGCTAATCGGGCAGCGACAAACTCCAAAGTTTATGCATTGTCGCAACAAGAAGCAAAAGGATCGAAGGACGTGGTCACAGGTATGGTGTTGGTAAATTCTATCCTGGCTTATACCTTATTTGATTGCGGGGCATGTTACTCTTTCGTTTCTAAGAAGTTCGTGTCCTTGTTGAATATTAAACCTTGTGTGCTAGAGGAACCTTATCAGGTAGAGACTCCGGAAGGAAGAGTGCTTATTTCAAATCTTGTGTATGAAGCTTGTGTACTAGACTTAGGGGGAAGAGAGTTCACAGCCAACTTGATTCAGTTGAACATAGAGGGATTTGATGTTATACTATGTATGGACTGGTTGTCTAGGAATTATGCTTTTGTAGATTGTCGGGGGAAGAGAGTTTATTTTCGTGTTCCAGATACCCCCCTCTTTTTCTTTCAGGGGTGTACTCAAAAACCCAGAAAGGAGAAATCTGTACCGATCTTGTCAGCTTTTCAAGATTTTAAAGCCGTTCAAAAAGATTGTGAATGTTTTCTTGCATAAGTTTTAGACGTCGACAAGAAGGAAGAGGTGAGAATAGAAGATATCCCCATAGTGAAAGAGTTTCCCGATGTATTTCCGAGTAAGTTGCCGGGTTTGCCACCGAAGAGAGAGATAGATTTTGAGATCAATTTGGCACCGGGAGCGGAACCCATCTCCAAGGCCCCCTACCGCATGGCTCCGGCAGAATTGAGGGAACTCAAGGTGCAACTGCAAGAATTATTGGATAAAAAGCTTATTCGGCCGAGTGTGTCACCTTGGGGAGCCCTAGTCCTATTTGTGAAAAAGAAGGATGGGAGCATGCGTCTATGTATTGACTATCGGGAGCTTAACAAGGTCACGGTGAAGAATAAGTATCCATTGCCTCGGATCGACAATCTTTTTGACCAATTGAAGGGAGCCAAGGTATTTTCAAAAATCGACCTCCGTCGGGTTATCATCAGCTAAGAATCAAATTGGAGGATGTTCCTAAGAGCGTGTTTCGGACCAGATATGGGCACTATGAGTTCCTCGTTATGCTTTTTGGATTAACCAACGCCCCCACCGCTTTTATGAACTTGATGAACCGAGTATTCAAGGAGCAACTGGATAAATTCATTGTGGTCTTCATTGATGACATCCTAGTATACTCTTCGAATGAAGTGGAACACGAGAATTATTTAAGAGAGACCTTGCAGATCTTAAGGTGTGAAGAGTTGTATGCCAAATTAAATAAGTGTGAGTTTTGGCTTAAGAATGTCTCCTTTTTGGGACATGTTATTTCAGAGGAAGGTGTTTCGGTGGATCCTCGGAAGATTGAAGCAATTGTTGATTGCCCCCGACCAACCAATGTGGTAGAAATAAGGAGCTTTTTGGGCTTAGCTGGGTATTACCGGAAGTTCGTCGAGGGTTTCTCTTCCATAGCTTTGCCTTTGACTCTTTAACCCAGAAGCGAGTCAAGTTCGAATGAACTTCCAAGTGTGAAGAAAGTTTTCAAGAGTTGAAGGACAAGCTGGTGTCAGCCCCGGTCCTTGCCTTACCTTCGGAATCGGGTAAATTCACCATTTTCAGTGATGCGTCTAAGAGTGGGTTGGGGTGCGTGTTGATGCAGAATGAACGAGTTATTGCGTACGCCTCACGCCAATTGAAGCCTTATGAACAGAACTATCCTATGCATGACTTGGAGCTAGCCGCCGTGGTTTACGCTTTGAAAATTTGGAGGCACTACTTGTACGGGGAACAATGCGAAATCTTCACCGATCACAAGAGTCTAAAGTATCTATTCACTCAAAAGGAATTAAATATGCGCCAGAGAATATGGCTCGAGTTGTTGAAGGATTATGATCTCACCATTAGCTATCACCCCGGGAAAGCTAACAAAGTAGCGGACGCATTGAGTCGAAAGGGTACGGGATCTATGGCAGCAATGTTAATAGGCAAATGGAAGAGTTGAAGTTGGAGATAGTGGGGTCAACTCAAACTGTTTTAGCTGCTTTAATTACCCAACCCACACTGGTGTCAAGGATTAAAGAAGCTCAAGAAAAGGATGAAAATTTGAAGAAATCCAAGGAAAAGATGGCTCAGGGAGAATTGTCTGACTTCCAATTGCACGAAGATGGTAATGTATGGATGAAGGGTCGGTTAGTAGTGCCTAAAGGAGACGGATTGAGGAACGAAGTGATGGAAGAAGCTCATTCCTCACGACTTTCAATTCATCCCGGGAGCACCAAGATGTAGCGGGACTTGAAACAATTATATTGGTGGAGCGGAATGAAGAGGGAGATTGCGGAGTACGTGTCCAAGTGTTTAGTGTGCCAACAAATCAAAGCTGAACATCAACGCCCGGCAGGATTGTTAAAGCCATTGGAGATTCCGGAATGAAAGTGGAAACATGTGACGATGGATTTTGTGGTTGGACTACTGAAGACAAGGAAAGGAAATGATACAATTTGGGTAGTCGTGGACCGATTAACAAAGTCAGCTCACTTTATACCAATGACGTCGACGGCTTCTATGGACACCTTGGCAAACCTCTACATGGATCGAGTAGTGCGTTATCACGGAGTTCCGGCGAGCATAGTTTCCGATCGAGACCCTCGCTTCACATCGCGATTTTGGGAGAGTTTTCAACAAGCCATGGGCACACGGTTGAATCTTAACACAGCTTATCACCCTCAAACAGATGGCCAATCGGAACGCACCATCCAGACATTAGAAGACATGCTTCGGGCGTGCGTTATGGATTTTGGTGGCAGCCGGGAGGATTCTTTGATGCTAGTGGAGTTTTCCTATAATAATAGTTATCATAGTAGCATTGGGGTGTCACCGTTTGAAGCTTTGTATGGGAGAAAATGCAGGTCGCCTTTGTACTGGGATGAAGTGGGTAAGAAAGCCATTACCGGACCCGATCTTATACAAATCACAATGGAGAAACTAGCATTGGTGAGGGAAAGAATGAAGACAGCCCAAGATAGACAACGAAGCTGGGCTAATCTAAAAAGAAGGCCATTGGAATTTCAAATCGGAGACAAAGTGTACTTAAAGGTGTCCCCCACAAAAGACGTGATGCGATTCGGTAAAAGCGGAAAACTGAGTGCGAGATACGTAGGGCCATTTGAGATACTATAAAGAGTGGGAGAATTAGCTTACCGAGTGGCCTTACCACCTGCTCTATCCCGGATTCACAACGTGTTTCACGTTTCCCAATTAAGGAGATATGTTTCCGACCCCACTCATGTGCTAGAGTATGAGCCGCTGCCCATCCAAGACGATCTATCGTATGGTGAACAACCTCTTCGAGTCATGGACCGTAAAGATCAAGTCTTAAGACGAAAAACAATTCCGTACGTCAAGGTGCAATGGTCTAATCATACCGTTCGTGAAGCCACTTGGAAGCTCGAGGAAGAAATGAAGAGGAAATACCTGACGCTTTTTGATTCGCACGGTACGTAAGTTTCCGGCCGAAACTTTCTATTAGAGGGGGAGAATGTAATATTAGAGACCTTTAGAGGGTATTTTGGTAATTGATGTTTTAGGGGTGGAGTTTTATTTTCTCAAATAGAGGGACTTAAAAGAAATTTTCTAAAACTCTAATTTTTGCCCAAATAAGCTTAGGACTTTTGATTTTCCAAATTCTCTTCTAATTCTTCATCTTCCAACTTCACTCCTCTCTAAAGCTTTTCTTCTTGTCTCTCTACTTCTTCTCTAAGGTGAGGTTGGAGTGCCATCTTCTAGTAGGGGATCAAGGGGAGGAAATGTAGTTTCTTCTACTCAATCCTTCACCCAAGGTAATTCTTCTTTTCCTAAGTGCATTTTCTTCTTCCTTGAGTAGATTAATTGTGTGAGTATGTGATATTTGATAGGTATGTATTGTAAGACTTTTGTGCTTTAATGATTCTATGCTTAGTGTTGTTGTGGATGTGTTAAGAGAAGTGAGTGGTAAAGATAGGTGGATTGAGAAGAACTTGGTGTGATTATAGTGTAGAATGTCTTAGATGTATGTTTTGAATCCTATGTTTTATGCCTTGCTTTATCTTGCCAAGTTTTGCTGTTTTGAGGTCGTTTTTGTTGTTGGTTAGGCTTGGGAGGTGTTTGATTGTGTCTGGAAGGTTTTTGGCTGTGTGTTGGTGTTGCAGGAGGTCGAGTCGCGGCCCTGTTGAGGCCAGCCCGGTCGCGGCTGGAGCTAGGGCGCCCGCGGCTCGACCCCAATAGTTTGGTGCGGTTCTATCCGTGGCCGCGGACAGGCCCGCGGGTGCCGAGCCGCCGCCGCGGCTCACCCCGGCCTACCCGCGGCTCAGGTGCACCATTTTGGTGCCGAGTCTGTCCGAGACCACGGCATTGTCCGTGCCGCTGCCTAACTCGCGGGCCGAACTAGCTGAGCCGCGATCACGGCTCATCCCAGGCCTACCCGCGGCTCAGCTTCTGCTGAGTCCGCGGGTGAGTTTCCGGCCTTGGGCACGTATCGTTTGTTCCGTTTTCTTTGTTGGTTGTGTTTCTTCTATGTTATGCGTAAAGTCTTAGATTATGTTTTAATGTAGAAATTAATGTAGAATCGATCTATAATGGAGTGTTCTTGTGTTATTAGGCGAGGAAGGCGGCTATCCATTCTCCGATTATTTGAATTAAGGCAGGATTGAGGTAAGTAGTCTATGAATCCCTTGAGTATTCCAAATGAGCTTTGACTAGTACGAATACTCTAAATTGTTAATCATTGATTCCTTGGTTTGAGTTGGACTATTTTATGCTTTCTTATATGAAATGTTTATACGAGGTAATGTGTTTGATAAATTGATGTTTGAATGAGCTCTTGAGTGAAATGACCTATGACGGGACTAGTTCCTTAAAGTGATGTTTAATATTTGATGTTTGACTGTGCTAACCGGGGATAGTTAGCTTTGTTTGACAGGACTGACCGGGTAGAGTCAGTAATTGACCGTGTTAACCGGGGCGTAGTTAACAACTGGATATCCAGGGTCATTAGTCGGTTTACTACTTGAGCTCGTTATAAATGTTTGATAAATGGTTTATGTGATTGTGAAATGAATGTGTTATACCTCGTATTTTACACATTAAGTCATTCAATGTTATTTGTTGCATGAAAATGTATATGTATAACCGTCTCAAGCCACAAGGTGATTCTTTACTACTTACTGGGTGACATGTCACTCACTACTTACTTTGTATCGCAGAGGAGGAGACTTTTGTGGAGGAAGACTGGACCGACTCTTGGGCCTTTTGAGTTAGGTTTAGTTGGGAAACTTTTGGTGATAGGGTATATTTTGTATAGGGTGCCTTGTTCTAGGAATGTATAGCCCTATTCTTTTGTTCATGCTAGAATGCACTTGTTGCCACCCAATTCTTTTGTTATAGCAGAAATGTATGTATTGTGGATGCTCATATTTTGAATGAATGAAATAAATCTTTTGGGTTATAATTGCCTATCCCTTAAGTTTAACTCGTATTAAGTAATGTAAGTTTGGTTGTAGCCTTGTGTTCTAGCGTAATCTAAGGCATGGCGGGTGCCATATCTCGGGCTCGGGGCGTGACAATATACATATACACATATATACATATACACATATATACATATATACATATATACATATCTACACACACATTTATGTACATATATGCGCGTGTATATATACATATACATATATGTGTGTGTATATTTATATACAAATATATATATGTGTGTGTGTATACATATACACACACACACATATATACATATGTGTGTGTACATAAATATATGTATACATATATATAGATATATATATATATATACCTATATATATCTGTGTGTCTGTGTGTGTATGTATATGCATATACACATATATACATATATAAATATATACGCACACATATATGTACATATATGCTTGTGTATATATACATATACATATATGTGTGTGTATATTTATATACAAATATATATGTGCGTGTGTGTGTGTGTTTGTATATATATTTACACACATACATATATGTATATGTATATACATGTACACACACATATATATACATACACACACACATACATATATATATACACACGCACACATATATGTACATATATGTACATATGTGTGTGTGTATGCATATACGTATATATGTGTGTACACGCACACACATATATGTATATGTATGTATATTCATATATATGTATATGTGTCTATATATTCATATATATATATATATATATATAGGGATAGCGTGCCTTATATTTGTGTTTCTAATTCTTGTAACTAATATATATACACACATATACGATGTATAAGTACGTGTGTATGTATGTGTGTGTGTGTATCTATATATACGCATAAATATACATATACGTATATGCACACACATACACTATATATGTTTGTATGTATGTATGTATGTATGTGCACGCACACACACACACACACGCACACACACATATAGACACACACTAAGGCCCCCAAGTCCGTAAAGTGATACTTGTGCTACTGACTTGGTGAATTTTCATTCACTCCTTGTTTTTATCACAAAGTTGAAAATGAGTTTTTTGAAGAAGTTTGGAATGGCTCGTGGGCATTGTAGTAGATGGAAGCAAGAATAATCCTTAGTTGAGATATGGTTTGTGCTTGTTTATGTTGAATTATGCCAAGACTTGAACTATTAGTTTGCTTGTAGTAGCAGTGATTTTGATTGTACCTGAAGGATTGTAATGTTGCTATTGTAAGGTAATTATGGTTTATATTGAAACTATCATGATGAGATGGTTTATATTGAAACTATCTATGTGCCTTGTGTCCTAGGCATGGGGCATGACATCCTCCATGGAGAGTGAGGCATTGATGTTCATCCACAGTGTCTATTTAGAAGAATGAGGTTTGAGTACAAATTTTATTTGGAAATATTGAGCTTACGTTACACAACACAGTGTATCTAAAAATTACTACACAATAGATGGATTAGGCCATGAAGTGACCTCATTTGGCTTGTGTCCGGAAATATGGACCGAACTAGAATACTAAGGTTACCTGCAACAAAGAAGGTGCGGAAAACATGAAGGAGTTTGTCTCCCCAGAGTGTTTCCAATACTGAAGTTAGTATTTATTTGAGGTGGATAATCAAATAAGAGAGATCGGGAGGCTTTTATATGCTCAAAGGGGAACGTACTTGTTTAAGAACAAATATGGAGTATTTATACCAATAGAGAAAGAATACAAATCTTGGGGTTGATATCCTAATCTGATATCTTGGCATTAATACCCTAGTCTGAAATCATAGGGTGGTTGTTGCAGGTGTAGATTGGCAAATGCAAAAGTAGGCCTAATATTTATAAGCACTCAGGTGGCATTTGTCATGTCATATCGTGTCAAATTATTTAAGATCGACCTCGGGATAAGACCTCAGTAATTCTTAACTCAATAGCTTTATGCCCGACTTTATCCACTTGCAGTCTCCGGATGAGATGTAAGAAAGGGTCGAGGTGGGCTTTTAGATGTTGAGTCTTTACTCCTTATGAAATCGAGATTAAAATAGCATTTCAGATAGAGCCGAGCTAGTCGTGGATAAATAAAAAAACCAATTAGAAATAAGACCGAGATGTCTTGTGCTTGGGGTGGGTCTGACCTTGAATGATCATGGACTCAATTTTGAAGTAACCCCAACATAGTTGGGCTGTCTAAATCTGTTCTCCGCAAGCCACATTTGATTTTTCATTTGACAAATTATTTTCGCTTCAACAAGAAAAAAATTCACGAATAAGTCGACAATTTCACTATACAATTCATGGGATGCCTATGCATGCGAAACATTGAAAATTATTAAATCCAAAAACGGACAAAACTACTTTTTGCTGATTAGAATTTATGGTAACTCAAGCTAGATAATGCTTATCGGCTTATACATAATTTCCTTTAGACCAATCAATTTATTACTGTGAAAACAAGATTCGTGTAACAATAATTACGACTTTTGAATAATCGCGGTTCATCGTCTAGATTGGACTGAGAATCGGTATTCTCAATTTACCTGTATATTCGCTTTTGGTTGAAAAAAAATTTCTTCTCCTTTTTCTGTGACTATAATTAGACCAATAAAGGGCTTCCAAAGGTGCATAAATATACTCGTGAAAGATAGGCGGATACAAAAAGCCGTGTTGTTGCAATCTATCATCAAGCTGTAAAGATCTTTTGGGAGCGAACTCCGCACCAATATGAAGCCCATGGATATGGCTCGACACACAAAACGAGAATAATTAAACTGATAATGAGTTCTTGTCCGGTTCCCCAATGCCTGCCCAAGTGTCGTAGTGCTAATACATACATTAAAAAGTGAGGATAAGCTCGCAGGGGATTTGGGACTCACAATTTCCATTTGTAATGGCCAAAGCAACAGATTCCAACTGCAATGATCCAGGTTCACATCTCATTTTACCTTGTAAGTCCAAAGCAATTCTTACAAGTTGACAGAAATAGCATTCCAAATTCCTAATTCCCACTACCTAAACCTTTCTAATGCCTATTCAAGAACACACCAGTGGCCAAAACCATGGCCAGAATGGCACTCAACAGACTCAAGTAACTGTGGTCATCGTTCCCCTTCCAGCACAAGGCCATCTAAATCAACTCCTCCATCTCTCACACCTCATCTCCTCCTTCGGTATACCGGTCCACTACGTGAGCACACCCACTCATACCCGTCAGGCAAAGGTTCGCATCCATGGTTGGGATCCTCTTTCTATATCCAAGATTCATTTTCATGAACTTCCACTCTCTTCTTATGAAACTCCTCCTCCCAATCCCAATGCCCAGACAAAATATCCTATGCAACTCGTGCCATTATTTTACGCATCGATAAAACTTCGCGAGCCAGTTTGTTCACTCCTGCAAACACTTTCAAGTACAACCGCAAGATTAGTTGTTATTCATGACTCTCTCATGCCCTACGTAATCCAGGATGTGCGTTTAATTCCAAACGCCGAATCCTACTGCTTTCTGAGCACCTCAGCCTTCACTGTTTACACGTTTTTTTGGGAACAAGAAGGGAAACCAAAGCCACCTGAGCCTGAACAAGTCGAACTACTCGAAATCTACCATCATTCGAGAGCTGCTGCCCCCCAGAATTCACAGAGTTCATGATAATTCAACAACAATCCAGGGGGGTTAACTCTGGGAACCTTTACAATACATGTAGAGCAATAGAGGCTCCATATCTTGATCTCCTTGCAAAAGCTAAGGTAGAGAACTCGAACAAGCAATGGGCTATTGGTCCATTTAATCCAGTCGTGATAAACGACCAGAAAAATTCAGAAACGAGACATCAGTGCCTGGATTGGCTTGACAAACAAAATCCAAAATCGGTCATTTTCTTTTCCTTTGGTTCGACAACTTCATTATCAGATGATGAAGTGATGCAAATCGCGATTGGGTTAGAAAGAAGTGCGCAAAAGTTTATCTGGGTACTGAGAGATGCAGATAAAGGAGATGTTTTTGATGGGGAAGTTAGGAGAGCTCAGTTGCCAGAAGGGTTCGAAGAGAGAATCGAAGGCAGGGGCACAATTGTAAGGGACTGGGCACCTCAGCTGGAAATTTTGGGGCATTCATCAACCGGTGGTTTCGTGGGTCATTGTGGGTGGAACTCGTGTATGGAGAGTATTACAATGGGAGTGCCAGTAGCAGCATGGCCGATGCATTCTGACCAACCCAGAAATGCAATATTACTAGAAAAGGTGCTGAAAATTGGTCTAGTCGTGTGGGATTGGTCTCGTCGAGATGAACTTGTCACGTCTGATGCTGTTGAAAATGCCGTAAGAAGATTGATGGATTCAGCTGAAGGCGAGGAGATGAGGAAAAGGGTTGGAGAATTGAGCAAAGCTGTGAAGGAATCTGTGATGAATGGTGGTGTTAGTCGCTTGGAAATGGAGTCTTTTATAGCTCATATCAGCAGGTAGAACAGCTTTTGGTTCATCTCAAATGTATTGATCAGAAATCAAGAAATTTCTGAACGAATAATGTGAATGTAAAATATTCAGCCGACTGATTAGTTATCAATTAAGGAATTTTATCATTTTACTGCGATTAATTGAACTTATGGATGATGGATCTGTTCCTGGTTTCTGCTAATGAATTGGTAGTTCTTTCTTGTTCGAAGTCTTTGAAATTACTTCCAATTTCAAAGAAGACAAAAGTTGAAGGGTTAAAATGAGCTCTAGCCAAAAGCAGTTGTGTTTTTGCGTTTTGTATTTTTCTTTTTGATACGTTATTTGTTACACTCATAGTAGATCAAAAAGACGACTCAAGAAAAATTTCAATTCCAATCAAACATATGGTGATTTGATGGCATTAGTTTGATACTAGTTCTTTTTCCTTTCTTATTTCTCTTTTTGCGTGTGTGTTCTTCCATTTC
Source organism: Mitragyna speciosa (assembly GCA_024721245.1). NCBI lineage: Eukaryota > Viridiplantae > Streptophyta > Magnoliopsida > Gentianales > Rubiaceae > Mitragyna > Mitragyna speciosa. The sequence continues at coordinate 296,179 of JAMWEH010000142.1, read as the reverse complement.
TTTTCAGTTGCCAACCATAAGAAGTGTAAAAGGTTTAGCATAAATAAACTTGTGACACTACAAAAAGGTGGTTTTTTTTTTTTTTTTTTTGTTTAGGGCGTTTAGGCTGCTAAAAACACAATTTCCCTCATACAAACTCTGATTCTGTGTAACTAAATAATGGGGTATAAATATAAAATCTAACATGCAATAGTCAAAACCCAAATTGTCATCACCAACAAAATAAATTTTGCAAGAACTTCATGTTTCACGAATCCAAAGTATTTGAGCATTAAAGATGTATAAGGGTTGAAAGTTCTTACAAGAAAATAGAGGTGCAATACAAGTCTTTACTTTTCTACATTTGATGAAAGAGATTGGTCTCACTGACAAGGATTTGATGAATATTCAAAATTTTGAGCATCAAAAAATGCACGAGAGTTGAAAGTTCTTACAAGAAAATAGACGGGCAAGTCTATACCTTTCCAGAATTGATGAAACATATTGGTCTCCAAAACGTCCACGTAACGTTGTTGGCCGTAGCATGTTCTTCCAAGAAATGTTACATCATCTACTCTCGGTTGGTCACCAAGAAAAAATTCATGAACAGGTCGACAATTTCACTATACAGTTCATGGAATGCCTATGATTGCGCACATTGAAAATTACTAAATCCAAAAACGTCGTAGTGAAAGTCAAATCGTAGACGGACAAAACTACTTCATGGTGATTAGAATTTATGGTAACTCAAGCTCGATATTGCTTATCGGCTTATGCATAATGTATTTTTAGACCAATCAAATTATTTCTGTGAAAACAAGATTCGTGTAACTATAATTACGGCTTCTGAATAATCGCCGTTCATGGTGCGATTGGACTGAGAATCCATATTCTCAATTTACGTGTATATTCGTTTTTTGTTGAAATAAATTTTTTTTGCCTTTTTCTATGACTATAATTAGGCCAATAAAAGGCTTCCTACAATATAAATAAAACTAATAAGGGTGCACAAATATACTCGTGAAAGATAAGTGGATAGAAAAAGCCGTGTTGTTTAGATCTATCAAGCTGTAAATATCATTTGGGAGCTAATTCTGGACCAATATGAAGCCCATGGATATGGCTTGACTCACAAAACGTCAAGAACAATTAAACTGAAGGTTAATTATTCCAATAGTTCCCAAACTATTTAATGAGTTTTAGTTTAGTCCTTACACTTTAATTGTGTCACTTTAGTCCCTTAACTTTTACACGAGTGTTTAATTAGTCCCCAATGCTAACTGAAGATAAAATTTACCTTCTATTTATATCTTATCATTCTTTTTACTCTCCTTTACTTTTTTTATTATTTTTCTTATATCTTTCATTTATTCTTTCTGTTCCTTTCTTATCTTTATCTACATCCTCAATGAACCCAACCGAATATTATCTTTTTTTTTTTTTGAGGTTATCTTTTTTTTTTTAAGGCTTACATTGATTGATTTATTTGAAAATTCTAAAGTGTTTTTCAACGTTCCTAAGATTTAGATGAGGAGGATGGATATAAGAAATAAAATGTAAGAAAATTTAAAAAAGATTTAAAGAAGAAAAACATATAGTATCTAAAATAAAAGCGCAAATTTGGTATGAATAAAAGGACAATTTTGTCATAAATTGATATTGGGGACCAATTAAACTCTTTTTTGGACATATATTTTACATACTTTGTGTTTTTCTTTTTTCAATATTTTTTTTGGGGTTGTCTTACATTTTATTTCTTTTATCCATCCTCCTAATTCAAATCTCATGATAATGAAAAACACGCTAAATTTTTCGAGTAAATCAATCAATGTAAGCCATGTCGAAAAAAGAAGTTAATATTCAGTTGGGTTGCTTGAGAATGATAAGAATGAAAAGGAGCATAAAGAATAAATAAAAACTGTAAGGAAAATGATAAAAAAGTAAAGAAGAGAGAAAAAAATGAAAACACGATATGATACAAATAGAAGGATAATTTTGTCTTTAATTAGTATTCGTGACCAATTAAACACTAATGTAAAAGTTGACTAAACTAATGTAATTAAAAGTTCGAGTACTAAACTAAGACTCATAAAATAGTTTGATTACATTTGAAGTAATTAACCTTTAAACTGATAGTGAGTTCTTGTCCGCTTCCCCAATGCCAGCCCGAGTGTGGTACAAACACATACGTAAAAATGTAAGGATTAGCTGGCAGCATACTTTTATAGTGACAGCGAAAGCAACAGATTCCAACTGCAGTGATCCAGGTTTACATCTTACTTTACCTTGCAAGTCCAAAGCAATTCTTACAAGTTGAGAGCAATAGTATTCCAACTTCCTAATTCCCACCACCTAAACCTTTGTAATGTCTATTCAAGAACACGCCAATGGCCAAAACCATGGCCACAATAGCATTCAAAAAACTCAAGTAACTGTGGTCATGGTCCCCCTTCCAGCACAAGGCCATCTGAACCAACTCCTTCATCTCTCACGCCACATCTCCTCCTTCGGTATACCGGTCCACTACGTGAGCACACCCACTCATACCCGTCAGGCAAAGATTCGCGTCCATGGCTGGGATCCTCTTTCTATATCGAACATTCATTTTCATGAACTTCCACTCACTTCTTATGAAACTCCTCCTCCCAATCCCAACGGACCGACAAAATATCCTATGCAACTCTTGCCATTGTTTTACGCATCGATTAAGCTTCGCGAGCCAGTTTGCTCACTCCTGCAAACACTTTCAAGTACAACCACAAGATTAGTTGTTATTCATGACTCTCTCATGCCCTACGTAATCCAGGATGTGCGTTTAATTCCAAACGCTGAATCCTACTGCTTTCTAAGCAGCTCAGCCTTCTTTTTTTACACGATTTTTTGGGAACAAGAAGGGAAATCAAAACCATCCGAGTCTGAACAAGTCAAACTACTCGAAAATCTACCATCATTGGAGAGCTGGTTGCTCCCAGAAGTGGCAGAATTCCTAACAATTCAACAACAATCCAAGGGGATTAACTCTGGGAATATTTACAATACATGTAGAGCAATAGAGGCTCCATATCTTGATCTCCTTGAAAAAGCTAACGTCGAGAACTCGAACAAGCAATGGGCTATTGGTCCATTCAATCCAGTCGTGACAAATGATCAGAAAATTTTGAAAACGAGACATCATTGCCTGGATTGGCTTGACAAACAAAATCCAAAATCGGTCATTTTCATTTCCTTTGGCTCGACAACTTCATTATCTGAAGATGAAGTGATGCAAATCGCGATTGGGTTAGAAAGAAGTGCACAAAAGTTTATCTGGGTACTGAGAGATGCAGATAAAGGAGATGTTTTTGATGGGGAAGTTAGGAGAGCTCAGTTGCCAGAAGGATTCGAAGAGAGAATCGAAGGCAGGGGTATAATTGTAAGGGACTGGGCACCTCAGCTGGAAATTTTGCGGCATTCATCAACCGGTGGTTTCATGAGTCACTGTGGATGGAACTCTTGTATAGAGAGTATTACAATGGGTGTGCCAGTGGCAGCATGGCCGATGCATTCTGACCAGCCCACAAATGTAATATTACTAGAAAAGGTGCTCAAAATTGGTCTAATCGTGTGGGATTGGTCTCGTCGAGATGAACTTGTCACGTCTGAAGCTGTTGAAAATGCAGTAAGAAGATTGATGGATTCAGCTGAAGGAGAGGAGATGAGGAAAAGGGTTGGAGAATTGAGCAAAGCTGTGAAGGAATCTGTGATGGATGGTGGTGTTAGTCGCTTGGAAATGGAGTCTTTTATTGCTCATATCCGCAGGTAGAACAGCTTTAAGTTCATCTCAAATGTATTGAAGATGTATTGATCAGAAATCAAGAAATTTCTGAACAAATAATGTGAATGTAAAACATTCAGCCGACTGATTTGTTATCAATTAAGGAATTTTATCATTTTATTGCGATTAATTGAACTTATGGATGATGGATCTGTTCCTGGTTTCTGCTGATGAATTGATAGCTGTTTCTCGTTTCGAAGTCTTCGAAATTACTTCCAATCCTAAAGAAGACAAAAGTTGACGGATTAAAATGAGCTCTAGCCAGAAGCAAATTGTGTTTTTGGTTTTGTATTTTTCTTTTTGCTACGTTATTTGTTACACTCATTGTAGATCAAAAAGACGAATCAACAAAATTCCAATTCCAATTCCAATTAAACGTATGGTGATTTAAAGGCATTGGTTTGACACTATTTCTTTTCCTTTGCGTGTGTGTTCTTCCATTTATTTTCAGTCGCCAACTATAAGAAGTATAAAATCTTTAGAGTTAATAAACTTGTGATAATACAAAAAGGTATTTTTGTGTTTAGGGCCTTTAGGCTGCTAAAAACACAATTTCACTCCATTTAACTTCTGATTCTGTGTAACTAAATAAATGGAATATAAAAGGCAAGGAAAGCTTTATGCGAAACCCAAATTGTCATCAGCAACACAATAAATTTTGCAAGAACTTTATTTTTCACGAATATAAAATATTTAAGCATTAAAGACGTACACGGGTTGAAAGTTCTTGCAAGAAAATAGACGTGCAATTCTATACTTTTCCACATTTGATGAAACATATTGGTCTCCAAAACGTCCACGTAACCACGTCTTTGACCGTAGCATGTTCTTCCAAGAAATGTTATATCGTCTAGTCTCGGTTGGTCACGGAAAAACGATAGAAAACATTACATTTTCTCTATATCTGTATCATTGTCCAACAAGTATTAGTCCTATATTGCGTGCTTCGTTTGACAGGCCTATGTTTGTTTTCAAAATATCCTGGAAACAAAAATACAAGCTTCATAATCTAAATGCTTAGACAAAGTATACCTTTTAGTCGATTAATCTATACAATTTGATAACAAGAAATTAGAAATTAGGTTTCTAAGTATAGTTCATTCAAGAAAACAAATTCACAATTATAGTTAAATTGTGTTAGATGATCGTCCATGTGAAAACGAAACAGTTGTAAAAATAAATGTATTACAATTTCGAGTACACAATGCCATCGAACTGTTGTTTCTTTCGAGTGATTGCACCCAACGAAATTCAAGAACAATGTGCCCCTTCGGGCTAAAGATGTTATGTTATCATGGATATTTCAGTCTCTTTTCCTATCTTTTACATGAAATGATTACAGGCTAGAAGCCAAAGTTGAGCTGCTAACAAGAAAAAGTTAAGTGCCTCATCCAAGCAAGAAGTCTCATCATCTTGTTTCATCAAACTGAAATAATGACGGAAGGACATATACACTTGCATCTTACAACATTTCTTCAAGATTGATGTCCTGTCTAGTTCACGTCATTCTTTCCCTGCCACCTCATGTTAACATATTTCTATCGACCATAGAGTGTACTTCCCTTTATCTTTTGCAGTCTCTTTTTTTTTTTTTTTCTTTCTAAATAACCAGTGCATACTAGAGAGGAGAATGGAAAGCCCAACATGAATTTAGAAAGAAATAAAATTAAGTCTTTCTGCACTTCACCATATGCTTTCAACAGTCACTGATCCTTGCTTGCAGTTTAGTTTTATAAACTGCCACTTTAGTTAGTAAGCAAAGGCAGAAAAGTGGAGGTGCATGAATTTTAAAGTTCAATTAGTCAAGTATACTTGTTCAACGGTCACTTAATTCTAGATTCAACCATGTGCATATCAAACTGAAGATAAACCAATGTATCTTATGTCAAATTGTTCTGATTTTTAGCCAGATTATTGGGCAAACTTAACAGCTTGATTTGTGATCCCAAGATTAGAACAAAACCTCCTCCGAAAGGAGAAACATTTTGGTCAGCAGCTAGAATGACAGGAAGGTCATTAATCCCAAAAATAAAAAATAATAATAAAATTGCCGTGAGTATTAGCTAAGAAAGGGGAGTAAGGCTTTACCGTGAAACCTCAGCATTTATTGTTCCCATTTCCACGTACTGAACCATCTCAAGCTCTAGTTGTTTCACAATGTATTCTTCTGCCCGGCCAATCTTATTTGTTGCAAGATTGGCAACAGAGGAAATTTTCTATTTGAAATCCACAGGTTCAAGAAAACTCATTCGCATTTTAAGACAAATCAGTAAGCATCCCAATGTTAAGAATCTTAGGTACTCTATACCCTTTACAGTTTGTGGCTTATCCTATTCTCTACATGCAATATACAGGCAGGCAGCCAGTACAGTTTCCTGATTTCTCCCTCTACTGGAGTTTTGATTCTAATCAGCCCGATCCTTTCAATCATATGAAAATATCATCATGCAAAGATAGATAACGATGAAATTGAATCAGAAAAGAGGCAACAGGAGAAAAGAAAGGAAGAGTTGGAGGGAGGCCATAACCATTATCCAATTACAAGATTATCTAAGGATGTTCCAGGGATTGGGCAATGCAGATGTCGTGATAGAAGCAGATTATAGAAAGGTAGAAAAGTCACGATAAACAAAAAAGAAAGATGAAATACAGAAGTTTCAATAGAAAATCCATGAAACCCATAGGACAATTAGTGCAGAAATTTCACTAGATAAAATGAATACATGTGAGCTAGAAGTTAGACTTCAGCCACATCCCATATTGTGGTGAGTTAAAACATAGAAAGCATAAGCAACTAAGTGCCCCAGTAAACGTTTCAACAGCACCATCTGCATAATCCTACTGTCAACCTTGATCTACAGTATACTAATGTATCCTGAGGTATCAAAGCCACATTATGTCCACACTTACACCTCAATAAAAAGTAGCAGTACAAATTTAATAAGTGAAGTAACTAAACAATTACAAAGGTACAAAAGACATTGTATTTTGTTATTCGAACCTTTCAGCCCCGAATTTGATCTCATTAGGCAATGCAACTAAAAGGCATTTCAAATTTTCCTCAATCAACTAATGTTCAATACTGAGCAACTGCAAGATAAGTGAAACCCTCCTCACATACACTGCAGATCAGGCATCAGAGAAGTGGTAACTTCATAAGATTAACAGAGAACATTGTTTTCTAAGCCTAAATCCTACAAGTGTCCTAATTATTACTGGCATGATTAATGAGAGTGAATATATACCTTAATTGTAGCAACAAGGCCCAACCTGCAAAAATAAATTGATTTGATTAGTATTTTAAATACAAGGTGATACAAATTTTGCTAGTAAGTTGAAGAATGATGAAAATTGATGAATTGACAAAAGAAGACAGTATAAAGTATCCAAGCAAAACAGTGATACATGATAAAATAATTAGTTGAACATCAGACAAAATTATTAACTCAAATCTACAAAATTAGGGAGGAAACAATCTACTGTAAAATTATATCCAAGAAATATTTCCAAATAAAATGAGCAATAACCTGAGATGCCTAGTACACCGTACCACAAAATCCCATAACTTAGAAGAGGGACACGCATGGCAGTGGAATATTGGCAATGTGAACTAGTCCATTCCTGTCGCCCCATCCCCCTCGCTCCCTCATACCCCTACCTTCCATGAAAAGATGACAAAGAAGAGTCAAAAGCATACAAGTCCAACAATTGAAGTATATAATACCTGAAGATAAAGAGTAAAGGAACAGAAAACTAAAAGCCATAACTTTGGAGCCTAAAGCTAACGAACAAGAGAAATGCAGATTACAGAATAAAGCCTCCCACACTGTCTCTCTGAGCAAACTACAGTCACCAAGGAATTCAATTCACAATTGTATAACCAATACATCAAATTGCAGGGCAGTGGCATTAGATTGGAGACTCAACTCAAGGACAAAGAAATCCACTATTGAAGAGCAAGGAGAGGAAATCAAGGTACAGAAAATGAGTCAATCTACAGCTATGGAAGTTTTTTCATTAAAGCTTGGAGACTCAACTCAAGAGCAGGTAAATATCTCAGGTAACCTTTCTTCAAGCATTGCATATTCTAGCTTCAATTACTTACTCTTGGTATTGGAGCAAACGTCTGAATCCTTTGGAGAAAAGTAAGATTCTTTAGATTTTCAGGAACCAAATCTAATGAGACAGAAAAAGAAAATGCATCGTCAAAACTATACTGGACGCAACATCAGCTGGTAACACAAGACAAGAAATGTATAACTTGACCAACTTACCATTAAGTGACCATCACAGAGTCAGGTATAAAGTAGTAGGATTTCATTCAGTTATAAGTTAATCCAGCTAAATGGAAAAAATAAATATTTGGTAAAATACCTTATCCAGTTTTCAACTTATCAATTCATGCCATCTTCAAACATGAGTCATGGACTAAAAGACAATATTATGCACTTGCAACCAGCAATGTTCAACTTTGGATACTTGTTGGTGGGACTAGGAAGCAACTTTGAACCATATTAAGCAGATTAGGATTATTTCCTTCAACGCTAACCAGATCCAGCAACATAGAGACAGTGGATGAATCAGGTAACAAATCTTTTGCAACCATTTTCTCAAAATCAGGTAATAAACAAGTAAATTATCGTTCAGTGGAAGTCCAGTCAGCAATACAGAGAAATCAAAATTTTTATTTCATAACTCCCTCAGTTACCATCTCCTCAAGCTGCACCACTTCCTGAAATTAGCTCTCCAGGGTCTCTCCAACAACAAATTGCGTCTGTAATCAGTCATTTCTAGCTCTGAATGCTGAATTGGGAGCAAACATTTGAACCATATCAAGCAGATTAGGATTGCTTCCTTCAGTGGGAACTAAATCCACTAACATAGAAACTGTAAATAAATCAGGAGAGAAACCTATCCCAACCATTTCTTGAAGATGCTTTTTAGCCTCAACATTTTGACCCTGTTCAAGAAATCCACGTATAATAATATTATATGTATGCTCATTTGGGAAACAGCTATCCTCTTTCATTTTGATAAGAAACTCTTTAGCTTCCTCATGCTTTCCCGCTTCACAAAGTCCTTTTATTAGAGTATTGTATGTCACAACATCGGGACGCGATCTTTTAATAGGAAGGCTTTGGAAAATATTTTGTGCAATACCAAGTTTCCCACTTCTGCAAAATCCATGAATGATGATGTTGAACATGCAAATGTGAAGGTCTACACCCTCACTTTCCATCTTCAGTAATAATAGGAATGCTTCATCAATGTGTGAATTTTTAGACAAACCTTCCAACATGACATAGTAAGTGAAAAAATTAGGATTCAATTGATCAGCTTGCATCTCGTTGAAAACTTGCTGTGCGGTGGCACACCGTCCCAACCTGAATAAGCCTTGCAATACAGTGGCGTATGTGGCAACATTGGGTTTCTAACCACGACATCTAAGCTCTCTAAAGAGCCGCATAGCCTCGTCTGCTTTCATATGCTTGAAATATCCATTGACTAAAATATTATAGCTGAAAATATCAGGACCTGGGCCCTGAGAAATCATTTGATCCAAAACTCTACTTGCATCATCAATTCGGCCAACCAAACAGTATCCATCCATCAGTGAATTGTAGATGACTGTATTAGGACTCTCACCTTTTTCGATCATGGTATCAATTACATCTTCAGCATCTTCAATCTTTCCTTCCTTACCAGTGCATCAATTAACATGTTATATGTATAAACGTTAGGAGATATATTGAAATCAAGCATCCCAGCCCAGAGCATATTAGCTTCTTTCCATTTGCCCAAGTTACACTGAATTTGTATCAAACAACTATAAGTGATGACATCTGGGGCAATTCCCTTTTTAATCATCTCACGTAACAATGCAAGAGCTTCATCCACCATATTATCTTTAGACAAGGTACCAATTATAGTGTTATATACAGTAGTATTGGGCTTACACTTGCCTCTTTCCATTACTCTAAGAACTTTAATGGCCATGCTAGTGTTCCCCACCTTGCACAGCCCATCGATTACAGTTCCATACATGATTACATCAGGTTCACATAGTTTTTCATATATTACCTTCCTGAACAATTCTTGCGCCTCTGTAATCCTGTTTTGTCGAAAGAGCCCTTTAAGTAAAGTATTGAAAGTGGTAACATCGGGCAGATAACCGCGCTTGAAGAAGCAGCCCAAAACAGAAAAAGCTCAGTCCGTCCGACTAACGAAAGAGTAACAATCAATCGCCATTCTCATGGTGTAATCATCCAAAGGAATACCCAAGAAGCACATATCTTTGTAAAGGGAAACAGCAGCTGAATAATGCTTCATCTTAACTAATCGGCCTAGCAATTTAGTAAAATCAATAACAGAAGGCAAAGGCCTCATTTGGACCATCAGCATCATCAACATTATTTATAATATCAGCAAAACCATTTTTAAATTTCTGATTACAGGAGGCAGAACTTCTAGCAGAGTGAAAATATGCTGAAAAAACACCAAAATTGCAACTAATCCAACAAGATGGCGACGAAAGAACAAGTGGGGTTTCAGAGAAACATTCAGAAGTACCTCCTGGGTTCCGATTGAAAGAAGAAATGAATGGCCTCCCAGCAATCAAAAATGCATCAAAATTTCTCTTCATCTATGTCTAGTAATAGCGGCCAGACGCAGCTGCTCTTAAAAATCTGCAGTGGATTTCTTTTGTTTAATCTGGGGGGCTCGAGAATTCAGTTTGCAACCGATTGATGCATGAACCAGAAGGACAATAGTTGGGTTGCCAGGAAAAATGTTCAGTTTTTTGGGCAAGATCGTTAAGGAAATCAAGAACGGATCGTTGGATTTGAAAATAAATAATACAAAAATTTTTACGATTTTATACCAAAAAAAAAATAGAAATGTTTTATGTTAACAGTATTAATAGAGGGAATAAAATTTTATTCTTTCTATTTTTAAGTACAAATATTTGAAATTTTCGTTTTACTAAATAATAAGATAAAATTTCCTAGAATAAAAGAATAAAACTAGAGAGAAGACTTGCTTAGAAAAATCGAGCTAGACAAAAATTTGAAATCTAAGCATATTTTGCATTGATTTAATTTTGCATGATACGGTTTTTTCTTAAGGGTTAATTACTCCAATAGTCCCCAAACTATTTCATAAGTGTCAGTTTGGTCCCTAAGTTTTTAATTGTATCTATTTGGTTCCCCAACTTTTACATTAGTGTTTAATTAGTCCCCAATATCAATTAATGACAAAATTATCCTTCTACTTATATCATATTCTATCCTTGTTTTTTCTCTACTTTACTTTTATCATTTTACTTACATTTTTTATTTATTTCTTCTACTCTTCCCTCTATCTCCATTCGTGTCTTCAAAAAACCTAACCAAACATTACCTTCTTTATTCACAAGTTTATATTGATTGATTTACCTGAAAAATTTAGAGTATTTTTTATAGTTTTTGAGATTCTAACGAAGAAGTCTATTAAAAGAAATGAAATGAAAAAAAAAAACTTCAAAAAAAGATTAAAAAAGAAAAAACATAAAGTTTATGATTTTTTTCAACTTGATTGTAGACATTTATGTTTTCCTTTTTTAATATTTTTCTTAAGTTTCTTAACTTTTGTTTCTTTTATCTGTCCTTAGAGATCTTAGGAGAATAAAAAAGCAGTCTAAACTTATCAAGTGAACCAATCGATGTAAACTCGAAAAAAAAAAGAAATTAATATGCAATTGGTTTCTGATGATGCGGATAAGGATAGGAATGGAGGAGAACGAATAAATAAAAAATATAAGAAAGAAGATAAAAAGTTAAGAAGATAAAAAATAAAAACTAGATATGATCTAAGTAGAAGGACAATTTTGTCATTAATTGGCATTGAGGACAAATTAAACACAAATATAAAAGTTAAGGGACTAAATAGACACAAATAAAAGTTTAGATACTAAACTGACACTCATGAAACAGTTTAGGGACTAATGAAATAATTAACCCTTTTCTTAATGTATACATGATTTACCTAGACTATTTGATTTTATCTTGAATTTACTTTATATTATTAATGTTAAAATTATTATATGACTTGTACAAGATAAAAGAGACAATTAAAAAAAATTAGGAAAATTTTCAATAGGCAACTACTAAAGCTTAGGGCATCTTAAAATCTTTTAGGCTGCTGCCACTCCCACAACCTCCTCGCCTGATAACTAAAACCCATTCTTGTTTTCATCCTTGACTAGAATAAATGGTTAAGTATGATGTATACCTTCTTTTAATACATTATCACAAACAAATTATAAATGTTGTTTTCAATAAGTGTACAAAAATCATGTTGCTTATACATTTCATATGTAGACGGTAAAATTCATTTTGTTTTTGTGTGGTCTAACTGTTTTTGCCCCTATAATATACAAAAATCATGTTGCCCCCTCATTAAATAAATTTGTTTTAGTTTAATTTATACAAGAAGAATTTAATTTGTTTAATCTTTACAAATTAAATTAAAATAAAATTTTATTCTCTACAAACATAAAAAAATTTACAAAACTTAAAAATATGTTATATATAGGTTTGTTCCAAAAACCCAAAAACTAGAGAAACTACAAAATTAACTTGTCCTGAAATGAAAAACAAAGATAACTAAATTGGTTTCTATCACCTGTGTTGATACTCAGCCAATTAGTTTCGTTATGCAAATTGTTGATTATCCGAACCGATCTATATATAATATAAATTAATTTTTAAAAAAAATTTTTGTTAAAGATTAAAGTATATTTATGTCAAAAGCATATTTTCATTTGACAAATAAAAACTTGAACTTAATTTCATAAAAATGAAAAATTAAGAAATTTTGAATTAGTTATTGTATGGTATCAGTAAAACTTTATTTAAGAAAGAAACAAAATTTATATGAATGGTGTATTTATAAATACAGTGGGAGGTGAAAATTTTAAAAAAAATTAATGAAAAATAAATTTAAAAAATAACAAGTTAGGGTATTCGTGTATTTAAATTATTTTTTTCGGTAACAAGTCATCTGTTATTTTATTCAATATTGCAATTTCTCCACTTGTTTCTATTGTTTATATTTTTAGGTGTAGATCAAATTTAGTCATCAAAGTTTCGTTCATGAATTAGTATTATTACATTTCACCATAGCAGTGATAAATTTGACGCAGAAGTTTTAAACAATGATTGCTCGACTAGATAAACTTGGTGAGGTTGAAACCACAGCCAACATGCTATCACACCAGCCACGTAACATCTTCAAAACAGTTAAGCGGTTGTATTCTATTGTAAAATGCAGAGGTTCAGCCCCATGGACAAATCCTTGAGGGTTGGTGAAAAGAAGGAAAGAAAATTTGATATTTAGTCATGGATTTCACACTGAAAGAGCCAGTGAAGCCTGATCCCAAGAAAATAAACATATTTGGAAATTAATCATCTGATAATGTAACTGCTACTAGAATTTAGAAGGGCTACTTTCTTCTGAGTTTCATCACGGTTAACACCGCTATGATAGGGAACAGAAACTTCACTCTTCATAACGTTAAAAGGAGTTTCATTATGCATGTATGCACACACACCCATTTTTTACGTCTATATGCAAACCCTTAGATAATTTTGATGAAAAAACACCACTACAAAGAGAAACGCACGACTTCTATTTCCAGTGCAACAATTTTCTCTAAGTTAATCCGGATTCAAACAGAATCCAGTGCAACAATTTTCTTTAAGTTAATGCTGATTCAAACAGAATCCACGGTTAAGTCTTTTAACTGTCATTAAGAAAGAAAACAAATCTCAGTCACTTATCTTTGCTAAACAAGTATAACTACTGGTTTGAAAATGTTTGTTTTCTACTGTTGGGTCGACAAATCAGGAGCTGCACAGGCTCTTAAGATCCTCTTCCTGAGCATAATGGTATCATCTTTGACAGATGGGGATGGCGATCCTTGTAGGAATTTCCGATAGTTCCTTCTGCAACTCCAGTAGCAAGCGAAATGTCTGCATCAATTTATCTTGTTCAGGAATGTGTATATGCTAGCCGGGTACAATAACGAACAAATCATGCAATTTTTCCAATGTGTCTCCTGAAATCAGAACTATTAGGATGCCAAATGTGTACCCATCAAGTAACTGAGATCTTATTGGTCAAGAAAGCATCTTTGAGTTCAAATATTTAAACAGATGCCTGAGAAATGATAATCTTATTCGGAAACTATCAAATGGATTAAGACGTGGTTGGTGTGATTGATTAATTTAGAGTTTGCCCTTTTGCTGAACTCTACTTTCAATTTATTTCAAGTAAAAACAAAAAAGTCTAAAATGGTACAAAATAGCTTTTTATTTCAAAACTTTTAATAAAAAATACCTCTTAGACTTTTAAGCAGCATTAAAATACCTAAAGCAAATTAGAAGACAATATACCCATTCGTTCTCCAAATCTAAAGCTCCTATATACCAAAAGAAATAAAAAAAACTTTCTTTTTCCTCCTCCTTTTTGGAAGCCCAATTAACAGATATATATGGTACGAAATCTTACCTTTAAGGGGCTTCTTATCATCTGAAAGCTGAATCGGTATGTAAATTGCAGCAGCAGCAATAAATATGGGACACCTCCTAAGAATGTTGAGAAGTAAAGGGAAAAATTAACAGCAATGGAGGTCGAGAAAAACAGAGCAACAAAATACATGATTAACCCTGCATTTGGAAGTTGCATCAATAAGAGTTTCTAATTCACCTTAGATAGCAAACACAAGGCCAAAAACATTAACACCCATCCGTCAATGTAAAAGTGAAATAGACAAATATCTTTAATCTACGAATCAAAGAATTTAATGACAATAGCAATTTCAAATTGCCTCCTGTGGGTGTGGCCCGTCTCTCATGGGCACTTTGTTTAACGGTTCTATGCCATACCTAACAACAAATAACCCACCTTCAACTATTTGCAAGAAGCAGAGAAAATATCAAAACTGAAGGCACAACCTACATAAAGTATCACAGTTAATTGTCAACAAAAAGAATCACTGCTTCAACCATGTGGATGTGTTAGACCAACATTTAGAGATTTATGACGCATTTTATAACTAACCAATTCTCATCAACTAGTTTGAAGGAAAATTCGTTTAATTCAGAATCCAGTATTTGCATTCATCTTTAGCTTTCCATCTTATCTTAAACCCTTGATTTCCCAAAGACAACCATGTCAAAATGTTCAGGCCCACAGTCACACTGCTAACTCCTCAAGAAGCACCCATACCATTTTTCCAGCTAAAATAAGCATTTACTACTATCTACCAGTTTTTTGAACATATTCAGGTCACAATCCGGTGGAGCTTTGTTGTTTTTATATATTTTCCTATCATATTATATGAATGCAATTTAATGAGCCATCCAATCAAGAAAGATACAAAAATGATAAGTCATAAATAGAAGAAGAAGAAGATCTGACAGGACAGACATATAACAGATACCAAGTCCTCGTTTTGATTAAAAAGGCCTACCATATTGACTTTGTTAATAAAACGTGCATGTATCAAGCTAGAAGCCAAAGTCAAGTCACTAACAAGAAAAAAAGTTATGTGCCTCGTCTAAGCAAGAGAATCCCATCTTCTTGTTTCATCAAACTGAAATAAAGACATAATAATGACATATAAACTTATATTTTACAACATTTCTTCAGATCGATGTCCTATCTAGTTCACATCACTCTTTCCCTGTCAACTCACGTTAACTTATTTCTATCAACCATATAGTGTATTTCCCACTCCTCCCAAGTATCATAGGGGTCGGGTAAGTGGAAGCAGCCCCTTCTATCTTTTGTAGTCTCATTTTTTCTCTATAAATAACCAGTGCATGCTAGAACAGGAGAATGGAAAGCCCAAAACAAATTTGGAAAGAAATAAATTGAAGTCTTTCTGCACTTCAATATATGTTTTCAACTGCCATTGATCCTTGCTCGCAGTTTAGTTTCAAAAACTGCCACTTAGGTTGGCAGGCAAAAGCAGAAAAGTGGAGGTGTTTGAGCAGTAAAGTTTAATTAGTCAAGCATACTTGTCCAACGGTCACTTACTTCTAGATCCAAATATTCACAATATCAAACAGAAGATAAACCAATAGACTTTATGTCAAATTCTTCTGATTTCCAGACAGATTCTTGGGCAGCTTTACAGCTCGATTTGTCATCCCAAGATTAGAACAAAACCTCCTCTGAAAGGATAAACATTTTGGTCGGCAGGAAGAATGATAGGAAGGTCATTAATCTGAAAAAGAAAAAAGTTTCCGTGGGTATTTGCTAAGAAAGGGGAGTAAGATTTTTACCATGAACTCCCCAGAATGCATTATTCCCATTTCCATGACTGACGCATTTCAAGTTCTAGTTGTTTCACAATGTATTCTTTTGTCCTGCCAATTTCCATCTTTGTTGCACCATTGGCAACAGAGAAAATTTCTATTTGAAATCACAGGTTCAAGAAAGTTCATTCACATTTTAAGATGAATCAGTAGCATCCAAATGTTAGGAATCTTAGGTAGTCTACCCTTTACAGTTCGCAGCTTATCCTCTTGTCCAAATGAAATTTACAGCCAGTAAAGCGTCCGGATTTCTCCCACTACTGGACTTTGATCTTCTATCTTCTTGTATATTCATTAGCGTGATCCTTTCAATGAAAAGTATCATCATGTAAAGATCAATAATGATGAAATTGAATCAGAAAAGAGGCAACGTGTAATAACCAACTCAAGTAGGGACCTTTTGGGGATAAAGTTTCATAAGTGAGGGGTAAAAGCATCATTTGACCATAGCTTTTGAAAAAAAAAAATACAGAAACAACTGGACAAAGGAAAGCTGCAGAGGGGTTCTTTAGACAGACTCAGCAGCCATTTTCGAAGGAAAAATAGAAGGAGAAAAGAGAAGAAAAGAAAGAGAGGGAAGAAGAAGAAAGGAAAAGGGAGCTGCCGGCGGTCAACTCCGGCCAACCCACGGCGCCGGCAAAGGGTTCGGCCAGCAAGGAGAGAGAGGGAAAAAGGAGAGAGAGAAGAGAGAAAGAAGAGAAATAGGGAAGAAAGAAAAAAGGGAAAATTTTGATTAAGTTCAATAAGGTAACTTTATATTGGATTTTTGTTTTATTATGATAGATAGAGTAGAATACTTGGTATTCTAGTAAGAAATTTTAACATGCATGATAGAATTGGAGTTGATGAGTTTTGGGGTTTATGTAATTTTAGGAAATTGGGAAAAAAATGATTTCTTTGTATTATTTAGAGTTAATAGTCCTTGTTATGAGGTTGATTAACCAAATTAGAAGAGGGAAGTTGATTTGGGAAAATTAAAGTCGAAATTTGACTATAGTTAGACCATACAAGATGGGTAAATGAGTGAGTTAAGTCTTGAGGCCTAGATTAAAGTTAGATTATTATTTTCTTATGTAGTTTTAGTTATTAATTTTTAATCGTAATGTTATATGATAGATTCAAGAGAGCATTTGGCGGAGGAAGCCGCCTAAAGGGGTGATTGAGTCTGAGATTTTTGTACATAGCCTATTTTGAGGTAAGTGTAATACATATTATGAATCACTAGTACTATATATTGCTTGCAAAGTATTATGTGAATATTCTGAAGTATGTTATATGTATAAATTGAGATTGACATACATATATGTTGATGAATGGATGCATGTTGATAAAATGGTGATTTATTTTGTACATGAAAGTTTAAGTGATCTTGCAAAGTATTTAAAGGTGAATGATTTATGTTGAATGTATGAGATAACACGATTGACATATTTCAAAGTATATTTTTATATATTGTTACAATTTAAACATTCAAGATTGAAAAAGTGAATGATTGTTTGTGACAATGATTTTGTCAAGTAAGATGGAAAGAATTTAGTTGTGGAAATGATTTGAAAGTAACTCTATGCAGAACCAACTAAAACTAACAGGGTTATTGTTAGTTTGGATGCACCTAGTATATGCCGGCTAGGGAATGTACGCAGTGATTCCCTCCCTTCGTTGGATAGTATACCTTTCGGGGGACAACGCTTCGGGGACAGATTACCCTTCGGGGAACAAATACAGATTACCCTTCAGGGACAGATACCCTTCAGGGGATAGCCCTTCGGGGATAGAGTACCCTTCGCGGGATAGTTACCTTTCGGGGGATAGTATGTTCTGCATAGTTGTGACTTCGAGAAATAATCAAAGTTATTTATGAAATCAAGAATGTGATTTTATTGATTGTTTTATGTCACATGTGATGACTACACAGATTTTATACCAAAAGTGGTGATTTCAAGTAAATTGTTTAAAATGGTAAAAATGGTATTAGTTGTATCAGTTATAATTATTAATGATGATTGTTTATTACTTGAATGACTACATGTATAATGGTTTATTATATGTATTATGCTTACTGAGTGTGGAAAACTCACCCCTCAATATTTTTCAGTGTTTTGTAGAAAGTGCAGGAGCTAGAAGCAAGAGGAAAATCGCATAGTCACTTGAATTTAGAGGTATTACCCAGTTATTTTTGTTGTCCCGGATATAGGATAGTATAAGTATTATTCTGCACTTGTGGCCATGTGATATAGTACTTGGTATTGCAAATATTATTTTTGGAATAGCTGCTCCGTTGGTTGTAAATTTAAATCTTGGGATGTCTATATATATATATATATAAAGTTCTTATGGGCATTTTTTTTTTTATGGCTGAAATGGGTGATTGATATTGAACTACTTAGATGATTGATGACTTGTGTTGGTAGGCTATAAATCTATGGAAAATATGGTGTATAATTGGTGAATGAGATGATATTGTCTATTGTGAATGTATTAGAAATGCTTGGGATGGCTGAAATTTTGTGCAAGTATTTGAAATTTTTGGGAAAGGTCCAAATACAGAGGAGATGTTGCCGAAATTTCGATAGAATTCAGAGGAAGTTTAAGGCTTACGTAGTTTGGGGCGGTTTATTCCACCTCGAGCTACGTGCCGGTCATGGCCTTTAGGTTTGGGTTGTGACACAACGGGAGAAAAGAAAGGAAAGATTTTTTTTTTTTTTGTTGGGGGGGGGGGGGGGGGAAGGGGGTATGTGTGCAGGGGAGACCACAATCTTTATCCAATTACAAGATTACCTAAGAATGTTCCTGGGAATGAGCAATGCAGATGTCATGATAGCATGATAGAAAAAGATTATAAAAAAGTAGAAAAGTGATGATTAACACAAAAGGAGGATGAAATACAAAAGCTTCAATAGAAAATCCATGAAACTAGTAGGATAAATAGTGCAGAAACTCCACTAGATAAACTGAATACACTTGAGCTAGCAGTTAGACTTTAGACTTCTTGCTTTTTAAATCTGAAATGGTTTAGACTTCTTGCGTTTTAAATCTGAAATGGTGAATTATCCAAACAAAACCCATCAAGTGCAATTATTCCAACATTAAATCAATTAAATGCCATCAGTGGTGTTTTTACTTGCTTTTTCTTTAAGAATTCTATATTTCTTCCAAGGAAGAGGTTACGAGAAGGAAAACCAGTAGGTAATGTTGAGTCTTTTGAGTTATCTTTTTGGCTCTTAACTATAATCTGGGAGGGAAGGTAGCCAAAAGAGTTACCGTAATGCACTTGTGTCTTCCCACCCCATTTCTTCCCTACAAGATAAATGGGCAGGAAGCATTTATGCTTGTGTTTTCTTTTTGTTCTTTAATTTAGTTTATACATCACAACACGACCCCTACAACACACCCAAACACACCCCTCTTTCCAAACAACGAAAAAAAAAGCAAAAAAAAAAGGAAGAGCGAAAAGAAAAAGACCAAAAAGACCCTGATCTTTTAGAATCCAAAACGTGCCACAATTTGAGTACCCAAAAGTTAGACTCCCCAGCTTTGTTATGTAGATTTAAGTAAAGCATCGAGAATGGCTACAGGTCTAAGTACCCAATACATACTATATGCAAAATAGAGAAGGGGGCACTACAGAATATTAACCATGTCCCATATTGCGGTAGACTTAAAACATAGGAAGCATAAAACCACCCACTGTGATGCAACTAAGTGCCACAGTAAACGTATAAACAGCACCATACTCATAATCCTACCATCAACCTTGATCTCTAGTACACTAATGTATTCTGAGATATCAAAGCCACATCGTATCCTCTCTTACACTTCAATGAAAATAGCAGTGCAAATGTAATAAGTGAAGCAAATAAACAATTACAAGGGCACAAAAGACATTGAATTTTCTTATTCCAACCTTCAGCCACAAATTTGATCTAATTAGGCAATCCAACAAGAAGGCATTTCAAACTTTCCTCAATCTACTAATGTTCAACACTGAGCAGTTGCAAGATAAGTGATAACCTCCTCACATATACCAAACATCAGTCATAAGAGAAGTTCACAAGACTAACAGAGAACATTGTTTTCTAAGACTAAATCCTACAAGTGTCCTAACTATTATTGGCATAACTAATGAAGTGAATAGGATTCCTTAATTGTTGTAACAAATAAATTCATTTGAATAGATTTTAAATGCAAGGTGATGCAAATTTTGCTAGTGAGTTGGAGAATGATGAAAAATGATGAATATACAAAAGCAATATAAAGTACACAAGCAAAACAATGTTCAATAATGAAATAACAAATAGAACCTCCACATAAGAACATAAACTCAAATCTTCACAATTAGGGAGGAAAACAATCTACTGCAAAATTAAATCCCAAAAATAACATTAGCAATAACTTGAGATGTCTAGTTCACCCTACCACAAATCACATAATTTAGAAGAGGAACATGCATCACAGTGGAATACTGGCAATATAGACTAGTCCCATCATGTCGTCCCATCCCCCTCACTCCCTCAAACCCCTAGGCCCTTCCCTGAAAAGATGATAGAGAAGAGTGAAAACCACACAAAGTCCAACAATTAAAGTATAAAATACCTGGACACAAAGAGTAAAGTAACAGAAAACTAAAGGCCATAAATTTGTGGCCTAAAACAAAAGAACAAGAGAAATTTGTGGCCTAAAACAAACGAACAAGAGAAAGGCAGATTACAGAATAAAGCATCCTTCCCTGTCTCTCTGAGCAAACTACATGCACCAGGGGAATTCAATTCACAATTTTATGACCAATGCATCAAACTGCAGAGTTTTGTCATTAAAGCTTGGAGACTCAACTCAAGGACATAGAAAACCACTATTGAAGAAGAACGAGTGGAAATCAAGATCCAGAAAATGAGTCAATCTAGAGCAATGGAAGTTTTGTCATTAAAGTTTAGAGACTCAACTCAAGAGTAGGTAAATTTCTCAGGTGACCTTTGGCCATCCGTTGCAAATTGTAGCTTCTATTACCCACTCTTGGGTATTTGGAGCAAATATCTGAATCTTGTGGACAAAAGTAAGATTCTTTGGATTGTCGGGAACCAAATCTAGTAAGACATAAAAAGAAGAAGTATCTAGTCAAAACTATACAGGACGAGATATCAGCTGGTATGATGTCGAAGCCATTACACACAAGACCTAAAATGTACAACTTGACCAACTCACCGTCGAGTGACCATCACAGATTCGGGCATAAAATAGTAGGATTTCATTCAGTTATGAGTTAATCCAGCTAAATATTTGGTAAAATACCTTTTCCAGTTTTCAACTTCTCAGTTCGTGCCATCTCGAAACATTAGTTATTCAGGGACTGAGAGACAATATAATGCACCTGCGACCAGCCATGTTCAGCTTTGAATACTTGTTGATGGGACATAGAAGCAACTCTTGAACCATATTAAGCAGATTGGAATTATTTCCTACAACACTAACCAGATCCAGTAACATAGAGAGAATGGATGAATCAGGTAAAAAACCTTTCACAAAAATTTTCTCAAAATCAGGTATTAAACAACTAGGTTATTGTTCAGGGGAAGTCCTGTCAGCAATATAGAGAAATGAACATTTATATTTCATAAATTTCTCAGTTATCATCTCCAATAGCTGCACCACATTCTAATGAAATTATCTCTCTTGGGTCTCTCCAACAACAAAGTGCATCGGTAATCAGTCATTTCTAGCACTAAATACTGGATCGGGAGCAAAATTTGAACCATATCAAGCAGATTAAGATTGTTACCTTCATTGGGAACTAAATTCACTAACATAGAAACTGTAAATGAATCCGAAGAGATTCCTTTCCCAACCATTTCCTGAAGATGTTCTTTAGCCTCAACATTTTCAACCCCCTTCAAGAAATCCACGGATAATAGTATTGTGCGTATGCTCGTTTGGCAAACAGCTATCCTCTTTCATTTTGATAAGAAACTCTTTAGCTTTCTCATGCTTTCCTGCTTCACAAAGTCCTTTTATTAGAGCGTTGTATGTCACAACATTGGGATGCAATCTTTTAGTAGGGAGACTTTGGAAAACATTTTGTACAATACCGAGTTTCCCACTTCTGCAAAATCCATGAATGATGATGTTGAACATGGAAATCTGAAGGTCTACACTGTCACTTTCCATCTTCTGTAATAATAGGAATGCTTTATTGATGTATGAATTTTTAGACAAACTATTCAACATGATACAGTAAGTGTAAAGATCAGGATTCAATTGAGCAGCTTGCATCTCGTTGAAAACTTGCTGTGCGTTGGCATACCTTCTCAACTTAAATAAACCCTGCAAGACAATGGTATATGTAGCAACATTGGGTTTCAAACCATGACATGTAATCTCTCTGAAGAGCTGCATAGCCTCGTCTGCTTTCATTCGCTTGAAATCAGGACTCAGTCCTCTTGCTTCTAATTGATCCAAAACTCTTTTTGCAGTATGAATATTGCCGAGCAGACAATATCCATTCATCAGTGAGTTATAGGTGGCCGTATCAGGACTGTCACCTTTTTGAATCATGGTATCAATTACATCCTTGGCGTCTGCAATCTTTCCTTCCTTGCAAAGTGCATCAACTAACATGTTATACGTATAGACATCTGGAGATATATTGAAATCAAGCATCCAACTCCAGAGCATTTTAGCTTCTTTCCATTTGTCCAAGTTACAGTGACTTTGTATCAAACAGCCATACGTGATGATGTCTGGGGCAATTCCCTTTTCAATCATCTCACGTAACAATGCAAGAGCTTCATCTACCATATTATCTTTAGACAAGCCATCAATTATAGTGTTATATACGATAGTATTGGGCTGACACTTACGTCTTTCCATTACTTTAAGAACTTTAATGGCCATGTTAGTGTTCCCCACCTTGCACAGCCCTCTATTACAGTTCCATACATGATCACATCAGGTTCGCACAGGTTTTCGTAGATTATCTTGCTGAAAAATTCTTGTGCCTCAGGAATCATGTTTTGTCGAAAAAGCCGTTTGAGTAAAACGTTGAAAGTAACAACATTCGGCAGATAACCGCGCTTGAAGAAGCAGCCCAAAACAGGAAAAGCGCAGTCCATCCGACTAACCAAAGAGTAACAATCAATCACCATACTCATGGTGTAATCATCCAAAGGAATACCCAAAAAGCACATATCTTTGTAGGGAAACAGGAGCTGAATAATGCTTCATCTTAACTGTTCGGCCTAGCAATTGGTTAAAATCAATAACAGCAGGCAGATGCCTCATTTGAACCATCTGCTTGTATAAACCCACAGCCTCATCAACATTATCTATATTATCAGCAAAACCATTTTTAGATCTCTGATTACAGGAGGCAGAACTTCTAGCAGAGTAAAAATATGCTGAAAAAACACCAAAATTGCAACTGCTACAGCAAGACGGCAACCAAAGAACAAGTGGGGTTTGAGAGAAACGTTCAGAAGTACCTCCCGGGCTACGATTGAAAGAAGAAATGAATGGTCTCCCAGCAATTAAAAATGCATCAAGATTTCTCCTCATCTTTGTCTAGCGGTGGTGGCCAGACGCAGCTGCTCTCGAAAATCTACGGTTAATACTACTCCAGACAGAATCCCACAGTACTAATGAACATTGGACACATAGTTATCTATCCATAATTTATACCTGATCCACAGTATCACAAACATGTAAAGATACAAATCATGCAATTCCAGAAAGTAATCTATGAAATTGAAAAACCAAAAAAGAATTCAAAGAATGAAGAGTGGACTAAATAAATGAGAAAGAATTTGAATTTCTGTGCTTTTTCTTCTCCAATGTTTCAACTGAATCATTCTGAGTCACATCGATGCCGAAGCCGTAGAACTGAATTTTCCGTCTTTTCTGGCAATTTCGGACTTCAATGCAAATGAGCCTTAATAAGGTGGCACAGATACATTACTTTAGTTAGGGAATGAACTTCTGGCTCCGGGCCCCTTCCAAGTTTGGGTGAACTAACCATGCTGCCCTGCCTTCTTGGTTTCTTCATTTCCTCCCCTAAGAAGTGAGCTTGGGATTTACACTATTATCAGTTGAGGGAATAAAAACTCACCCCTTTCATTTTATGTTTTTATGATTAATACTACATATATTTGAAAAATTCTTTTACTAACAAATATATATATATATATATATAATCTGATAGAAGACTCGCTTAGAAAAAAATGTGTTGTACAAAAATTTGAAATTTAGGAATAAATGGATAATCCATTATGGTTACTTTCTTTACGGAAAAAGAATAGCATTTTGCATTGATTTAATTTTATATAATATAATTTTTTTTTTTCACGAATTTTTTTAATGAATCACATGACTTATCTAAACTATTTGATCTTGAATTTACTTTATATTATTAATATTAAGACTATTGTAGAACTTGTACGAGATAAAGGAGACATTTAAAAAAAAACAGAAAATTTTAAAGGGACAACTACCAAAACTTAGGGGCACATGAAATTCTTAAAATTTTTAGGGTTGCTGCCACTCCCGCCAACCCCTTCCCCTGACAACTAAAACCCCCTACTGTTTCCGCCGTTGACTAAAATAAATGGTTGAGTATGATATGTACTCTCTTCTAATACGTTATCACAAATAACTTATATATATACACACACATACACACATATAGATATGTATATGTATATATATACATATAGGTATGTGTATATATACTTATATATACACAAATATGTGTGTCTTTGCACGTGTGTGTATATATCAAATGGTATATTTACAAAACAAATCATTTGTAGAACCTTAATGTCAGATAGTCTATAACTAGAATTCACTAATGAATTATAAATTAAAAATTGAATTGGTGACTTGCTAAGTTAACCATGCCTTATTTAGAATCTAATTCCATATGAAATGACTAAACCTCCTATTATTTCCATCCTTGACTGAAATAAACAGTTAAGTATGATATATGCTCTCTTTCAATACATTATAACAAATCATTTGTAGATATTTTTTTCAATAAGTATACAAGAATCATGTTACTCATTCACTTCATATTTGGGTGATACAATTCATTTTGTTTTTGTGTGGTCTAACTGTTTTTGCCACTATAATATACAAAACTCATATTGCTCATGTTTAGCGGATAGACTTATTGTATAAATTTGATTTAGTTTAATTTTATAAAGAACAATTTAATTTATTTAATCTTGGCTAATTACATTAAACCAAAATTTTATTCTCTACAAATATAGAAAATTTTGCAAGAACTAAAAATATGTTACGTCTAGGTC
Organism: Mitragyna speciosa; assembly: GCA_024721245.1. Classification (NCBI taxonomy): domain Eukaryota; kingdom Viridiplantae; phylum Streptophyta; class Magnoliopsida; order Gentianales; family Rubiaceae; genus Mitragyna; species Mitragyna speciosa. The sequence goes on along the minus strand of JAMWEH010000142.1, from coordinate 270,731 downwards.
TATTCAAAAACCCAAATAACCAAGAAACTGACAAAATCAACCCGTCCTAAATTGGAAAATAAATGTACCCAAACCGGAATTTATCACTGATTTGGGTACTTAACCAACTGGTTTGGTTATGCAAACTTTCGGTACCCAAACCGATCCATATATTACATAAATTATTTTTTTGAATTTTTCATGTTAAAAATTAAAGTACATTATATTTCAAAAGCATATTTTTATTATTGAAATTTTGATAAACAAAAATTTAGACATATATATTTTTTATATAGTTTTAATAATTATCTTGGTAAAACTAAAAAATTAGAGATTTTTGAATTAGTTATTGTTTGGTATTAGTAAGAGTTTAATTTAGGAAACAAACAAAATTTATATGAATGGCTTATTTATAAAAGTGTAATTAAGAGTGAAAAGTGAAAATTTAAAAAAAAATTGATTTTTTTGAAAAATAAATTTAAAAATAATCAGTTTGAATAGCTCATGTACTCGAATTGATTTTTCACAAAACCGGTTACCCTATACGATATTGCAATTTCTCCTTTTATTTGTAGTGTTTATTTTATTAGGTGTTGCACAAAATTAGTCATCAGAGTTTCTTTCGTGGATTAATATTAATACATTTTACAGTTGTAGCGATAAATTTAACGCAAAAGTTATAAACAATAATTGCTCGACCAGATAAACTTGGTAAAATTGAAACTACAGCCAACATGTTATATCACGAACCACAAAACATCTTCCAAATGGTCAAATGGTTGCATTCTGTTGTAAACGTAAAAGTTTGGCCCCAATGTACAAATCTTTGAGAGTTCGTGAAAAGTAGGAAAGGAGATTTGATATTTAGTCATGGATTTCACACTGAAACAGTCAGTGAAGCCTGATCCCAAGAAAATTGCAACCATACTTGGAAACCAATAATCTGTTAATGTTTCTGCAACTAGAATTTAGAATGGTTGCTTTTTTCTGAGTTTGATCACAGCTAACACTGCTGTAGGAGGAAACAGAAACCTGACTTTTCATAACGTTAAAAGGAACTTCAATATGCTTGTATGCACGCCCTTTTTGTATGTCTAAATGCAAACACATAGGTAACGTTAATCAAAAGTCACCACTAAAATAAGAGCAATGTACGACTTGCATTTCTAGTGCAACAATTTTCTTTAAGTTAATCCTAATTCAAACAGAATTCATGTTAAGTCTTTTAACTGTGATTAAGAAAGAAACAAATCTCAGTCATGTATCCTTCCTAAACAAGTATAACCACTGGCTTGAAAATGTTTGTCTTCTACTGTTTGGTCGACAAATCAGGGGCTGCACAGGTTCTTAAGATCCTCTTCCTGAGCATACCAACTAGGTATTATCTTTGACAAATGGGGATGGAGATCCTTGTAGGAATTTCTGATAGTTCCTTCTGCAACTCCAGTGGCAAGTGAAACATCTGCATCCAATTATCTTGCTCAGGCGTATGAATATACTAGCCACATACCATCAAGAAACAAATCATACAATTTATCCAATGTGTCTCATGAAATCAGAACTACAAGGATTAGAAATAGCTGCCCAGCAATTAATGGACATACCCAAATCTTACCTTTAAGGGGCTTCTTATCATCTGAAAGCTGAGTCACTATGTAAATAACAGCAGCAGCAATAGATATGGGACTCCTCCTAAGATCGTTGAGAAGAGTAAATGAAAAAATTAGCAGCAATGGAGGTCAAGAGAAACACAGAGTATCAAAATACATGATTAACCCTGCATTTTTGGAAAATGTATAAGAGTTTTTTGTTCAACTTAGAGGGCAAACCAACACGAGGCACAAACAACTAGACAGCCCTCTATCAATGTAAAAGTGAAATAGACAAATATCTTTAATCTGATATGAATCAAAGAATTAACTGACAATAGGAATTTCAAATTGCCTCCTGCAGGTGTAGCCCGTCTCTCATTGGCACTTAGTTTAACAGTTTTATGCCATAACTAACAACAAATAACCCATCTTCAACCATTTGTAAGAAGTAGAAAAATTATCAAAACTGAAGGCACAACTAACATAAAGTATCACAGTTTAGTGTCGATCTAAAGGAAATCACTGCTTCAACAATGTGGACATGTTATACCAACGTTTAGTTACTTATGGCTTTTTTTTTGGGTTTTAGGTTATAGCTAATCCATCCTCATTTTTAAGGAAAATTCATTTAATTCAGAATCCAGTTTTTGCATTCATTTTTAACTTTCCATTTCATCTTACCCTTAATTTCCCATAGACAACCATGTCAAAATGTTCAGGCCCACCGTCACAGTGCCTACTCCTCGAGCAGCACCGATACCCACTTTTCCAGCTAAAATAAGCATTTACTACTCTCTACCAATTATTTGAACACAATCAGGTCACATTCCTGTGGAAATTTGTTGTTCTTATATGGTTTCCTGTCATATCATATGAATGCAAGTTTATGAGCCATCTAATCAAGTAAGATACAAAAACTGATAAGTTATAAGAAGAAGAAGAAGAAGAAGATGTTCTGGTGGGACAGAATTAAAGCAAATACTAAGTACTCTTCGAAGACATTAGGCTCTCTGTTTTGATTGAAAAGGCCTACCATAATACTTTGTTACATAAAACATGCACGAATCAAGCAAGAAGCCAAAGCTGAGTGGCTAAGAAGGAAAAAAGTTAAGTGCCTCATCAAAGCAAGAAGACCCTATCATCTTGTCTCATCAAGCTGAAATAATGACAGAAGAATATATAAACTTATATATTATAACATTTCTTCAGATTGATCCTGTCTAGTTCACATCATTGTTTCCTGATCACCTCATGTTATCTTGTTTCTATCAACCATATAGTGTACTTCCCACTCCTCCCAAGTATAACAAGGGTGAGGTATGCAGAAGCACTCCCTCTATCTTTTGCAGTCTCATTTTTCTCTCTAAATAACCAGTGCGTGCGTATTAGTGCAGGCAAAAGGAAAGCCCAAAATGAATTTGGAAAGAAATAAATTTAAGTCTTTCTGCACTTCGCTACATGCTTTCAACTGTCATGTGATCTTTGCATGCAGGTTAGCTTCAAATGCTGCCAGTTTTGTTAGTAGGCAATAGCAGAAAAGTAGAGGTGCTTGAGTTGTAAATTTCAATTAGTCAAGTATACTAGTTCAGCGGTCACTTTCTTCTAAATCCAACCATGTGCATATCAAATATAAGATAAACCGATATACCTTATGTCAAATTCTTCTGATTTCTGGACAGATTCTTGGGCAGCTTTAACAGCTTGATTTGTCATCCCAAGATTAGAACAAAACCTCCTCTGAAAGGATAAACAATTTGGTCAGCAGGAAGAAGGATAGGAAGGTCATTAATCCCAAAAAGAAAAAAATTGCTGCGAGTATTTGCTAAGAAAGGGGAGTAAGGTTTTTACCATGAAATCCCCAGCATGTATTGTTCCCATTTCCACGGACTGACCCATCTCAAGCTCTAGTTGTTTCACAATGTATTCTTTTGCCCGGCCAATTTCCTTCTTTGTCGCTCCATTGGCAACAGAGCAAATTTCTATTTGAAATCCACAGATTCAAGAAAGCTCATTCACATTTTAAAACAAACCACTAAGCATCCAAATGTTAAGAATGTTAGGTAGTCTGTACCCTTTACAGTTCGCGGCTTATCCTCTTGTCTACAAGCAATATACAGGCAGGCAGCCAGTATAGCGTCCTGATTTCTCCCTCTACTAGACTTTTGATCTTCTACCTTCTTGTATATCTCATTAGCCCGATCCTTTCAATCAGATAAAAAATATCATCATGTAAAGATAGATAATGATGAAATTGAATCAGAGAAGAGGCAACAGGAGAAAAGATAGGAAGAGTGGGAGGCAGGTCACAATATTTATCCAATAACAAGATCATCTAAGAATGTTCCTGGGATTGGGCCATGCATATGTCATGATAGAAGGATATTATAAAAACCTTAAAAAAGTGATTATTGACATAAAAGAAAGATGAAATAAGTATCAAGAGAAAATCCATGAAAGCCATGGGACAAGTAGTGTAGAAATTGCACTAGATAAACTGAATACATGTGAACAAGGAGTTAGACTCTAGACTTCTTGCATTTTAAATCTGAAATGGTGTATTATCCGACAACCCCATCAAGTGTACCTATCTCAACAGCAAATCAATTAAACGCAATCCATGGTGTGTTTACTTGCTTTTTTCTTTAAGAATGCCATAATTTCTTCCAAGGAAGAGGTTACGAGAAGGAAAACTACTCAGTAGGCAAGTTGAGTCTTTCAAGAATAGAGTTATCTTTTGGGCTCTTATGTATAATCAGGGAGGGAGGGTAGGAAGCAAAACTGTTACACACAGCACTTGTATCTTCCACAACCCATTTCCTCCGCATTTATCGTTGCATTTTCTTTTCTTTCTTTAATTTAGTCTCTACATCACAACATGCTCCCTTTGACACACAACAACCCCACCCAACCCCACCCTCAAAAAAAAAAAAAAAAGGAAAAGGAAAAAGAAAAAGACTAGAAAACCAACACATGCTAAATTGGATACCCAACAGATATAGACTCCCCAACTTTATCATGTAGATTTAAGTGAAAGCATCGAGATTGTCTACAGGTCCAAGCATCTGATACATACCATATGCAAAAGAGAGAGAAGGACACTACAAAAAATCAACCAATTCCAGTATGGCAACAGATTTAAAATAGAAAGCATAAAACCACCCACTATGAAGCAATGAAGTGCCACAGTAAATGTATCAACAACACTATCTGCATGTCCTACCATCAACCTTGATCTATAGTATATTAATGTATCCTAACTAGGGTATCAAAGCCACATCATATCCTCTCTTACACCACAATCAAAATAGAAGTACAAGTTCAATAAGTGAAGCATATAAACAATTACAAATGTACAAAAAACATTGTATTTTCTTATTCCAACCTTAAGCCACAAATTTGATCTCATTAGGCAAACCAACTAAAGGCATTTCAAACTTTCCTCAACAGCGTTCAATGCTGAGCAGTTGCAAGATAAGTGATACCGTCCTAACATACACCGCAGATCAGTCATAAGAGAAGTGCTAACTTCACAAGATTAATAGAGAACATTGTTTTCTAAGACTAAATACCACAAGTGTCCTAATTCTTATTGTCATAACAAATGAGAATGAATAGGATACCTTAATTGTTGCAACGAGGCCCAACCTGCAAAAATAAATTGACTTGATTAGTATTTTAAATACAAGGTGCCGCAAATTTGCTAGTAAGTTGGAAAAATAAATTGATTTGATTAGTATTTTAAATACAAGGTGATGCAAATTTGCTAGTAAGTTGGAGAAGAATGAAAAATGATGAATAGACCAAAAGAGGAGAATATAAAGTATCCAAGCAAAACAATGATCCGTAATAAAATAACAAGTTGAAATTCCACACTAAAACATTAACTCAACTCTTCAGAAGTAGGAAGGAAAAAAATCTACTGCAAAATTATATCAAACATATTTCCAAATAAAATGAAAAATAAATTGAGATGCCTAGTTCACACTACAACAAAATCACAAAACTTAGAAGAGGGACATGCATCACAGTGGAATATTGGCAATATGGACTAGCCTCCTTCTGTCACCCTATCCCCCCTGCTCCCTCATACCCCTAAGCCCTTCCATGAAAAGATGATAAAAAAGAGTGAAAGGCATACAAAGTCCAACAATTGAAGTATAAAATACCTGAAGACAAAGTGTAAAGGAACAGAAAAATAAAAGACATAACTTTGGGGCCTAAAACTAATGAACAAGAGAAATGCAGATTACAGACTAAAGCCTCCCTTAGAGAGCAGACTACATGCACCAAGGGAATTTAATTCACAATTTTATAGCCAATAAATCAAACTACAGCTGAAGATAACACTGATATAGACCCCAATCCATAACTAATTAGTAGTCTAGCAGCTCAATTTTCATGTACTTAGTCCTTATTGCACCTGCATCATGTCAATTCCCTAAACACAAGTTTATTGCACATCTAGTGTACATACCTACACTGGCTTTATGCCAGAAGAAAACTAGCTAACACAACGAATTTACTGCCCAAAGCTCAGCAATCCATGCTCCATACAGTGTCCTTTGGCACAAAAATTCACAGCCACAACACTACTTGAATCTCAAGATACAAGGTAATAAGGAAGAATACGGCACAATAATTCCACATCCTTCATCTAGTACAACATCAAGAAGGAAATCGAGGTCCACAAGATAAACAATGGTATAGAGAGACCCTGCCGGACCATGGTAGCACAATTTAACAGCTTATAGTGAACAAATTCTACCTATCTGAGAATGAGGCAGCTGGTAGTGAAAGTTGTCAACAACTTGTAGTGGATGACATACAAAGGCTTTGAACTAACTACAATTTATGCCCTAATTCAAGCATTAACTATTCTGAGGAAAATAGAGAAACAAAAGCAACATACAAACATACTAACACATACATGTGGATTCATCCACTCATTGATATACATATTTAGGTTTGTCCTTGAAAGAAATAAATTCTATGTTAGCTAATATCTAATGCAAACACAACCACTTGCCTCACATTTCATTTTAATAAATCTAGGAACTTAAATATTCACAGTGTGTCAATAATGTAAACCAGTCACTTCCAAGACGATTCAAGCACTAAACACCAACAAGAATTGGCACTGACTTCCATACAGAAAGCCACTTTTTTGGTGGGGACAAACTATAATCAGCATGACTTTTTTGTCAGATTAGTCAAAAATTGCACATAGGGATGGAATTTCTACAACAAGTGACATTTTTCTCCAAAATACATGTAAACCAACCCCCCCGGGGGGGGGGGGGGGGGAAGGTATTTCACAACCATTAGAGACGGAAAAAAGACCAAATTTAATTAAACCTTCATCCCAATTTCCAAGAAACTCCAATACATAAACCAAAAGTAAAAAATTTCACTTCCAATTAACTTACAAACGAATCCCATCTCGATTTTTCATTTTTCAACGCAATTCATATCCACAAATTCAATAAACAACCTCGAAATCCACAAAATGTCAAATTTCCCTCAAAATTCACATCTTAATTCTCAAAAATTTCCACAAAGACTAATGCCCGAAATCCAAAACCCATGACCCCACATTCGATCCATGCACAAAGATTAATAAAGGAGACAAATTTAACTAGTATAAATAACAAAAATTAATCACAATTGAAAAAAAAAATTATCTTTCTTTCTCTCAAACCTATCAGACATGGTGGCGATGGTTTTGAAGGCCAAAATCAGAGACCGATCGGGATTGGACCCACGATTCTGCCACCTGCCAAGGGAAGAAGTTAAGAAATCACTTGTAGTCCCATTGGGTTTGGAGATCACGGTGGATAACCCGCCGTCAGTGAGTAACGGATTAGTGGGACCTCCAACTCGGACCGGGTCATTATCCCCTGACTCGTTGGCAAAAATTCTCCACTCAGAAGTCTCATCAATCGAATGGGACTCCAAAACCAACCCGCACTCTGAGCAAACCGTATCGCCAGCTGAATGGTCGAAAACCACCTCCGTACTCTTCTTACAGTCCGAACAATACGCATCCGCCATTAGATGGAAGAAAAATGGTGGGATTTTGGTGTGTACAGGCTGTTTTAGTGCGTGTAGTGTGTGTGAATTGGAAATGATATTCGCCTGATGGAATGGTTAGTTTGTTGGTAAGGTGGGAGATAGGAGATAGGAGAGAGCGAGGTTTCCTTTTGAGAAGGATCAGTTACTTAATCTCGTTTGTATTTATGGTTTATATATTGTGGTGGATGAAGTGGCAAACAAGGGCAGCACAAATGAATTGACAATGAATCATAGCTTTATATGATAGTACATTTTTAGGAGGTACAAATTTTATCTTATTTGGATCAAGAAGATAAGGATACAAGGTTAAAACATTAATAATCGACCAATTGTCTCGTACAATAAATCAAATTGAGGGCCTAATACAAAAGAAAATCTCATCGCATATAAACAAGTACTAAATCTTTATACCTAAGACGTAAATTTATAGAATACTATAGAAATTATGTATATAATAAAAAATTATATAAATTTTGTTTAACCGTTCATTTTCTATCGATCTACTTTAATAGTCAATTATTCAACACATCCATTTCTATCCCTAACTTATAACTGAATGTTGAGTTATAGAATGGACATACCACAAGTAAAACTTATGATGAACTGTGATGGTAATTTTCAACTTCCCAAATGCTTGTTTGCACTTGAAAGGTACAAGTTTTAATGCTGAGGGTACATTCATAAAATGATTGGTGTACCATGAACCATCTTCATATAAGAATGTCCCTAGTGGGGTTGGCGCGGGAGATTAAGGGAAAATATTTAGATGGACTCCGCTCACGGGTCTCGTCTGTAGACTCAACGGTTTAGATTAAGTCACAAAGATTTAAAAGATTTTTTAAATTTTCGTGGCTTAATCTAAACCATTGAGTCCACAGATTTACGAACTTTTTGGTCCACCTAAATATTTTTTGAAGTTAAGAAACTCGTGGGTTTCATGGGTGCTTAGTTGGATTTAAGCACTTTCTATCTGTTTCATTACTATTATCGAAAATTGTAATGATAATGACGCGGCGGATAAATCTGTGGATTTATTTTTGTTTTTGGAAAGGGTTTTTTGGATAAATCTATAGATTTATTTTTTGTTTTGGAAAGGGATTTTTGGAGTTATCTGTTTTACTATAACAATATAGGCTTGGTTTTTTTTCTAATATTTGTATTTCTTCTTTCTCATAGCTTTTCTTACATGTATTATTATGTACATCTTCACACCTAAAATGTACAAGAGAGAAAGGCTTTTGTTTCCTAGCTTTTTGGATCTTATAAACAACACTTTCTATTTCTCTACCTTACAATCAATGCATCTAATCCTCCAACACTAAATCTTTGTTTTGTTCTTGATGCTTCAACCATAATTAACTTTAAACTACAAACCATTTATTGTTGGTTGTCTTTATTGTGCACAGTTAAACAAAGGGACACTAAATAGAATAAAATATGTAACGGATAATATGAGATTGTAAAACTCATTCACAGCTTTCTCCCACTTTTCTCTGAGACTAAATTGTTGGTGCAATAAGTAATTGGCTCACACAGAGCTCAAGACTAATCTAGCTCATTATTAGTTTCTGTACGTGTTAGAAGTTCATGACCATCAATTTGTTATACTTTCAAATTGTTTTGATACAGTACAATCCTCTATATATAATTTCAACACATTTATATTTCAAATATTGATATGTTTTACTTTGTACATGTTCGAATATAATCCTTCATCATAACCATGTTAATCTCTGTGTATATTATTTAAGAACTATGTGAAATACCGTATGTAATCAAGAGTCCCTTAAATGTTGAATGAATTCAGCGTGTGTTATATAATATATATTCTTATTTCTTATAAAACTCATCTAACCTTGGCCGGATAAGACAAGACCAAAAATTAGTACCCGAGTTTCTAAAATTATCTTGACGACTTACATTTCTGTTTGGTATGGGCGTTTCCACACTAAAAAAATTTCCCTCAATTATAAAACTATGATGACCAAACGCTTGGTCATTATAATTTCCTCTTTATTTCGTAATTTTCTGCTAAAGAGGGATAATCAGCTTGGTTGACCTAATACACCCTTCTTGAATCCGATCAAGGTACATGGAGCTCCGAAAATTTCAGTCGTCCCTCTTCACAGCCATCAAAGGTCTCAGCATCTGGCCTCCTCCATGATAAATGGTCAAGATTTAGTCATATTGTCCCCACCAAACTTTTCTTCTGATGGTAAAAATTGTTTCATGAATACTAACGGCAGCGTGAATGTACAAATATGTAAGATCAAGAACATTTTAGACACCCTCATTGCACCCACCGGCAATTATTTAAAGAACCACCAACCAAAATCCTTTTTGCACCTCTTCCTTTCCCCCAAGGCTCATTAACTCCATGCAATATTCCTAGCCAGAATTAGAAGCAGCATACCATTCAAGATTCACTTTTCTTCTGAATCAGCATGAGAACTTGAATGAATTGATTCTGCATTCAAGAATTGATGGCCTATGCGAATTTTCAATTGTACACTCAGATATCCAAAAATTGATTTTGCAAAATATTCTATACCGTTACAGGAAGAAAAGCAAATAAATATAAGTTAATAGTTGATATATCCTCTACAAGGGTAAAGCGAGATACAATATCCAAATAAGCCTGATTCGCAGCAATTCTTTCCATCTAGGCTTTTGGATTGGCAAGGCTCTTAAGGTCTTTTTCCTTGGCATACCACTCTGGTATTATTTTCGAAGCATGGGGGTAGAGATCCTTGTATGCATTCTTGATTGTACCTTCAGCAACTGTAGTAGCAATTGAAATATCTGCAAACATATTATTTCAATCACACACATGTACAATGAAAATCGAAAACGTCTATAGCTACCCAACTTTATAATTGACTCAAGCCTAGAGATCAGGCAATTGAGAAAGGTGCATGGTATTTGGCAGATATATACGTTCTTTCGCATTTTAGCTTAACAAGGTTCCTTCTTAGAATGGAATCAAAATCTATAGACGAGAAAATTTGGCAGTCCAACCAAAGGCGATTAAGCCAATTATTTGCCTCCCTCAAGTATGTAGAAATCTTCTAAATACTTTAGAAGTCTATCCCATCCAACAAATATAAGATGGTATATACTCAAACCTCGCAAGGGTTTCTTTGAATCTGAGAGCTGCGTTATCATGTAAATTATTGCTGCAGCAATTGATATAGGACTCCTCCTGTAATTATCAAGAATAATAAAGTAAGAGAACAGGAATTGCCATTTACACTGGAATATAAGTCACATGCCACAAAATCCAGTGTTCTGATAACAGACAGCACATCAAATATCCAGTGACTATGTAAATGTGCTTTCAAGGGCATGAATCTAGAACATTAATGGAGTAGTTGACCACCCTAAAATAATAACTGAGGTCATAATACTTGGTACACTTAAAATATAATTAAGAAAAGGCATAGCAATCAGGCAAAACCAAAACCTTCCATATCCATAGATTTGACTCCAAAAACAGTACTTTTCTCCTGGAGTTCAAACAAATAATTTTTTGCTACATCTCAAGCTCAAAACCAACAGAACCAAGTTCCGCAAACAACTATGCCTGTACCTTGTGCCAACTTTTTAAACTAAATTCCTTACTACCATCTTCACTACTAGCAGCAATTTGTCATTCCTGATAAAAAGTGAAGACAACATTTACAGTTATGATCAGTGGCTCCTCATCCATGTAACTCTCCCACATAAACATCAGAACAATGCACTTCTTATTTCATTTCTTCCCAAGTAATACTTTAACCTTCCTGGATCCTCATATGTGATTTGCGGAAGCATCCAAATTTCAAAAAAGCAATCCATGGAGGAAGAGAATACTAATGCAGTTAAAAGGATGTCAAAAAGATATGTGCTTTCCATGCACAAAACCTGTAGGGACCTACATAGTATGGTAACCACATGCTTTATCTAGCAGGAAATAAGAGAGATCAAACACAAATACTCCTCTTGTAAAGAAGGATAAGGTAAATGGTAACATATATACTTTCATAGAACTACAAATACTCACTTAAAATGAAGAAGACTAAAAAAAAATGTAAGTAAGACACAAGAAGCCAACATGATTGTACCTTATATCAAATTCTTCTGACTTCTGAACAGTTTCCTGGACAGCTTTAATCTCTTCATTGCTCATTCCAAGATTAGAACAAAAACGTCTCTGAAACAAACAGATGAGTGTCAGACTAGGTAAAGAAAAAAACCTAGAATATATGCACAAATACAATCCAAGGATAATAGAGCCATTTCTTTAACACTGTCCCACTGACTAATGAGCTTCTTCTTAGAAGTAATTCACAAGTTTCAGTAAAACTCACCAGATAGTCCCCTGCATGTATTGTTCCCATCTCCAACGATTCACCCATTTCAACCTTTAATTGCTTGACAATAAACTCTTTTGCTCGGCCAATTTCCTTCTTTGTAGCTCCATTGGCAATAGAGCAAATTTCTAGTTTACAGCCAGAGGCTTAGAGGTGTTCACACACAGGAAGACAAAACCAGAATAAATAGGTGAATGAATTATTTATAGAAGGCACCTTTTACAGTCCGTGCCTTGCCTTCCTGCCTACAAGCAATATAAATACATGCAGCCACTAATGCGTCCAAGTTCCTTCCCCTGGTACACTTTTGATCTTCCAACCTTTTATATATCTCACTTGCCCGATCCTGCATGTTAAAAGCATCAAAATAAGTCTAGGATAGAAGAGGACAACAACAATCACTTTCTATACACAGAGAGAGAGAGAGAGATAGAGAGAGAGAGAGAGAGAGAGAGTATATTAGTGTGTATACACGCACACACACAGAACATGCTGCCACCTAGAACATCAAGAGAAAAAAATGTGGTAAATTTCAATTTTCTCAACAAATCACAGTAGAGTCACAATCTGCTTATACAAAAGTACGGCTGCCAAAATTTAGGATCACGCGTTAACGAAGTTATTGTTGTCCTTTCATCTTCTTAAGCCCTTAAATTAAAAATCCCTAAACTTCTTACATAATCATCAGAAATTCCATTTAGTTTTCAAGGCGCAAATTCAAGAAGTATCCAAAAAAATCCACGTGCACTGCCAAGTAGAATCAAACAAAATTGAAGAAGATTTTACCAACGGGGCAAAATTAATTGAAGGCAGAAAAACTTTGTATAAGATTATCAAATCCACGGTGTGCTAAAGTGCCCAGAAAAAATTAATTGACTACAGAAAGCCTTGTCTAATATTATCAAGTCCTGGGTGCGCTAATGTGTCCAGGAAGTATCCACAGATGTCAAAGAACTGACCGGTCGGGACATGTTTACCTAAACACTTATGACAATAAATTGGGCATTTTTACCTGAAGGCTTAACACCAAAAGAAATAAGATGATGGATCAGCACATCTTTGCCAATTCAGAAAAACTCGTCTAAGATTATTGAATCCGTAGTGTTCTAATCTACCCAAAAAAAATTAATTGAATTCAGAATAACTTGTCTAAGATTATCAAATCCTGAGTGTACTAATGTGCCCAGAAAGTATCCAAGGATGTCAAATAGCAAAGAAGAACTCACCATTTTCACTCAGGACATTTTTACCTAAAGTTTAACAGAAAAATTTTTTTCTAATAAGATGATAGATTAACACATCTTTGACAATTTAAAAGCAACCAACATATACAGGACAAAGTAAGAACATAATATGAGAATGGACCACTACCGACGCTATGCAGTAATATTGTAACAAATGGCATTTTTCAATTATATTGCCAAAACGACAAATTAGTGGCACTTATAAAATCTTGGCTTTTCGAGTGTCGTTTCGTACACGTGCAGCTTATGGGCAAATGCAAAGTGGGTGACGAGAGACTGCAAGGACAAAAAGGAAATGCAATAATTCCCTAACAAGGACAAAAAGGAAATCCAATCATTCCATAACACTTTCAGTTTTGTTAAAGGCTGCTACAATCGTATCACCATGTAAACTCCCTCTCCCTCGCCAAATAACTAATAAAAAGGTTCAAGTGATAACTGTTCAACTGCAATGACTGCATACTTTTACCAAAATCAGGAAAAATAAGTTGACATAATATAAATATGTTCATGTGTTTATATAAACAATTTCGTGTAAACCAAAGAAAAGAAGTACCTTTATAGTGGCCACAAGGCTTAACCTGAAAGCAAATCCAAATGTGTTAGTCTTAGGCATATTGGATTCCTTCTAGCATCCATGTAATGTAACAAGAGAAATTAGCGTATAACAAGTGGACACGTTGATCAATATTGACTGCTACAACCAAAATATATATATATATATATATATATATATATATATATTATGCGACCAATCAGGTCAAGTGAGATGGAAGTTGACCTTTTCCTTCAATCAAAATAAGCCAACCAAAATGGAACATTTTTTACCTTTTTATCCATTATTGACAATGAACACTGAAATGTCCAACAGATGCTTGCTTCTCATTTAGTAAACCATTTATTGCTCAATTTCATACAAGGTGAAGTTTAGAATGATCAAATTGGGAACTCCTGAGTACTTTAGCAACCTAGTACAGCTAAATGAAATAACTCATGAAATACAACAAAGACATATATAATTTCACCAAATGAACTGCAAATCTAAGATTGCACAAAAATTCTTGAAAAACACAAAAAAAAAAAAAAAAATCGCTTCTATCAAAGAATGTATTTAGACCTGTAACATTCAACTCCTAATCTTCCTCTATTTATTTCAACTTTTTGTCGAAACCTCACTATACCAAAACCAAAATGCAGCCTTTGTATAATAATTTCTCCTCCCTCTTCATACTTTACCCTCCACATCTACACTGAAATTCTTCCAAACCTTCCAAGAATCATCAAAAAACCACTGCAACTCTTTCCCTCATTCACAAAAATTCACAAGTCCATTACTCACTCAGGTATCAATTCTTGTTCATTCTACCATCCAGCTTAAATCCGAAACTAGTCAGTAATGCAAAAGAACAAGAAACATACAAACGTCCGCCTGAAAGCCAATCAATCAACAGCATCCAAGTTTACGATTTCTTTCCAATTCTTGATGCAATCAAACAAAATCATTTAAGGGTTTTACCTTAAACCCCCCAAATCTCCATCATAACCTCAAACAAACCAAAATCAAGAACCCCACAAAATCAATTCGCTAAGCAAAATAAAACAAAACCCACGATTTTTTACCTAAAATCCCCTAAATTCCTAAAAAAAAACAGACACTTTCCAAGAAACCCACAACAAAATCCTCAAAAAAAAAAAAAAAGGAGAAACAGACCTATCGGCCATATTAGCAATGGCCTTAAAGGCCAAGACAATAGCACGATCGGGGTCACCCCCACGATTCTGCAAGCGGGCGAGAGACGAATCCCCATTAGACCCATTAGGGCCTTTGGAAATGACAGTAGAAAGACCCGAGTCACCAAGGAGCGGGTTGACCGGGCCTCCGACACGAACCGGGTCATGGTCACCCGAATCGTCGGCAAAAATTCTCCACTCAGAACTCTCATCAATTGACCTCGACTCCAACACCAACCCACACTCCGAACACACAGTATCACCGGCAGCGTGGTCGCGTACCACCTCCGTATTCCTCTTGCAATCCGAGCAATACGTATCCCCCATCATTTTTTATTTTTTTAAAATTTTTATTTTGATGGGTTTTTCTTGATGGGTTTTTTGTGACCTTTATCTTGATTTTTTTTTTTTTTTAAATCTCCCCCAAAAGAATGAGGGCGGTTTTTCTTCTGGGGTTTGGGGATGGAGAGAAATGCAGGTGAAGTGGACAGGAGAGGAGGGGTCAAAGGGGTATATATAGACAAATTTGTTAAGGTCGGCGTGGGGCAGCTGGCAGGGGGCTGGAGCTTTTCCTTTTGGTAAATTTATTATTTATTTATTTTGTTGGTAAAGGATTTTTTTTATTAATTTTTTTAAAGAATTATGGAGTACTTTATTTTGGCGTCATAAAATTCTTGAGTCCAACAAAACAAAATTTTTCTAATTTGGCAATTAATTTTAATTTTTGCAGTTTAGAAATTAAATAAATAGGCGTGCCTTACTGAGAAGTTTATATTAAAAAATTATTATATATTGACAATATTCTATCGTACGTGAGTTAAAAATTACAATTTTTTTAGTGACTTAATCAAAATCGAAAACTACTTTGAAAGGTCAAAATAAACCAACGTTAATTCTCATGGAGGAAATAAATTTTAGATGTACGCATTTATCCCTTTTTCTTCATATAAAGGAAATATGTGGTAATATATATGTATTTATCTACTTTTCCTCTTACTGAGGAAATAACAAATGACAGTAACTATCTTCCCGTTTTCTTCGTTTTCTTCGTTTTCTTTGTTTGTTTGGTGACAGCAATATCACGTGTTCAATTTTCTAATGTTAGATTCATCTGAATCTGGTCTTATTTTACAAGATAAGCAAACGTGATGCACTCCTACCAAGAAGTACATGTTTATGCTTATGTGTGTCTGAGAGAATATTAGAGTACCATTCTATATTGGTAATATGCTTTCTTTTAAAAAAAAATTGTTGGAAAAGCAAAAACATTGTTCAAATTCAAGAACTTTGAAGTTTGGACATATATTGCTCATGAATCACCAAGAAAAACATTGTTCAAATTCATGAGAACTTTGAAGTTTGAACATATATTGCTCAGGAATCACCAAGAAAAACATTGTTCAAATTCAAGAACTTTGAAGTTTGAACATATATTGTTCAAGAATCACCAAGAATGCCGAGGGATGAAGATCATATACATTGACCGGGCATCGCTCGCGGTTTTCTTTGCCTTAGCATTCAACAAGATTCTCAGGCAGTTAGCTAAACAATTCTCATTGGGATGGGAAGGCTAGCGATGTATACAAATTGATAGTACGTGTTTTCATTTCATCAAACCAAAACACGGATTTATTTCAAACACTTAGAACAAATCAAACATCTGCTCAGAGTTTCCTTGTATTGAAATTATGCTGCGTAGTTCCAAGCTAAGCCGTTCGATGTATGAACAAAATCGAGAAGAACTCAAACTTTGCCATGCATCTAACGACTATGTTGTGCACTTTTTTGGCATAAAAGTACACCATTATTCGTCTAGACATATGAAAAACAGGCATAAATAAGAATGTGTTGAAATGCACTTATTTTTTAGTTCTTTCTCACTCACTCACTCACTCTTCTCTGATCAGGCAGGAACAACATAGGTGCAAGGTCCGGGGACCAGAACCCGAAGGTTTGCAACTAATGCATCAACTACATTAAGCACTATTATAGGGTACCTAAGGAAGATGAAGAAATAAGCCCCAGATAGATCGGTTAACACTGATTTTATCACTCTTGAACTGGAGCCACTTCCGCACACAGCATCCACCTTTGCGTTGGCTATCGGGTTATAAGTTCCCACCTGGGGCAGGGAGGCGTTGGTGCATAAGATTGTCCCCCCTAGGAACCCACCCGTGATGGCCGGGACAGCATCGGCATTGGCTGCTTGAGGTAATGGAATAGTGACTGAGACAAAGAGGAGAATACTGATAAGAAGTGTTGAACAAAAGGGCACCATTACTTATTACAATTAGGCGATGCAGGTGAGTGATTTTGTAATGTTGTTGCGCTGCTATGAGTCTTCAACCCATGCAAATTTATAGGAGAAGAGAAGGGGTTCTTGTGGTATGTACTTTCTGTCAATCCATAATGTCTATTGGCTTTATTCTGAGGCCCATACCTGTGAAAAATTGCACCAACCTAACAAACCAAACAGTGGATATCGAATTTAAAGTGATTCATGGTGCAATAGTTCGACCTCATTTTTTGGTTCTTTTTCAATTTCAAGAAAGCATGGGTTGGATCGAGTTGACTACTGATCCCAAATGTGTTCGAGTTTCAATATTTGTCACTGACAATTGTTGCAAGGCGATTAACAGTGTTCCTCAATATTAAGTGTAGATCTAAGCCACCAAGCAGAACAGCTTCACCGGCTGAAGGGGCATGCAACAAATGGTATGTTATCCTGACAAGAACGTCAACCATACAATGTTTTATTGTCAACAATCTCAAGGCTCAAGAATGCGACTGATCTGTTTTATTCCTGTAGATCTCCCAAACCAGACGACTGTCTATGACTCTATCAATCAATGAGCATGTCATGCAAGATTCCAGAGATAAAAGGACAATTCACTAGTATATAATGACCTCAGCTCCACAATTATTATGGCAGTCCGTTTCCATGGAAACCGGAGGGTACGTGATTCCCAATAGAACTGATCATCTGGAATTTTCTGAAACGCCATTATATTGAAGAGGAGTATTATCATATCTTCCAAGACATTTTAATGTGAAATAAATTTGGTACCTTGGAAAAATCTTTTACCAAGAAGATATATTAGTCACATATTACTTTAAAAAAAACATAATTGTCACATTTATATATGAAAAATCGAGATCTGGTAGGCCTTTCACCCGCTTTCTAGCGACTCCGGTACATTGAATACGTACAATTGATAATTTCACCTCTACACATATTGTCGTGCAACAATATCTGGACTTATATATAAAATTCCATTGGCCAGATTCGGGCCGTGTTAGTTCCCTTTCAGGCTCAAAAACCATTGCTAAAATGAATAGTCGTGAACCAAAGAAGTGTCCTTTTACGTTTTCGGTTGAGCCCGTTGAAACCAGACCTGGATTCTTAGACTAGTTCTAGCACGGGCCTGGGGTTACCCAACCCACAAAATTAGCGCCTCTCCTTTTCCTTTGGCCCACGGAAAAGAAAACGGCAAAAAAAGAAAACGAAAAAAAAAGAAAAAGAAAAAGGATGATGAAGAAGAACAAGAAATGATTTGGCAGCAAAGGATTGGCTGAAACAAACTGAAACCGAATTTGGTAAATTTCAATTGAGTACGTTAGAATCTTAGCGCACTGACATCCAAGTCCTTAATTTGACTTGATTTTACCAACTGGTCAAATTATATAAATTGGTTTAATAAAACTTTTGAATTAATATTTTTGGTTATGATGGTGGTCTACTCCTTTTCTAGTTTTAAGTTCCACAACTTCAAATATAACTACTTTTGAAAAAGAAAAAAAAATGAACTCCATTAATGCAACTATAAACAAATTTCTAAATCAAAACAAATAATCTAAATCTTTCGTAACCAACTAAATTGCCATCTGTTTAATGACATGAAAATAAATATTTTTTAATTAAATTTTATAATAGTTGAATCATTACAGGAGATTGATTCAAGATAGATTTTGCAAATTAATAAAATGTAAGTTTAGACACAGTTTACCATATCTTGTTGGCTCATTAAATCAACATGGAAGGAATGAATCATATCCCAAATGGTTAAAGCTTTATGGCTCCTCCCCAGAGTTTGAATTTCACCACCTTCCCTTTTGCACATTGCCATCTAATAGTATAGATTATATATATATATATATATATATATATATATATATATATATATATATAGACACACACACACATATATGAGTTGGGATCTAAAAGATGTAATGAAAAATATTAAGCTAGTAAGCAAGGTTTTTGAGAGTTATGTCAACCGTTTGACTGTCAAAAGAAGCAAATTTAAGAAAAAGTTGATAAGGAAAAAAAAAATACGTTATTGGAAACATACCATCAGTACAAAAAAGAAAATATAAAATTTATATAAAAAGAAATACCAAGTCTTTGCTTCCGCTTCATATACAGGACAGTAAATTTGGATATTTTATAATTCTTTAGTTTCGATTAGAATTTATATATCCATAATCATCTCATAATATTTAAGAGGAATATTGTCCACGTAATGACTGTATAAAAACTATTTTATATGAGCATGCCGTTTTTGGGACTACCTGTGTAGATTTGAAAAACTTTTTAAAAAAATGAAAAACTCTTTTCTTCATGTAGCGTTTTTTTGTTTCCTGCTAGTAGTACTCCTAGTTTTCTGCTTTCATCTTCATTGATTTTTATTGACCTGTATTGGAACATAGGCTCGGTTTATGTCCTCCTTTATTTGGATTTTAATTATTAATAAAATTATGGAGCGACTTCCCTTCCCTTGTACGGGTTTTTTTTGCCAAAAAATATGTATGTATATATATATATATATATATATATATATTGTTTATATACACGCGTGTGTGCATAATTTATAAGGCAACACGCCATATTTATACCACATTCTTTTCACATCATATCATGTGTAGAACCATCTCCCATTTATGTCCAACCTGTGTAGGTTTATTTCATTTTCAAGAATATCTTTTAGACGTCATATGTTTGTAACGTTTTTCATTTTTTTCTACATTACGTCTGACTTAATTAGAATGATGATGTAAGTTAACTGAAGAAAAACTGTCCACATTTCCACACATAAGAGAACCTCTTTTGCACTCTTAAGTTACGTTTAATTACAAGAAAATTTGTATTCACGCCATTGACCAAGTGAAATTATAAGAGAATGCTAAACACATTAGATCCCTTTTCATAACTATATATTCAGTGCACTTTAGGTCTTTTGTTCAACATTTTCTATATCCAATTTTGTGCAATGTGAAATTATGTCTAATTTCATATCGATACAATATTGTTTCACATTAGAAACAATTGAACACTGAAAAGTTAGACAAAGAATTTGAACCAGTTTAGGTAGAGCTATAAACGAGCCCAGCCGAACCGAGTATTTTCAATTCGAGCTCGTGTTCATTTAATAAATGAGCCGAGTCGAGCCAACTCGTTTATTAAACGAGCTAAAATTTATGTTCGAGATTGGCTTGTTTAGTTATACGAACGAGCCGAACTCGAGCTTTCACGAGTCGAGTGGAGCTTTGTTCGCTCAGTTTAAATAAGTGTAAAAGTATTATTCGAGCTGAGTTAAGCAGAGTATTTCATACTTGAATTCTTGCTCATTTATTGAACAAGCTCGCTCGAGCTTGCTCATTTAATAAACGAGCCAAAATTTGTGTTCAAGCTCGGCTCATTCAGCTTCACAAATGAGCTGAATTCGAATTTTCATGAGCCAAGTTGAGCCATATTCGCGAATAGCTTGATTCGTTTTCAACCGTAGGTTTAGGTGAACATTTAATTAACCACATTTACTGTGGCAGAGTATCTTTTTAAGTGACCACGGCAGAATGTTTGACCTGTTTAACAACATATTTCTTTTGATGGCATTAATCAACATTAAAAAGTTCAATCCAAAATATACAATATATAAAATCTATCTTCTTTTTTTCCTTGAGGAACAGAAAATTTACGATTTATGATGTGCAAAACAAATACATGACTACAATTTAAGATTGTAAATCATACTTAATTATAGTCAACGATCATTTACGATATCAACTGACAAATTAACGTGTAAATCTATTAGTATTATTTAGTGTTATAATCGTGAACTCCTCTTTTAAATAATTGCACTAATTTCACCTATGAAAATAAAATCTGAATTTAGATGTCATTTAAGTGCACAATCAACAGAATTTTTACTTTTTATACCGAAAAAAAAGTAAAAATATCCCACTTCCTAAATGGGGTTTTAAATAAAAATTATGGTTATTCACAAGCCTACACATGGATTTCAACTAGTTTGCATGTCCTAATCACTTGCCAAATTGTAAATTAAACCCATCATTACTATAGTAAAATCAAGTGGCTTGTCAGCATATTTTGGCACTTAAATCATACTAATTTTGAATAAGCCAACTATATCACCCTTAAAATAAATTTAAAAAACAAATAAATAAAAAATAAATGTGGTCATTATTATCAATTTTTTGCTGTTTGAAGCGTACACGGAATGTGACGCCGCCAAAGTTGGCTTTCCTATCTTACCTGACGCTGGCAGTTTATCTTCTACCTATTATTCTTCTTTTGCCTTTTTTTTTTAAATATTTTTTTATTTGGGTTTTTATGAGATACTATGGATTGATTAATTTATTGAAACTTGGAAAGTATCCACTAATGTCATTTATTTGACAAAATAAATTGACATGTACTCAATTACTCTGAAAGTTGGATTACAAGGTTTCAAAGCCTTATCCTAGCATATCACTTCTATTTTCTCAAAAAAAAAATTTCTGATTTGTATTACTTTATTAATAAATAATCACTTGGATTTTATGTTGCAATGCTTTAACTTATTTCAGATTTCTTAAAATAGTTATTTGAGATGCTTGAAAACCGGTTTCTTGAACTCTATTTGGATGGAATGCTTTTTTTTAAAACATTAGCTTTAAAACAATCCGGTTTTTAATCTTTTATTTTTGTCATAAATATAGATTTTTTCTAAAAACATTTTGAAAAAATATTCATTAATGCTTTTTAAAAAAACATAAAAACGACCGTTCAAACGGAGGCTAAAACGTAGATTTATAGTGAAGTTTTAAAGAGATGGAAATAATTATAAAAAAGAATATTTAGAGTGTGAGTTGTAAAATTACTTTTTCAGGCTAAACACAGAAATACAGCTTGTAAAATTACTTTTTCAGGCTAAACACAGAAATACTACTGGAAATAAAGAAAATTATGACGTGATTTTTAATTTTAACAAAAGTATTACTCATGCCACAAGCACTTATTATTTCTTTTTCAGTTGCAAAAGTAGAAACAAAAAAGAAAAAAGAAATTTTAAGATTAGAATTATCGAAAAAGAAAATCATGACAGCATCCATGATGTTCGTTAGTGGCAATGCTTTGGCGTCACTAATGCTACTTTTTAGAGCCACTTTTTCCCTTCACACTCCAGATAATTATTCTAATCTGTTGCTCTTAGAGATTCTCATTTCTGGAAGATATACTTTTAATCTCTTTTAGTTCCTAAAAAAAAAAGAAAAAATAATAATAAGAAGAAAAGAAGATATACATTGGATTAGATCTTTTATTTTAATTACAAGTAAACATGCCACGCATTAAAAGATTACAGGCCCTTTTAGTTTCCTGGTGAAATTTTTTAGAGATTACTTAAATAATTAACTATAATTACACCAATTACTGAATAATTATTTTAGAAAAGAAGTCTGAGAGTTGGAGCATGAATAAATGTACTTCATTTGAGAGTTGGAGCATGAATAAAAGTACTGCATGTTTGTATTGTATGATAAAAAAATCACATCTCGGGAACAAATAGAGGGTCGAACGATTGGAGTTCTGTGGCTCTACCCTAGCGGTCGGAGGGTTGAAATCCCACCAAACACCATCTTTTTCCAATTGTAATAATATAGATTTGATAAAAAAAAACTCATCTGTCCCTCTTTTTCTCTCCTCTTTTTTTTTTTTTTTTCCCATCTGTCATTCTTTACAAAATTGAAGTATCTTTATTGAATACTGTCCTATTTGGTAGTCTATTAATGCAAAACTGACTTTGTAGTATAATTAACGATTATTCATTTTTTGTATTGTATATTCACTAATCATTTTCATGTGTCATTCATTAGAAAATTGAAGCATCTTTATTAAGTACTTATCTTATTTGGACGTCTATTCATGCAAAATTGACTTTGTTATATAAGTAATGATTCATAGTATTCACTAATCAAACAAATGAACGACAAATTGTTCAGGTCTTCAAGCAACAATCGGCAAACGCGGTCGTGAAGTCACGCGAGTAACTTCGTTTGGACTTGCGTGGATGTCGGGTTGAAATGCAAATTTTTTTTTTTTTTTACTTTTTTGTACGGGAAATGCAAAAGGTAAAATTTGTTTTAGAAGAAAGGGCATTTTACTGGGTAAATTGCCATGTGGTTTTGGTAACCTAAAAATTACCATGGTGAACGCGCGATTGTTTTTGAATTATCATGCTAAAAATTGATTTCACATACAATAAGTGCAAAAAGAGTGTTCAAAATTGTAACCAAAGAACAAGGTGAACTAATATATAAAAGACAATGTCATTATCTCAATCTAATGACTATTTCACCAAATTTTACTCAAAAAAATGCAGATAGTGCTAATTTGTTTCAAAATCAAACTGAAATTTGTTGACAAGTCTTTAATGGTAATGGTGATATAAAATAAACAATAAACGGGGTGAAAAACCAAAAGGAAATGGTCAATTGTAGACAAGGGATCAAATATGGTCAATCCAGCAAAGTTTGAAGACCACCTAAGACTTTTTTATACCTTTTGAAATGTTTAGGGAATTAAAATGTAATACACCCTTTTGGGTTTGGCAAATTTGTTTATTTTTCTAGGTGAGTTAATTTGTGGCTTTAAATATTGGTTTTTTTTGTGGGGGGGGGGGGGGGTAGCACGTAGTTGATAAATATGTATATTTTTTGTCAATAACAAGGATAAAGAAGATAAAAAATGCATTAAAGGGGTGCTGATTTTTCTGTTGTATTTTACATTTATCAATTAGATTTTGTCTCTACTCAATTAATTTACGTGAAGTTTACTAAGAGTAGAAGCAACAATGAAAGACATATAACTCAATTTGGAAACTAATGAATATATATTACCATTATTGGTTGTTGGAAAACATGATTACATAAATTTCAAGACCTGGTTCAAGTCCCTAGGCCTGAAGAAAGTTTCAGCAAACGTTGTGCTTCTTAACAATGAAAGCCGTTTTGGGGAAGTATACATGTCATGCTAGCAAAAAGTGAAACGCAATTACTTGTAAATTCCAATGCATTTAACCAAATTGCCCAACTACATATAATTATATTAGATAGCAAAATGGTACTATTTGAAATGGGATTAATTTGACCAGTTTTTCACATCTTTGTGTTCATTGTATAATGTCTGCATACACATTCACAATAAACCAATTTGACTCCAACATTCATTCTTGATTTATTATAGGCCTTGGCAATCTTTCTTGAATTATTTTTCATCTATAACATATGTTTCGATTTTCCTTGGATCTTCAGACTTTTTCAAGAATGGTTGCCTCAAAATTTTTTTTAGGGTTAACTAGGAGAGGGAGTGGGGGATGAATCTCTTTAAAAGTTTGGAAAACTTTGAAAACACATTGAGAACACGTTGTCATAATTAATTAAAAAGTTTTAAAAACCAAGTTTTCAAAGTATTTAAAGGTCCGCTAGAAACTTTTCTAAAATAAAATTATGATATTTTGACTATTTCAAATGTTTTCTAACCCCAATTTTACTCCTCAGCAGAAAAAAGCCAGAAATTAAAAAGATGCCAAACCAGTTGAGAATTGGGAATAGTAAGCCTCGAATGAATAGCGCGTGTTTGAAGAAACCGCGCAAGCCAGCTGCCGGACAACATAATACAGGTTCTCTAATTCCATTTTAGTATACATAAAAGACACGCTTTTGACTGTAAATTCAATTATTTTCTTTATTCGTAAATTGACTGTAGATCGATTCACCGCCCTCTGTAGCTGCCCTTTATCTTTCCCTCTCTTTTCTCAAGAATATATACTTTGCGACCCATTACAACTTTTCCCTCAGTCCAACCCAAAATTTCTTTTCTGCCAAATTCGATTATCTAGACATAAACCAACCTTTCACACTGAATTTCTTGTGGGTTTTATCTGTTTTCTTGCAAGAATTGAAGGGCAAAAATGGTGAAAAATCACAGGTACCATCAATTGAGAAAAGGTGAATTGCATGTCAGTATTGATGAAGATCATGAGAACTCAAATGATCCTCCTCTTGGTTTAGTTTGTGATCATAATAGAAGAACAAGACCAAAACTTTTGTATTTTCTTGTTCTTTCTTTTCTTTCTTGTTGCATGATCTTGGCACCCCAGTTGATCACCTCTTCTTCCTCCTCAACTTTTTCTCTTCTATGTATGTAAGCTTTTTCTTCCTCTTCTCTGTTTAGCTCTGCTTTTGTCTTTTTTGGTTCTTTGTCTTTAATTTTGTTTCTTGATTGAACAATAATCTTGCAGACTCATTGGGGTTTGAAGATGATCAAAGACTTCTTTCTAAAGCTGATGTATTTGTTCCCATATGTTCATCTGTTTCCAATGGTTAGTTTTCTTGGAATCTCTCTTATTCAGGGCAAATTGACTGGAAAACTTGAACTTTTTCTTTTAACTTTTCCTTTTCTTTCATAGAAAAATGGAAGGGAAAAAAAAATTTAGTGTCCTGTTCTGAAGTATTTTGTTTTTCATTTTTTAGTTATCGGTCGGTAGTTGTTAATGAAGATGTCAATTGAGTTAATGTGAATTTATTATGAATAGATTAGTGCTTGTTATTTATATTTTCACACTTTCAATTCAAGTTTTTGAAGATGCAATTGGCTAAATGCAGGAACTATATGCTGTGACAGGAGTAGCATTCGATCTGATTTTTGTGTAATGAAAGGGGATGTGAGAACAGATTCTGTTTCCTCATCAATCTTCCTTTACACAAACAGTGAATTCAGCGATTATGTGTCACCCCTATCTGATGATGGTCATGGTAATGAGATACTGCAACGTGAAAAGATCAAGCCATATACTCGAAAATGGGAGAAAAGTGTGATGGATAATGTTGCAGAATTGGAACTCATTGTGAAGAAGGATAATTCAAGCACAAAGCAACACAAGTGTGATGTTAAGCACGATGTTCCTGCTATTTTCTTCTCAACTGGAGGCTATACTGGTAATGCTTATCATGACATCAATGATGGAATTTTGCCTTTGTTCATCACTTCTCAGCAGTTCAAAAAGAAAGTTCAGTTTGTCATTCTTGACTATCATGCTTGGTGGTTAACCAAGTACGGTGATGTTCTTTCGCAAATGTCAGACTATCCGGTGATTAATTTTGGTGGAGAAAAGAGAACTCATTGCTTCCCTGAAGCAATTGTAGGCTTAAGAATCCATGATGAGCTCGCGATTGATCCTTCAGTTATGGAAGGAAATAAGACCATTGTTGATTTTCATGATGTTTTAGACCGAGCTTATTGGCCTCGAATTAGAGGTCTAATTCAGGATGAAGAACGCGAAGCTCAATTGAAAATGGATAAAGTTGCTTTATCATTATCAGGAAAAGATGCCTTGATGAGACCAAAATTGGCCATCATATCCAGGCAAGGATCAAGAGAAATAACGAATGAAAGATTACTGATGAAAATGGCAGAGGAAATCGGTTTCTCAGTGGAAGTCTTGAGGCCTGATCGAACTACAGAGCTCGCGAAGATTTATAGGGTTCTGAATTCAAGTGATGTTATGGTTGGAGTTCATGGTGCTGCCATGACTTATTTTCTGTTTATGAAGCCTGGTTCTGTTTTCATACAAGTGATTCCTCTTGGAACAGAGTGGGCAGCAGAAACTTATTATGGGGAGCCAGCAGTAAAACTTGGTTTGAGATACATTGGCTACAAAATCCTCCCAAGAGAAAGCTCATTGTTTGATGAGTATGACAAGAATGATCCTGTTCTGACTGATCCTGATACTGCTACCAACAAGCGTTGGGAACTGACAAAGCAGATCTATCTTGATCACCAAAATGTGAAGCTGAATCTTCCCAGATTTCGCAAGCGATTGCTTCGTGCCTATTACTATTCCATTGCTAAGAAGAATCAGCATCCTTCTCATCTTCAGCCACAGTGATTTTGGACATTCTTCACCATTCTTTGTCAAAACTTTGTAAATTACTACTAAACATAAAACTGCTAAAAAAAAGGTTCTTACTAGGACACAAGTGTTTTTTTTTTGGTTGGCCTTATGTATATTAGATAACAAAATTAAAAGAATCTTACAGTGTATACAAAAAATTTTGTGAAGGGCTTCAATTTTTTAATTTCTTGTAAAAATTTTCATTTATTTGTTACACATATGATGCTCTTTATTAATTTTGGTTGTATCTTTATATGTATTTCTGGCTCATAAAAACCTTTAATTCTGGAAATTTAGTTCATCGTAAGTATCCAAAGTTCAATTAATGTTCAGCTCACGCCTTTGTTAAAGTTTTGTCCATGGCAAGGGGAGTAAATGTCCCTCTGTGAGGTTTGATGCAAAATAGTTCCATGTACACAGTCGACGACATTATGGTATAAAATAAAATAACATAAGTATTCTTACATCACTGTTTTACATGGTATGTATCAGTATACTTATATGCACTCTTTCACACCAAAAGGTCCATAAGTGATGCCATAGACTCGGTTTACCTAAAAATTTTCCAGGCTTTGAAGACAATAGCCCAATACGCATAAGATCCAATAACATGACGCAAAAATTTGAACACTAATCTATGAATTATGATGATGTAAAAATAACCCACAAGAAAAAATTTTTTTTTTCAGATCACAGTCAAACCGATACCAATTGTGGTGTAGCAAGAGGTCAAAGTAGATTGAATACGATACAAGTAATGTACTGAACTAGTGTCATAATATGTCAAAACTTCTCAATTCTAAAATCTTGAATTTTCGTGCAAGTAGAAATTTATCCATAAGTCCAATGCAAAATAAGGGCACGTCAGATATTACTGTATTTATAGTGAAAGTAACTAATTTATGGAGCCATACTTATCATAGGAAATGTGATATATATAACCAATTAGTAGTCATCAATTTCATAGTGTCTTTTTCTCTAACATGTGAATCCACTCGGTTCCAGCTATAGACAGAGGATACAAGTGTGTAACTTGATCAGGAATATTTGACCTTTTCCAATGTAATTCAAATGCGAATACCAGTTTAAGGATTTTCTGCACAGGGCTTCTAGGTTTTGACCCGTATGCATCAGTCTATCTCTGCTTACTGACAATATTTTAATTGGTGGTTTATAGATTAACTCCAAATTTGTCAACTTTCACTTTGAAAATGGAGTGTGAGAGATCGTATTTGGGCTGAATTTATCTTTAGCCAGTGCCTCAATTATTGCACATGTGACCTTTTTCTTTTACAACATTTCTATCTTAGAATGTCAGTTTTTTAACATTTGTATCTTAGAAAATCATTTTTATGAAAAATTTCTGTCCTAAATTATCGTCTCATGACCAGATAGACATGCACTTAGTCCTCTTATTTTTAAGTTTCCCTCCTTCTTTCCTAATGAATTTCCTTTCCTTCGCGTTTATACATTAAACGCAGTAAAAATCCTTTATCTAATTCTTTTAGTGTCTAATTGTATCTAATATAAATCTATTATTGAGTGATACGATATAGTTTTGTATAGTATCATATTAATATGATACAGTTTCATACTATATACAATTAGACACCAAAAAAGATTAAACAAAGGATCTGAAATGCTTAAACGAGATGATGTTGTGAAAAATAATTTATAATATGATTACTCGTTTTTACACCAAATAATAATGTATTGTACCTGTTTCTATGAGTTTCTTTCCAACCAAAACTTTTAAATTTTGCAAAAAAGGTTTTTTGTACCATCTTCATTTAATATTACATAAAGTTGAATAAATAAAATAAGATGTAATTACTCAACTATTGTATGTACACTCTCAACTGCATGAAGGCGAATGAATGATTATGATTCGTGCAAATGCAAGTGGCTCTGTGCCACGTGACTTGTTTTCTTTTTTTTTTGGTAAGAGCACGTGACAACTTTTCTGCACCGTTTCCCGGGTGAATCGCGATGCTTGAAAGAGGAAACTGCCTCGACGGCGAGAAAATATGAAAATTTTTTATCTCTTGGACTTGGAGTAACTGCATTAGATAAAAATTGAAAGCTCTGATTTCATTTCTCGATAACTAATCTATATTTATAAAATGGGTTAGTGTGACGAAATACTAATTAAGAGGGGCTTAATTATCTAAATCGAGAAAATGTCTCAATGCAAGGCATCAATAAATGTGAATATACAATGAAAGTACTAATTGGCGACCATTACACACTGGTTGGGAAATATTATAAATGTATTATTAATGAAGAATTCATTATAAATCCTAATCCATTCTATCTAATCCCAAATTATGGTGAGAGGAAGCAAAAAATGATTTCAATTTAGATGTCAATATAGTTCATATTAATTATGAAGATTTTATTCCCTTAAAAGAACTAATGTGATCTCATGACTCATTATGTGCATGAATTTACTCAATGGATGACTTTTTTTGAAAAAAAAAATAATAATACTATAATATTATGGAGTAAATGTGTTTGTGAAATAAAACATAAATTTAAAGTGTCTAGAAGATAATATTTTTAAAAATCATATTCAAACAAATGTATCCCGTGATTAATTATCTTAATGAATCGACTAGCATTTGTTTTCAGATAAAAATTCCTATAAAAAAATCTACTTGGATTTATTTCAGAAGTAAAAAAACCCTTGAATCTTAATACTACTAATAAGCCTAACAAAATTAACACTAATAAGGAATGTACTTCTTTGAACTCTTGTTTTTATCGTAATCTCAGAATGAGCAAAATGTTATATTGGGCTTGAGTCCCCTTTTATATTTATTTTTACAAAATCTATTATATGTATATAGTTCACGTAGCATTGACTTGGATGAATTCTTATTTTGTTTTATTTATGCATTTTCTTTAGTGTAAATAAATTATAAATTCAATTTGTTTACCTTGTATTATTTCCTTTAGTATAAAGATTTTTATTTTATCTCTTAGTTTAGGTTTCAAGAATCCATTTCTGTAATAATTCAGGATATCTTTCTCTAAATTAGGAAACTATCTATGCATTTTCCTCATAGTTATTCAATTTCATATCAATTTCCTTTATTATTTTAAATGCAAGTATCAAATCAATAAACTTAATGACATGCCATATCTATTTTTCTAAATATTGTTCTTTAAATTATACGTTCTTACTAAATCACATCTTAAAATTTTCTTAATTTGTCTTTTGCCTTGCACTAATACTACTTTAACAACAATCAAAGCAAACAGTATGTCATCTATTAGTTTTCTTTATATCCACAAGAATTGAGTAGGAAGTATGTGAATATGTTTAATATTAGTTATTTTATTTCAAATTACTTTCTGTTCCATAGAGAATTTATGCATTTTTACTTATGAAATATAGGGATTTATTTATTACCTTCATTATAATTTATGAATTAAGGGCATAATTACTGATGTGCTTAGTCTTTCATTCTTTTGTTATTTTTAATTATCAATTTCTATTTAAAGCAATTATATATTCTAATTAATTGATGTATACATTAATACTACTTTTTAAATATTTTTAGTCATATTTACTTTAAATCAATCCATAAATTGCACATATTTAGCATATCATAATAAAATCACACGTGAAAAAAAAAAAGCCGTTATAATGCCTTCTGCAACACCCACATTTGTCAAATATTTGTCAGTAAATTAACGTAAAGGTCCAATCAAGGCCATGTTTGCTTGACGGTAAAGTAATAGAAAGTAAAATTTCATTTAGTCATTGGCTTTAGTGAAATAATCAGCACCATCCTATGGACTCCCAAACACACCCTGCCATCCTACAGCATTTTCTCTCTGTTTTCAAGAATAAAACAGGACAAGTGAAGCCTTCCCTTAAACCAACCAGACATACCCACATGTTCCTCCTCCTCCTCCTTCTAGTCGCATAGCTCAAATCCCTTTTCTTCATTCTCCACACTTCGATCCCTTGATCATTATCTCTCTCTCTCTCTCTCTCTCTCTGCGTTGTAAAAAGAAATGGTGAAATATCAGAAATTTCAGCACCATTGGAGGAAGGTTGAAGTTTATGGTGTTATTCAAGAGCAGGAATCACATTCTCTTGGTTTATTTTGTGGAAACTCTACTTACAGCAAAAGAAGAAGCCCCAAGCTTTTGTATTTCATGTTTCTTGCTTTTCTCTACTTCTGCTTGATATTGACACCTCATTACTTAACCTCTCCATCAACTTTTTCACTTCTTTGTAAGCTTTTCTTGCTTACTGTTTTCTTTTCTTTTCTTTCTTTTGTGTAATCCTTCTTCGTTCTCCTTTTCTTGACGTCTTTTTTGTGTTTCTGTTTTTTTTTTCTTGGTTTTTCTTCAGATTCTTTTGGGGTTCAAGATGCAAGATTACTTCTTGAAGCTGATACAAATGCTTCCCTCTGTTCATTTGTGCCTAATGGTTAGTTTCTTGCCTTTTCTTGTTTTACTAGATGACGTGAATTTTTCCTTTTTAGGGGGAAGAGTGTGGTTCCTATAATTGTTTTCCTTTTTCCAATTTTTTGTATATATTTGAATAGTAGTGTCTTTTTCTTTCTCCTGCTCTGCTTTATCTTTTTTGGGAAGTATCATTATGTCTACCATTTATTTTCTGGAAAATACACTTTTCTAGTATCAATATGTACTCCTTTTTCCTCCTTTTCTATATTATTTTGCCATTCTTTTACTTTCTAGCTGTATATTCTTTGGAAGAGGCAGGGAGGATTGTTGAAATGTGATCTTAGTGGGCTACCAGCCATTAGTATAATCTTTTGCTGTATGAAATTTTAATATTTAGTTTGCATTGGTTTTAAATTCGTTTACGACAACCCTTTGTGCTCTTTTCCTAATGATAGTTCTTCTAGGCTTTGCTTTGTGTCTTAGACTCTTAACTTAATTGTCTCTTTTGATTTGTTTCAACATATGTACATGTTAACTTCTTCTGGAAAGCGTAAATTCTGAAATTCCCTGTTTGCAAAAAAAAAAAAAAAAAAAAAATCCCTGTTTGCTAGTAAATTTTTGCCGTTTCTTTCAAATTTTCGATAGCTGTTTTTGTGTAAATGCAGGTACAATTTGTTGTGACAGAAATAGTATTCGTTCTGATATATGCATTATGAATGGGGATGTAAGAACAGACTCGAATTCCTCATCAGTCTTCCTTTATAGGAGCGATGCTACAAGCGATTATGTTTCCAGGTCGACTGATAAGGACGATGGTACTGAGGTGCTGCAACATGAAAAAATCAGGCCATATACTCGAAAATGGGAACCATATGCAATGAGTACTGTTCAGCAACTAGACCTTGTTGTGAAGAGAGGACATTCAGGCAGTTCTCACCATTGTGATGTGCGACATAATGTAACTGCCATTTTCTTCTCTACTTCAGGCTACACTGGTAATCTTTATCATGAATTTAATGATGGGATTCTTCCTTTGTACATTACTACTCAGCATTTGAACAAACAGGTGGTTTTTGTCATTGTTGATTATCATAATTGGTGGATTATGAAGTATAGTGACATTGTCTCTGAGCTCTCGGATTATCCGGTTATAGATTTCAGTGGTGATAATAGAACACATTGTTTCCCTGAAGCCATCGTTGGCTTAAGAATTCACGATGAGCTCACAGTTGATCCTTCATTGATGAAAGGCAATAAGACCATTAGAGACTTTAGAAACCTTCTCGACCGAGCTTATTGGCCTCGAATCAGAGGTCTAATCCAAGATGAAGAACGTGAAGCTCAAATAAATTTAGCCAAGCTGGCATTATCTCCGTCGCCAGCAACAGCTCCAATAGAGATTTTAAAGGTAAAGAGCGATTCTGAGAAGTCCAAACTGGTCATTATATCTAGAAATGGATCAAGAGAAATACTTAATCAAGATTTATTGGTAAAAATGGCAGAAGAGATTGGCTTTTCAGTGGAAATTGTAAGGCCTGTCCGAACTTCAGAGCTTGCAAGGATTTATAGAGTTCTTAATGCAAGTGATGCTTTGGTTGGAGTCCATGGTGCTGCCTTGACTCATTTCCTCTTTATGAAGCCTGGCTCAGTTTTTATCCAGATCATACCCCTTGGAACAGACTGGGCATCAGAGACCTACTTTGGTGAATCATCAGCGAAACTTGGTCTAAAGTATATTGGCTACAAGATCCTTCCAAGGGAGAGTTCACTGTATGATAGTTATGAAAAAGATGATCCAGTTTTAGTAGACCCTGATAGTGTTAACCAGAAGGGTTGGGAAATCACAAAAGAAGTATATCTTGATAATCAGAATGTGAGATTGAATCTACAAAGATTTGAAAAGCGGTTACTTCGTGCATACTACTATACCATTGCAAAGAAGAAGGGAAATGTTTATCTTCAGTCACACTAGTCTTCGGTCTGTTCTTTAACTGTGTGCATGGTTTTTCTCTAGATCATTGTAAATGAGAGATTGGAAAAAGGAAAGCATTAGTTTGAGGAGATTGGTAACAATGTCTTTTTGTACATTAACTAGGAAAAGAAGTACTTCATTTCGGTATATAAAAAGGATACTTGAAATCAGGTTCAATTATGTAATTTTCTTATTAGTCTTTCCTTTTTACGATTTTGTATGACAATTTCTTTGTGGTCCATTTTAGTCCATGTGCATTTTCTGCATAGCTTGGCATTGTGGGATCTTGTACATTTTCATACGTCTTCGAGTAAAAATAATTTTTCAACCCCTATCTCCCAAATTCAGCCATACGTTAAGCTTTGACTTTGAAGCGATTAAAGGAATTAAAAAGCTTAAACAAAATTTCACGCAAGGACAAGAGGTGGGCCTATTGTGCTCTGAAAATGAAAGTGAAATTTGATATGATTTTATATTGATGTTAACTTGCTTCAAACATGCTACCCAACTTTAAATCCTGAAGATCAGTTCCAACGTTGCTGTAACCATAAATGACTGAATTTGATAAGCCTGTAGATGTGGGATTTTGATTTCTTTTACTGTGCTCTTAGATAAGATGTTCTTCATTCTGGAAATAAATTAACTCCTTTTGCGTCAGTGGAGTACGTGTATTCTTGGACTATTAACATTTTTGCACGTCTGCATGACAACAAAAATTCGGTTTTTTAGGAATTTTTTGTCAGTTATTTTGTCAGCATTCTCCTTTTTCTATTATCACATGCATATGTCTGTTCTGTAGACTGTAAACAATCACCACATGCAGTGTTTTAAATTCATCCTTAATTGTTTTTCCTGTCAACATATGTATGTTCTTTCTTTCTTTTATTGAATAATGTTCATCCTAGATCACACAATCAAAAATCTACTGACTTTGACACGTGATGGTGATCTAGTCAAAATTTGAGTGTGATAGTTTGATTTCAAGCGACAATGAAATAGATCCTTTGAACTCACCCCGCCAAAGGTGGCGTGAATTCGTAACTCTTGGGAATAAAAAGAAGTGATGTACCTTTAGCTATCAATTATTATATTTTCTTTTCCTTGTAGAAAAAAACTAGCTTTCACTTGGGTTCAATCTAAAATAAGTCCAGATTCAAGAAAGAAACCTGTCGATTTATTTGCAAAACATGATTCAATCATGAGAGTCATGAAATTACCTTCTTATTTATTTATTTATTTTATTACAACCAAGTTTAGTACTGTTCTAGTTTGTGCAATAAAAAGTGAACATAAATGGTTTCGTGACACTACACCTAAAGGCCCCCCTAGTGAGCACTCGAAATAGGAGCTCACGTGGCTCTGCATCCGCTTGATTAATTTTTACACTAAATCCATAAAACAAAGTGAGGACTATGATCACACTTTTCCCTTCGCAGGGATTCTGATATAGCTATGCTTCCTGGACTTCAATGAGACCTAACTGATGATTTATGGCCTAAAGTTTTCATCCAAATGGACAATCTGAGGTCAAGAAGAGGATTTGGAACAATTCAAAAGCTCTGTCTTCTGTTTAAGTTCTGACAGAAAAGAAGCATTCAGAACAACGGAAAATTTTACTTCTAAACCTCTGGCAATTGGCAAAAAGAAATGGAGAATTCTACTTGTCATACAGGCAATGAGCTTGCTCGCTAATGATGTTCATATGGAATTGTAACATTTTAAAGCTCTTTCTTCTGTTTAAGTTTTCACAGAGAAAAAGAATTCAGAAGAACAGCCAGCCAAAATTATCATCTGGTAATCTGTACAGTATCTCAGGCGGCAGGTCTAGTCAGTGAAATGCTGCAGAATCATTTCCCCTATAAATGTTGCTTGTTAGTGTTGTGCTTTGAGCTAAAGCACAATCTCTTATCTGCAAATGGTCTATAGCCACCTCTTTGTCAATTTGGCTGAAGCGCCTACAGGAGGCGGGGTCTTGGAGTTCCTTTTTTCACCTGCAACCCACTTATATCAGTTCCGCCAAGGCAAATTAAACTCATTTTTGGTTTCAGAAGTATAATTTTATAATCACAGAACTTGCATTAATTTACATACAAGAATCAGTAGGATTTCCTCCAAGCGAACTTCTCCTTGATCTATCTGGTTGTTGAATACCAGTCAATGACTGTCTCCTTAGTGCCCTTGAGTTGGATGGAATTGGTGACTTTTCCTCAAATATGTTGCTTGAACCATTGAAAGGTGAAACTGTAACTGGTTCAATTGGCTTCTGCTGGTTCCTAAAATTGTTTATGGAGATGTGAGAAGGAATTTGTCAGCTAATTCACAAAGAAAGGTTGATCACCATCAAAGATACACAGTAATTCACAAACTTACAGTTCAAAGTATAGAACAGCAAAAAGTAAACAATCTTCCAGGTTAGTTCGCCAAATTTATTAGTTTCTATAAATAGGACTAATCAATTTAAATTTGATAAGCATCACACAATAGCTATTACCTTTTCTCAGATACATTGATAAGTTTCCCAATAGACCGAAGAGATTTCCTTATTTGAGACCCCTTTCCATGCACAGTGGTAGTCAAGCCAGGTGTGATCAATTCTGAAGAGACATCATGTTCACTCTTTAAACCCTTGTGGCTTTCGTCCTTGGATGTTACTGTTGACTCAGGTGTTTTTCGTTGTTGAAGATGCGGAATTCGTGTTCTATTATCTGTTATCACCCCTGAGTTTCTTAAAGTGGACTTTGTTGGACTTTTAGGAACATTTGGGCAATTAATGTCCAGCACTGGACCAAGAGGCTTTTTCACAAACTCAGCATCTTGAAGGTGGGTGGATTTTTGTAGATATGTGTCTTCAAATTGTGCATTGCTCACTGGGTCTACTAACTTAATCTGCTCAGGATCTTTTTTGGCATGTCTTGGCCCTTCCAAACTCAACCTACGTGATCGTGCCTGTGTAAAAGGGGTTTTAGGCCCCCTCCTATCTACATTCACTTTCTCCACTTTTATGGTGCTGCAATTTTCAATGCTCAACCTTCTGGTGCGTGGAGGTGTTCTCTCAGCCAATGGTGTTCTCACCGCTTCTTTTGGTTTATTTCTCTGAGGTGTATGAGTTTCCTTGTTAGCCAATGCCTTTCTTAGACTCTCAATCTGCAATATTGAGCAAATTCATATCATGATATGGATCAATCAAGGTGAGATAAAAATATGCATATGAGTTTCTTCTCAAAGGAATTATAATTATTTGTGTGTGTTTGTTTTTTGGTATTTTAATTGAAAAAGAACTGACAAAATTTTACCTGTGTTTTAAGCTCTAAAACTTCACTGCTTTCTTTATTTGCACAAGCCGCACCAAGTTCCACGGTTGAGACCCTCTGAGCAAACTTCAAGGTACTAATTGTTTCTCCAAAAGAATCTTCTTCTGGACTCACATGAGCAAACATCAAAGTTTTTGCATTTCCTCCTGTTCCATTTTCAGGATCATCAGTGAATTTATGATACAAATATCTTTTCTCTAGTGTAAACTATTTGTCACGATGCATTTCCTTATTGATCACAGTAGATTGAGTTGCATCAATTAAGCAAAAAAGAAAAACATATATATTGCTTATGCTCAATACTAACAGAATGAAATTCAACCGTGTATCTTGTATAGTATCATTAAGCAGTGAAATCACAGAAAGCAAGGGATATAAGATTAG
The DNA here is from genome assembly GCA_024721245.1 of Mitragyna speciosa. Lineage (NCBI taxonomy): Eukaryota > Viridiplantae > Streptophyta > Magnoliopsida > Gentianales > Rubiaceae > Mitragyna > Mitragyna speciosa. Next base: position 233,436 of record JAMWEH010000142.1, on the reverse strand, counting down.
AGTTGACTGCATAAACCACCTAAAGCATTCTGCAAGATTAGTGTTAGTTTGCTGTTTCTGTATGGGATGTAAGAATTCTTCTGTGCCAATGCCATGATAACATCACCCAAACTTGAGAGAGATTTGTTGATATACTGTGCCTCTTTGAGCCCTTCACCAGTAACTTCTGACTTATCAACTCGTTCACTACCTGCTAGATCTACCAAATGGAGGCAACTATGAAGTCTGCCTCCAGATACATCTTCACCTTTCACATGAATGGTCAACACACTGCACAGTATTAGCCTTGATAAGCACAACAAAACATACTGATAAGCACAACAAAACATACTGATGTGTTCTACTAATTCTCGCCAAAAATGCCATAACAATCAAATATACACTGAAGAGTTGTTAACCTGTGAGAACGACTACTTCGATTGTTGATGGCTGTGGAACCAACAGCACGATTTTTCTCACCAAATTTCATCAAATGAATTACGTCTGATGTGGACATCACATGATGCATTGAAGCATCTGGAAGTGCCAAGTCATTGTCACCCAAACAACTTCGAATCCCTAACTTATTGACAGTTAAGTTTTCCAAATTTTGAAATAATACTACATGAAAAAGCTAAAAGATATTTCTGATAACCCAAGTAAGCAATTTAGCAAATGAGAAAGGATATTTTGTGACTGATGAATCTTCTGCAAGAAGATCACGAACTTGTTCATTATATATCTCAACCATTTGAACATGCATATCATACTTCATGATGTCCTTCCTTCTAGCTGATAGTTGAAAGAGATCATTTAAACCTAAATAGTTGATTCCTAGTTCATCAGTTGATCCACCCAAAGGGCCAGACTGTAAAAGAGAAGCATTAGTTGGACGGCTACCAGACCTCAATCATAATAAACCATGATTTTTTTCATGATAATTGCTTTCAAATGAAGATATCTTTGACAATACACCTAATAAGAAATCAGTAATCCCTGTCACAAAAAAAATTTACTTGGACCAGATGTCTTAAAAGCAAAAAAGCACAAGATTTATGGAAACTGTACAAAGCCTTACCATGGTGTGTGTTTTTCCAGATCCCGTTTGACCATAGGCAAAGATGCATACATTATAGCCATCCATTACGGATCTAATGAGTGGCCGAGTATCTGCAAATACCTCATCTGGAAATGGAATAGTATTACATCTTTATCTAATGAGATCATCACATCACTCAACTTCAAATATCAGCTAGGAATATTGCTAGTTACCTTGAGTGGAAGATGGGCCAAACATGCGATTGAATTGAAAAACTTTTCTTCCATCTTTTTGGGGTTTCAATGGATCTATAACAACTAAAGAACCATCTTCCCCAATAAAATCTATAACACTTTTTGTTTCAGCTCTTAAAAGAGGTCTGATTCTGCAGTAAACTCGAATGTTTCCTACAAAATATTTCAATCACAAGAGTGAGTATCTGTAGATTTTCCTTGTGCCCAAAATGTAATGAAAGAAAAGGTGTTCCTGACGAGAGAAGGGATATGAATACATCTCAATGATTTGTCTTAGCTTGACTATTTTTGTGATTAGCAGGCAGTTGTTTCATTTATATGAATACATCTCAATGATTTGCCTTAGCTTGACTATTTTTGTGATCAGCAGGCAGTTGTTTCGTTCTCCTTTTCTTTTCTTTTTTTTTTCCAGTTAAGAAGCACGTTATTCTTTCTCAGAAAGGGGAATTCTGAATATTTGAGTTCTCTTAACTTTCTTGTTTCTTTCCCTTTTTTTTTTTTCCTTTTTGGTTACATATGCAATGGGAAAAGAAGGCAAAGAACTAGCCAATTAGACAGAAGACCAGAAATCCATTTATTAGTTTACCTTTTAGATCTTGAACCATGTTATACAGGTTCCTGTTCTCTTCCACAACCTTGTGATATTTTTGTGCAGCAACGGACATCTCTAGCATCTGACTTCCTGAATTAATGCAAACAGAGTACAATGTGATTCTCTAACACATCAGGCTTCATTCGGTCAAATACATAACAAAATCAACTCATTCATAAATATCAAGCTTGGAAAATTAAGAAAACTAAGAGTAGCAGCTGCTTTTGTAGCGGAAAGATATATCATGACAGAAGCACCACAACACTGTCATTTCCAGCTAACCAGATAAACCATAAATTACAACTTGATTCACTTGGTTAAAAATATACATTAAGACACAAGTTAATTTTAAAGCAACATACCAAGTTGTTTCAAATCATTTTGTAATTGAGTTTGCATGCCTTCAAACTCCTTCCTTGTAGATGATAGTAATTTCTTGAGATTCTGCAAGAAAAAAATGTAAAAAGCCAAGTCAGAAGCTACTTCATCTAAGACAGAGATCACCAAAAATTTCAGCTTGCACCAGTTTGAAATCAATCATTTCCAGAATGTTTACATTCTTTTCAGGGTACATAAAATTTCAGAAACACAAACATACTTGCAGTCTTCTGAAGTTGACTAGGGACACAAAATGATAAGAACCTCTTATAGGGTCAATCACAACCTACTAAAACCTTTCCAACAAACATTTAGTGTAAAAGTTCTAATACAAGATGTTTTTAACAAGTCGTGGTTGCAAGATTCTTTTCAAAGATTGGGAAGTGCAGAAATTTAATTCGTCAAACCCTGTGATATTAAATTCTTTGCAGATAAGATCAATGTACAGGTGAACTGAAAGTGTACCAAGAGCTCCTTTTCTTGCATTTCAACCAGATTCAAGTGGTTGCAAAAGCCCTTGCTCGAACAAGCTCTGCATAACTGTACACCAAATGGTTGCATTTAGTGAATATAAATCTAATCTCAAAAGGCATAAGAACTTATAAAACTTCTATACATCTATCGTGCTATTTGTAAAGTGCTACAACCATTTATATGTTAGTATTAGAAGTATAGACATAAATAATTGTTACCCACTGGAAGGCCAGGAAAGGATAATGCACTAGCAACAAAACAATGTTTCTGCAAATAATAAGAGAGGACATGCTTATATCATGCAAGCTCCTTTTGTTGGTGCTAAATAGTTGGAATCCAGACCCAAAGAACAACCTCAATCTTTTCACCACTACATGACTCATCCTGTTAAATCACACGATATGCTTCACTGAAAATGCAGTGTGCTAGCTACAATTGATTAAAAAACAAACAATGCTTTAATTATTCTGAGTGCAACCAATTTGATCCAACAATATCTGAACCCTCTCTCACTCATGCAATTTAACTTCTGTTGTTGTAAATAAGACTTCACTTATAATCTTCAGCCTTAGATTGTCTTAATCTTTATATAACAACCACAGTTTTTGAAGCAAACCATTGTTGACTTTTAGAGTAATGCTACCTAGGGGCGAAGTAGAAAAGTAGTTATGGACTTCTGGCCATGAATGGCAATAGTAAATAAAAGGATGTAATAACATTAAAAGTTCTGTCTTTAAGCATAAACCTTTCTTCAGTGCAGTTATCACCATGCATTCAAAAGCCAATGAGTAAAGTCTGGTGTCTATGTTGTAATACTTATGTATAGATCTGTTCTCTAGTTATTATATTTGCATAATAAGTCAACATTCACACTGAGATTATACAGATGATAAGCCAACTTAAAATCATGTTTATAACTCAAGTAGTATTTAAAATTATTAAATGACTTTGTTAAAAAAAATTAAATATACCTTCTCATTTGGAGGAGAGGACAAATTCTCAAGGTGTGTCGATGTTCTATTTCTGTTTAACCTCCTTCTCTCTTGACTACAAATGAGTATCTCTGATTTCAACTGGATGCGATATATATAAAGTGCTCAGGTTAGTCTGATAACATGCCATAAGGATCTTCAATGAATGATGATAAAGAAAAGATGAAAAAGATCACCATGTATTTTGTGTCATTTTCTTAAAATTTGTTTTGTCAACCAAGAACTTATTGTGAGTCATAATTGCATCATAACAGTGATATGCTGCAAAAATAGAAAACCATTTTTCCTCTCTTGATGAACGTAAGATTGACATAGATTTTCAACTTATGTTTAGGAAAGCATTTAAGACATATCTGCTGCAATGACTACAGATTATTTGAAAGTTTACGAGCCATGACATGCATTGTTATGTAGAAAATTTTCTCTTAGGAATATGACTCGAGTAAAAAAAACTTTATTCATATTCAGTACTTCATATAGAACAGGGGAATGATAAAGGATAATAATTTTAATGTTCAATACTAATGTATGGATAAATGAGTTTCAGAAAATTAAAGCCTTAACAAGATGTGCAAGAATATGATCAAAACAACAGGTACAAGGACTTGTCACATTTCCCAGAAAACAAAACTAAATTTTCCTTGCTGGGGCAAATGTCTGATGACTTAATCAAACTATATAATGTGTTACCTCATAATTAAGGAGAAACACGTAACCATTGTCAGAAGCTAAAGTTCACAAACATTGGATTCACATGATAGTCCTCCTCTTCACATGATAGTCCAAACTTTACAGTAAAGCAAATGAAAAGAATAAAAAATAAAGTCTTCAAACTTTAATATAGGATAGACCAACAGGATGGAATTTCTCCTCTTCCACTTTTCCATCCTATTTCTGGCTTCTAAATCTTGCAGTGTTTGTGGATATAATCACACGTGCTAACAAGTTTAATGAAATTTCTTACATTCATGAAAATCCAACATTTAATGACAAAGAGGCCAACTTACCTCAGGAAACTTTTTCTGGAGTTGTTCCTCCAAGCAAGTAGACAAGATCTGTCCAAATAACTTGACTGGATCCTGTTATGAGAATGCTTGAAATTGAGATCTGCTTTTGTATTGGCTAGTAGTTAATACTGTTAGAATGAATGATGCCCTGTGAGGAAAAAAGTACCATGTTTCCATTACGGATTGAAGCAAGAAGATTGCTATCCATGTTCTCCTTTGTGTCAACCATATGATCAACCAGAGCCTTGATGCTAAAATCTAAAATGTTAAAGAAACAGCAATATAAACTTCAGTTACACAAAGAACAGTGACGCCAAACAAGCAACCAATGCTTCTTATTATTCCATGTAAAATGTAAATAACATAGGAGTTAGGACAGGACCTACTAAGAAATATGTTATTTGTGGAGAGAAAAAATAGACATCATCCAGGCAAAAAAACTTAGATAGATGCAAAATTGACATATGCAAAAGTTATAGTACAAGAGCAAAGTTTTTTTTTTTTTTAAATCCTCATATCATGATTTTAATTTTTTTATTTCCAGTTGAAAATTAATGTAGCTAATATTGATAACAGGTAGACAAAATTTAACCCAAAATCTCAAATAAGTACCCTTGATCATGCGCCTTATTTATGTCAATGGCAATGCTGGTTTAATATCCTCATATCATGATTTTAGCTCTTCGTCTCTAGTTGAAAGAACTCTAGCTAACTAATTATTTTATTCTTACTGTGAGTATCCAATGACTCCAGGTGTCTGCCTTGTTCCCTCAAGGAAATCATGAATATTAAACAAGTCACTGTATGGTAATTTCCAATTAGTCTAATTGGGAAATTCTAATGGCTTGTAATGGAACTCATAAACACCGTCCAAGGATTTTAATGCATATGCAGAACAGTTTATCATAACGGACATTCTAAATATATCCACAACTTAAAAAATCCCGCCATTTACATGCACAAGTAAAATTGCAAAACAAAAAGAAACTGGAAAAACCTTGAAATTTCTGGTATTCACTTGCTGCTGCTGATTGTTTGTCACAGCTTGCAGACATGTCCAACTGTCTGCAACTATTAGAGTTAGGTATGCCTTGAGATTGTGTATTAGGCCTGCACGACAAATGAACCACAAAAGGTGATCGGGGCGGCTTATTAAATCCATTGCTTCCATTCATGTGCTTCCACTCCTGGTATGCCTTAAGGGCCAGAATGCAATCAACAACCTTTGTTGATGATCCCTCCTCAATATTATCCTAAAAATGCATAAATTTACACATGAGAATCACTATCTGCTTACACATGTCTCTCAGTGAATTAGAATATGTTGATAAATAGCTAAAAGTTTACCCTCTCAAAAATAGACGCCTCAAATGCTGGAAGCTTCAATTTCTCTACAGCTACCAAAAAATTCCTAACATTCTCGAAATACTGATATGCAGGCAATGGCTGAGAATCCCAGGTTAGTGAGTGCAAACAGGACTGCTTCTCAACAACCTAAACAACATATTCAAAAAACCAAGAGCAGCATAATAAGATAAAAATATTTTCTAGAACTCTAAAATTGATGATCCCTTTGGAAGTAGTAGGTGATTCACCTTTGGAACAGAACCTGGTTCAATCTTGTTAATTAAATTGCAAAGAATCAAACCATTTCTCAAGCATGAAATAAATTCTTTCTCTGTAGGTTGGCTTGATATTCCAAGCGGCCCCATCAGACATTCCAGCCAATGCATAGCTTGAAATCGCCTCAGGGCTACAAAATTAAGGATCACAACTCTAATGAATTCACTGTTAATTTTATTCTTAATTGACAAAAACAAAGAATAGACCAGTTAATCAACCACAATAAATAAACTTCCTAGTTAATACAAAAAAAGGGTTCAAATATAAGAAATTCCTGGTTAAAAAGTAAGATTCTTGGAGGTGGAAACTTTTTTTTTTTTTTTTGAGTTGCAGAAAACCTTGAAATTTACATGCATGAGACCAGAATCCAAAAATTAATAACAATAATAATTTCAGTGAATAAAGAAAAACCCGAAAAAAGTCCCAAATCTTCACCCAAAAAAAAAAAAAAAAAGAAAGAAGCAAAAATTCACCAAACAAAATAAGGATTCAGCAAAACCACAAAAAAAGGAATGAATATTGGAAAGAACAATAAATAGAATAATTCATGAAATAAACCTGCTTCTTCAGCTTTTCTTGAGGCCAAATTTAAGTCATGCCTCCCTCCTCCTCCTTCTCCTCCTCCTCTTCTTGGATCCTCCATTTAAACCACAAAATCTTCTCCTCTCTATAAATCAAGAAAATCAGATTTTTAGCACCCCCAAATCTCTAAAAATGTCAAAAACAACATACAGTTAATTAAACTAAAAGATTTTCAGAACCCACCACTAAAAATCTTTCAAAACATCTAATCTTTCCACAAAAATAAAATAAAATCTTTAACTAATTTATAAACATGAAAGAAGGGTCAAAATTGAAATACATACCACCAAAAAAGATTTTCCAAAATTCTGGAAGAAGAAACCAGAAAGGAAAAGATTAAGCAAGTTGGTTTCGCATTAAAAGTTGGAATCTTTTCACTTCATGAAATAGGAGAAATGGTTTTAGGAGTATTAACTAATTTTGTCCCTTTTTTAAGGATTGGAAATAAGTGGGAGAGTTTTGTAGGTTTGGATCCGAGCCTGAGATTCCGGGATTGTAACGTTACTTTTTGATAAATTTGAATTCAAAATTGTGGGGTCTTGAATCTGGACCGTTCATGTTGCACCTAGAGTTTATATTGGCCGTTGGATATTTTAACGTTGGAAGTTGCGTTGGGCTTGGAGTTTGGGCTGGGCTTTGCTTTTTGTGATCTGCAAAATCAAAAAGATGGAGGAGGCTAGCTTTTATCGAGCGTGCGTGGCAGTCGCCGGTGTCTCTAGAAAGAGTTTTGTTACGCAATTCGAATGCGCGTGAGAGTAAGTTTTGCATTTACTTTTTTTTTTTTTAGAAAAAATAAGATTGCAGTTTATTGTCTTCCTATTTGACAATTGTATCCAAAAAAAAGTTAATAGCTTTCCTAATTGGCATTTTTTAATTTGCTATAAAGATTATATAAAGATATGTTTAGCCTTTTTCTGGAAAAGATTTGACTTTAATTTTATATTTTTGATAGATTTAATGCAATTGTAAATCTTTCCGTTTGCCAATACTAATCTTATGGTGTAAAGATAATCCTCATTTGTGGATTTCTTTTTTCTTCTCAATAACTAACGTGAATTTATCTACAATTTTTTAGGTAGTATAAATGAGACTAACATTTTCACTGGTGCACTGCATTAGGAGAAATTTTTATTAAAAAAAAATTACATATAAATTTGTTTGTCAGTAGAAATATAAGATAAAAGGTAAAAATTTATATAATCCACTTGAATTGATATACTCATGGTTACAAGAATTTAAGTTTTTATACTAAGATAGTAAGCACTAATAATAAAGGGTTTTTTTGGTTTGAAAAGAGACAATGAAGTGTATGAATCGACATGTTGAATATAAATCATTTCTCAAGACAAAAATAAGTAATAATTTGTTGAAATCTTATCTTATTATATACAAAACGGGAACACAATCTTTGGTATGTGAAGTCTCTCCCTATTTATCTTTCTCTTTTTGACTTTTATGTAAAATCTTAAATTATATTTAACAACTACCAAATAACCCACACACCACTTGTACTTTCATAAAATCCTTTACAAATTTATCTTCATCAGAAAGCAAATCACTATAAAATTAAATTCTATAAATAATTAATTTTTATTAGTTGCAAGCACATTGAGTGTGGATTAATTTTTAGTTATATATAAGGACAATAAGCACGGAGTAGTTTCAAATAAAAGGAAAAAAAAAAACTCGATGTCGCTTCCAAATAAGTTTCAAGTAACATGCTCCTAAAATGAGCAACCATAATATAGAACATTTGAATTATTTTTCCTTTAATTATACCTCAGTATAATTTGTGTACTTCTATTCAAAAAAAAAAAATTGTATACTTAAATACAACCGTGACTTACACATTTACCCATTATTGTAGACATAGGCTTAGATTGCTAGCTTAATAACTCATTATTTACTGTAAGTTCGAGCAATTTTCTACTCGATAGTTGGGTGGCTCTATCTAGATCGTTATTTTTTGAGAAGTTTTTTAAAAAAAATACTGTAGCAGTTTTAAAGATTATTCTCGATAAACGTATATGAAGTTTTTAAAAAATATATTTTTAAAAAACAGAACCAAACAAATGAAGGGCTTTTGTGTACTAGTAGTAGTACTAATACCAAAAATCAATTTAACAAATATCATCAATTGAAATCTTTAATTGTTTGTTTCTTATCATTTTTTTCTAATACGAACGAATGATATGTAAATAGATTTTAGGTTCATTTGAATAATATAAGTGTTGATAGAAAATATTTGAAAGATTAATTTTCACAAGTCACCTAACATCAAATGCCTTTGTTTTCTGTGCTTTAAAGGAAAAAAAAATGGCTTTTGTGGGTGCCCATATTCCTTAGTTCATGAGTTTTAGTCGACTATTTATTACCAATCCTCATTTGTGAATAATTTATTCAATAAAGAATGAGTGTTCCGCGTATTGATAAAATGAACCACATTCAATAGTTTCATTAAGCATCTTCAAGCTCTTAAAAGAGGAAATAAAAATTTGTACCAATATAAGATTGCTTTGATATCTACATCATTATTCTCGACCCATGAATAATTTCATCGAATAATTTTTAAAAGAATTTACAATCTTAAGAAAACAAAGAATGTCCAAATTTAAAAAGCTAAAAGAAGGAGAAAACTACTAAAGCTCATAAAATAAAATGTTAAGAGAATATTATTAAAGAAAAAGGGAAAAGCAGAAGAATGTTTATTAATAGTGTCACACATTTGATCAAGTTATATTGCTGATAAAGCAATCTATTTTTATTATTTCTTTACATCTATGTTTTTTTTTCCTTTAAAAAATCATAAAATATTCATATTAATATACTGAACCATTTTTTTCAAACAATGTCAACATATGACTACAACAAATAAAAGGAAATTAAAAGGCAATAAAGGGAAAAAAAAAAGAAAAAGAAAAGAGCCAATAAGAAGTAAAAACTTTATAGTTAAGATAAAATAGGAAACTGATTTTCATTTAAGCATAAATTATGAAGGAAGGAGATAGTGAACAATAAAATAAAAACAGATTTATGAGAATCTTAATTATTAACAAAAGATATAATAAGTTGCAAAGGAACAATATCATAATTCAAATAATATATCTATTGATAAAAGCTGAGATTTTTAGAGAAACTTAATTACTAACAAAAATATAAAAAGTTGCAAATCTACAAAATTATAATTTATGATTTATATCTATTGTTCTGAAAATAAGTCAAAAAATAGTACAATTCGAAAAGATAACTGAAATGAAGTTGTCCAAATCAACACCACATGAATGTTATCTTATGTAGATATAATCGATTGCATGTGTATGATAGTTATGAAGATCATTTCAACATCTCTTTAGAATTATATTACATTACTTAAACCTACTAATAGGACTAAAGATTTGAATTGATCCATAAACCAACAATTTGGGCATATTCTACTAAATTTTGATTTGAGCTTAAAATTTTCCATCCTTCTACTAGAGTTTGGGCCAACATTATCAGAGAAACTTCTGAGCTCCATTACAATTAATCAAATACTGGGCTTGAAAGTTGGCAAATGAACTTGAATATTTAGTCACATTTCTTTTATAAATGGAGAGAGGATCAAACTATTCGAAGGAAGGAACAAAGCCACATTATGTCTTGGAGGGGACGACTGAAAAATCTTAAAAAATTTATGTTCCTTTGAGAAAATTAAATTTCTATTAAGTTAAAGAAGTTCTTGAGGATTCGATTGAAATTTCTATAGTGGACTTGATCCTTAAAAGTTAAAAATATAGAGTTTGTTGATTGGCTGGTACTCAAAGTTTGTTTGCCTAATTTGAAAATTTTACTCATTTAGCTGAGGCTAAAAGAAGAGTGTAAGTGATTTTTAATTCAAAAAATTCTTTTTAATTCTAAACTTAGTGAACCAAACTAATTAAATGAAAGGGATTGCCAGCCTTGCCTTAAAATGCCCTTCTTTGCCAAAGGTATCTTCAGGAAGTTGCTCTAAATCATATTGTACGATTGTGTGGATTATCATTTGTGATGTCAAAGTTATCAATTCTGTTTTTTCTTTTTTTTTTTGTTGGCATATGATATTTTTTAAACGTAGTAAGACCAAACTTAGATCTAGCCAGTCGATCTTGTTGTTGAAGTGGCATCTATAATTGCTACAATTGAAAAAAAAATGTGAAATAAGAAGTGCTTGACATATTTCTTTAGTAGTTTAATACAAAATATATTTTCATCATTATAAAAAAGTATGGGCAATGGTGGTAAAAATAGACAAAAAGGTCATTTTAAGATATAGTAGAAAGTTGAGTAAGCAATATATTGCAAAAATAAATTTTGGGACTAAGCAAAACATGGAGTCCCTCCAATATTGGCAAAGGTTTATTTGGAGAGATTTCCATAAAATATTGATAAACAAGATACAAAAATAAACAATTTAAACAATTTAAGTGTGTGGATGAATAAGGTATAATTTCTAGAAAAAAAAGGCATATATAGTTTCCTAAACTAGAGAAAGATATCCTAAATTATTATGAGGGATGTATTCTTAAGAATAGAAACTAAGGGATAAAATAGAAAATTGAAAATTTTACATTAAAGGAAATTATACAAAGACAATAAATTGAATTTATAATTTATTGATAACACAAAAAATGTGAAAGAAATTATAAGGAGAGCCTGTCCAAACATAATTGTTTTTTGCGCGCGCATGTGTATGTGTGTGCATTTGTGTAGAATAAAAGAATTGATGCAAAAATTTTTGTATAGTCAATTAAATAATGAAGGAGGAAAGCGTTAAAGAGATTACTTAATTAAGATATCAGTAATCTGTTTCTAATTAATTCTTTATTTTTCTATATTGTAAGCAATGTTTTATAGGATGCAAATTTATGTCATGTTTTTGTGATATGCTGCGAAAATTAAACTTTTTCAGGAAGTAGATATTATTTAGAGCCGTTTAGGGAAGTAATATTAATTTGACAAAGTGAGTGTAACGTAAATGACATTATAACATATGTAACATGTTGGATATTATAGGACCAACAAGTAGTTTCTTTGTTTATTGGGCTTACTTTAAGTTAAAAAAAATGCCTCCTTGTGTGTATATGCTCCTTAAAAGAATTCGAGAGTTTGGGGAGGAAAAAATGTATTTGGATTCTTAAGCTTATTCCATAATATTAGAACTTCAATTCAATCCACAAAAAAAAAAAAAAAATTACATAGAAAAGAAAGGGGAAAAAAGAAAAAAAAAAAAAGAGTCCTGTTTTGATTTAACAAGGGGCAAAAATTCACCAAAACAACCACCAAAATGCAGATCATGAAAAATCAAAAGAGACATAAGAGATTCTGTCCACTGATTTTATTTATTTTGTTTTGATGATTGATTTAATTACCACCAATAGAAATGAGATGGCAAGAAACAAGTTGAACCAAATTAGCTTCCTGCCAAAAAAACTTACCTTTAGCTTAATTTTTAATTTTTTTAGCTGAATCTACTTTAGGAAATATATAATTAATTGTAATAATATTGTGTGTATGTGTACATACATACATACATGCATGCATGCATGCATATCTATATATATAAATATATATATACACACACACACACAAATACATACACACATACATACATATCTATATATATATATATGTGTATGTATATACACACACACACACACACACATATATATATCTATATATGTGTACACACACACATATTTATATTACGAGTTTCATTCACCATCCCAATACCTCAATAGAAACTTACAATATAATGCACGTTTTCATCTTTCTTTCTCATCCATACAAAAACTCACACTCAAATTGACGGACAAAGACACGTTTCGTATCCTTTTATGCTACTAAACGTTCCATTTTCTTGATAACGTTTCCAAATTGGTAAACTCCCTACCAAAAGTTAAATGCAAAATGCCATATTGAGGTGTTTGCTAGAATTAGCAAATTCATAATTTCCTTTCCATATTTTCTTCTAAATTTGGCCATTGAAACCTACCAAAGAAAGCTAAATCATAAACCCCATTGCATTTTCTTGAAAGCTACAATATATATAGGATACAAATCCATCTTGATATCATAGCAAATTCAGTAGGAAGAGGAGGAAAAAATCACAAGAAAAAGAAAGATGGGGAGAGGTAAAATTGAGATCAAGAAGATTGAGAACATCAACAGCAGGCAAGTGACCTTCTCAAAGCGCCGTGCCGGTTTGTTGAAGAAGGCAAGGGAGTTGGCTATTTTGTGTGATGCAGAGGTTGGCGTTATGGTTTTCTCTAGCACTGGAAAGCTTTATGAGTTTGCAAGTACTCGGTATGTTTTTTATTGATCATATGTTCTTTTTTGAAATTCACTTCTTTATTATTATTATTATTATTATTTTTACTTTTTGAGGGTTGTTTTGGTTTACTATTAATCTTTACTTGAATATAGAATCAATTTTATGGCCTTCTATAGGCATCAAAGTACCCCATCATCCAAGTCTAACCCTTCCATAGAAATAGCAAGAACAATAAAATATGTTTAGATGTGATGTATTTTGGATTAAAAACTCAGCCTCCTTATCTTCTGTTGGAATATATTCAAAGCAAAAGGAAAAAAAAAAATGAGAGAGTCATTATCTGGATGTCAGTTTTTTTTTTCTTGGTCAAATACTCACAGAAAGAAAAGTTTTGTCTTAATAAATGGTGGATTTTCCTTTGAGAACAATCAATAAATTTTTCTTAAGAATAAACCTTGCAGCTCAAGCAAACTTGTGTTTTTTTTTAATTAATCTTTTATGTAAAATAGTGGATTCAATATATTTTTATTGATATATACTTCCTTAAATTATATATTGAGAGGAAAAAAAAGGTGACAAATGCAATAATTTTGCGTGATTTTAATTCAAATGAATAACGATTGAAATTCATTCTCAGCCGATGGTATTCATGCTTTTCTAGGGCCATTCTAAATGTTTGTTTTCTTGATCATATGGGACCCAGGAAGTATTCCTAGCCCACTTCAAACAAAGTGTCCATTTGACCCAACTAATTGAGTCCAATTCCAACCCAAAGTGACGCAAAGCCCAAATCTCTTTTTGAAAATCTCCATCGCCTATATGCTGTTTCCATTTTAATGGGGCGAATAAGGAGTTAAGTGATTAAAACTCTACGATTCTACTCTAGAAGTCAAGGTTATCAGGTGACATTATCGGATTATTTCTTAATTTCTTTTCCTTAATTTTCTTGCACTAGATAAACTATTATTTCATCAACCAAAAAAAAAATAATAATAAAAGGGGATAAAAAGGTTGATTAAGCTCTGAATAGTGGAAAATAAAAAACCTTTTTTTGTTAGTACTGTTTGATACATTAAGTTCTAATTTTACTAGTAAGTATTAATTTCATTTAAATCGAATGTCTTCCTTTTCTCCTTAGTTCACCTTGGGATAAAATTCAGTTTTCCAAAATTATAAGATTTTATGTTTAGTGTTTCTTGAACAATTACCTCAACTTATGAAAAATGCCATCAATTGATCCTACCATAAATTTGCAAATTCTTGATTCCTTGGTTTTTGGCCTCGTCATTTATATTTAGTTCGTCCACAACATACATTTTCACTTTCAAGTAGTAGCTACATATATTTCTACCATCTCTTTATGTTGTTTGATGTTTTCAACTTAATTCTCAGTTCCTATGGTTAATTAAATTATTACATTTTATTTCAAACAATGTGCATTAACTTGTTTGTTATTTAACATGCATCTTCATTTAGGTGCAAGTGACTAACCTAATAAGTCAGATTCAGGGCAAGAGAACTCATATGCCCCCATTTCCTAGCTAGTTTTGTATTATTTTTCATACATATTTCAACAGAAAAACAAAAAGAAAATGCAACTGGTTATTTGTGCAATGAATAGCTCTTTAATTTTGTCTCATTTCTTACATGCATTTGCCTTTGCTTTTGAAGCATGGAGCAAATTCTGGCGAGGTACAACACAAATCCAGAATCTCCAAAGCTTATTCCAAGTGAGAATGTAGCAGAGGTAAAAATGCATTTTCAATTTGTCAACTCCTCTGTTTACAGTAGTTAGATAGGTTACTAGAAATAGAATATTCCTTTGTTTAGAACAAATGTTTAAAACTTTTGCCTGCCCAGAATCTATGGTTATTAGTTGAAAGCTCAGACTGAGCCGCAAGTAACCCTTTTTTGTTTTTCCAACAAAAAAAAGTTGAATGTTGAATTGAGCGTCGCTAATGCTGTTTGCAATTGCACCTGGAACTGTAGAAGCCGTACTTGCCACTATTGTATTGTTCACCTTTATAACTTGAATTGGCCTGCGGAATTTTTCTTTTTTCGTTTTTGGTTTTCTCTCTTTTCAGAAATGGAACTAACTAGTAAATTAAAGTTCCTAAGTCCCCCCCCCCCCACCCCCCCATCCCCAAAAAATAAACAAAAACACACACACACACACAAAAGCTTTCTTTGTTCTTAAACTATGAAAAGATTAGGTTGTTATAGACATTGTTTTTTTTTTTTTTTTGAATTTATTCGGCACAAGGCCTACAGGGGGAAGGGGGTGTTATAGACATTGTTTAGACCAATAATTTTACCTTTCAGTTCTGTTTCGCCTTTTCTATTCCCTAAATAGGGTGTGAATATAACATTTACCGAATTCTTTGTTTTATTCAAGAATGAACCTCAGCCACAGGTCAAGGCTCTGAAGTCTGAAGTTGCAAAGCTACAGCTGTTGCAGCGGTAAGTCTCTGCTTGGTATGCATCTCAAGGTCCAAAATCGTGTGATTAGAAAGGAAGTGGTCACAAAATTAATACATCATGAATTTTGACATTGTATGCTCACACATGAATATGATAATTGAAGAAAATGTCTATCTTTTCAGTCAGGTGGAAGACAAAGATATAATCATTCTTTTTAGAAAACTTGTAAGCAATATCATAATATAAAATTTAGTTTAATTAAAAATTAATTTATTGGTTAATAGTTTAGCCTTTTTGTTTAGCAAATTATAATAGTCGATTTTTTTTTTAATAAAATCAGGTTAATCATCTTTCACATTCAAAATTTCATTCTTGACATTGATCACAAGACAACAAAATTTTATCGTTGGAATTGGATGCCTAAGTTAAGAAGATATTAAAGGGCTAAAGCGGGGATAAAGATACAAAAAAAATTCCAGTGATTGCTGCTAAGTTATGAGAATTTGGCTGTTAATTCTTAGTCCTTGGATTTCTGCAGTCAAATGACGGGTAAGGAACTTGGAGGCCTGAATTTTCAGGAGTTGCAGCACCTAGAGCATCAACTACATGAAGGCATATTAGCTGTTAAGGATAGGAAGGTATGTGACAATCTTTCCCTTTGGTTATTACATATGCCAGATATATTACAATATGAAAACATGGCTGAAATATTGTCAGGCCCAAAATAACATAAGATTAATAGTCTAAATTGAGTTATATTATTGTGGTATAGACCACAATTAATATGACTTGATTTGAACCGTTAATAGATAATTGTTCGAGGCTGGACAATTGTTCAGGTCTTAAATTCTAAAAATACCAAAACGTTCTAATTTTTTTAGGCAAATCTTTATCTTATGGACTAGACAAAAATAAGCCTCCAATGACCTTGTTCAAGATTTTCCATTTGCAGGAGCGGGTACTGTTGGTGCAGCTTGAAAAATCAAAATTGCAGGTGATTTTGTGTTCAGAAACTATCAATTTTCGAGGTTCTATTCGAGACAAAACAAAGTGAAAAAAAAAAAATTGATTTCGTGCATTTTGCATTGTGCCAATCTTGGCAACATAAACACACTGTCAAGAAAATATGACTAACAAAAACTTTCTATCCCCTGATAAGTAGAAACTCAAAAGGATATTCTATTTTTTTTTGTGATTAAATAACTTGTCACATTGGATCTTTTGGAGTTATCAATATTCGGATGATCTACTAATTAAATTTGATTATAGTGTAGCTACAATTCTCATAATTTGGAAACTTTTTCTTTGAGTACTGATTCTTCATTTATCTGCAAAAAGTTTAATGCATCAGTGAATTTGTTAACATGATCTAGTCAATAAATTTGTATAGATTTGTTTGGTTTTTTGAGTAAACTAATAAACAATTTCTTTTGGTCCAAATCTTTGATTTTGGTTTACATTTTCTTCCTTTTTATGCGAATGGTAGGAACAGAAGGTTATGCTAGAAAATGAAGCTCTTCGGCAACAGGTAAAGTAGAATAATTTAGTTGCATCACTAGTTATGTATCACTAAATTTTAGGTCGGTATAATATTAATAATTTCATTTCATTTTCAATATATAGATTGAGGAGTATCGGTCAAGGTTACATCATGAAAATGGTCTACTCGGGAGGAAGAATTCTGGGGTCAGCACAAGTACAGTTTGTGATTGCAGATCAGAGAGGGATGGCAACTCAGACACTTCGTTGCGCTTGGGGTAACTATTATTTGTTATTTCTGATTTCTTCATCTTTTCTGTTTTTTTTTTCTCTTCTCAGTTTTATATGCAGCATTTCTTTGAAGGCTCTGTTTGTTTAGACATATTTTCATAAAACTTCAAACGCAGTTTTTAACTATCTTTTTATCTCACATACAAAACTATTAAAAGAATATCTAAATATGCTATAGTAATGTTTTTTTTTTTAATAACCATCCAATATAGCATTACTTATCATATTGCATGTCACAATCTGAGTCAATTTTCCACTAAAATAGGTTAAGAGATAGTGGAAGTTTTAAATATAAAAGAACAAGTTGCCATTTTTTAATAAAATGCTAATTCCAATTACACTCTGAATATATTCGTTCATTCTCACATTGAAGTAGTAACTTCTATTTAAGGTATGAAGTGTCCAAATTAAAATTTTAAGATACACAAAGTAAGAAATAAGAAACATTAAGGTTTGATGTAGAATTTAGCCCAATTAATAGATCTCCTTAAATTATTCATTATTTTTGTTTTCATTTTTTGTTCTTTTTACTAATTTAATCTTCTTAATTCGGCCTTGCTACATATCAAATTAATTTTAGTCCTTCATGGGTTTATCCTTTTTTTTTTTGCAGGTTGTCAGTTGATATATGTCACAAGAGGAAAAAACCAAAGACTGAATCCACATCCCCTGATTCAGAAAATCTAATGGTGCTAGAATAATCCTTCCTTTAGCTATTTCTATATATGGAGGCCGGTTGCTTTTTTTTTTTTTTTTATCAGTATAAACTTTCCAAAATTAATAACTGTTTGGATTTTGATGAAGTTTTTGCTAAAAAGTCAAAGTCGCATGAACTTGCAAGTTGCAAGAGCTGATGAGCTTAAGCGAACGAATTGCATGCATTGCATGCAAACAATCCGAATGCTGAAAAAAATATTGTGTCTTTTTTTTCGCTTCAATTGAATAGTATTTTGATAGGCAATGAGTTTGAAATTTATGGTAGTCGCTCTTTCGTGCATATGAAAGCTTACCTTTTGGGCGATACGCACAAAGCAGTTTTATTGTTTGAAAAATCTTTCTTGAAAGTTTTTTTTTTTTCCTTAAAATTGCATTGCTGATTATGGTATTGGAAGTTGAAAACCCTTCAAAACGTCCAATGGTCACTTTGTAGTTTAGTATGGTATGATTGCTAGAAATGCTAATCACATTGAGGTCAAGAGAATGCAATCAATTTTTTAAATAAAATCCAAGAACGACCATTCCCAAATTAAACATTATATTCTTCAAGTCCCTTTCTTTTTCACATTGAATGTGTTTGAATTTTTTTTTTTTAATGGGAATTGGTAAAATTAACCTAAGGCATGGGAAGAATCTTATTTGATCTTAGGATCTCTGAATACATGATCAACTCTTAATAAAATTTACTTAGGATTTTTAATAAGAAATGTACTTGGGATTAGCTCACTGATACGGGACCAATCCTCGACTGTTAAGTTTACTTTTATTACTTGGCCTTAAATAAGTAAATAGACAGAAAAAATAAGGGGAGAAAAATTAAGGTTAAAAAAAGGCATGCTTCGAGATTTCCTTTATTCTCCACATGAATATCTTTCAGGGTTAAATTACAGTGAAACCCATTGAATTTTGTCTTGTTTCACTTTGCCATTCGAATTGTTTTCTATATACACTTTACACCTTTCTAAATATATGGACAAAATGAGCCCTGATGTTTTAAATTCTTTTTTTTTTTCTCAGGAAAAAGTGTAAAATTTTATTAAATGATACTCAATCACATTTTACACTTGGTTGAGAGTAACTACAGAAATACTCAAACTCAAAAAAAAAGAAAAGAAAAGAAAAGAAAAGTGTAAGATGTTTGGATATTTTTGTCCACAAACATCTATGATTTATTTGAAGGAAGGAAGTTCTTCATGAAAAAAGTCTGGGGACAAATCAAGACTTGGAGTAGAGTTAAAGAGGATTCAAATATATATATATTTTTTTGCAAGGGGGTCCAGTGAAATTTACCACATCTTTTAAGATCAAATCATGCACCTTATGGTACTGATCATTACATTAAAAAGTAAAATTCAATCGATTAATTTTCCACATTTTTCCCACGCAATTATATTTGTGAATCAAGCTATAATCTTGAACAATCTCATAATTTTGAGCAGTTAGATTTACGTAAAGAACAATGGAACGTGTTGCACTTGATTTAACATGCTCAAATATATTAAATACCATACCATTTTGTCCTCTTTTATTGTCATTTCGTTATGATTTCATGACTTCATTAATGTAATGAAAGCGTAAGCAACAAAGTTTAGGTGTCCTTTTATCGTGTACGATGATGTTAACATCTTGACAGCTTTAAAAGCCTTAACCACAAATATATTACTATTCTATTTTCTATACATATATATAATATATATTCATCTTAGACGTGACATTGGATTCAATTACAAGCATTAATATACATCAAGATTTCATTAGTTTAATATTTTGAAGTTTTTAAGTCATCCCAAACTTTGAAACATGAAATATTTTTCTAACCCTAGGATAGCACAAGTCAAATTTTGTTTTGCTTGTTAAGAAAAAGACAGAGTGGATTGGATCTTCATTGAGAAATCATATGCCTCCAATTTTGCACAATATATGATTTCATGGTACTTTGTACTGCCGATTAGGAAGATCGACAACATAGGGATTAATTTGGCAAAGTAGATGTTTTTTATATGAAGGAGAAAACTACATATTTAGTTTCCTTTTTACTATTATGTTGTCCCTATGCATTTAAATCAAAATGAAACAATGAAAGCATGCAGAAAAGGACTTTATGTCACTAAACTTCTCATATTTAAAAAGAAGAGTGATATTTAAGCTGATAACATTTTTCTGCAGAATTAAAAATTGAAATAGCAATGTACTGGTAAGTAAAGACCAAAATAAGGGGAAAAAAAAAGAAAAAACCATTGAATATTCTTTCATTTGTACTTATGATATATTTTATTTGCACAATATATTTGGTTTTTAAACTTTTCTTCTATACTAATTTGACATTGTTATGATACCAAAAACTCCTATTATCCACGGTAAGAGCACGATATTTATTGTCACTCTTTGCGTATTTCAAAGATTATTATTTACATAAGCCGCATGAGATTTAGTACTAGTAATATTAAAGTTAAGTTTATAATTAGATTCAATATTATTCTAGGACATCAACAGAGTTGTATATTTGCTCAATCAAATTGAAAAACTTTTTAAGAAAATTGTATGGCAAAAATAGTTATAAAAATAAGAAATAAATTCTGTTACCAAGTGACAAGTTTTATTAGGTAAGCTATAATAAATTGTAGTAATAGACGTCACCACAGCATTGTCTCTGTGAGATATTTTCCTCTTATTGTTTAAAAAAGAACTTCAAACTAATTCATAGCTAAGTTGCATTCTCTATAAGAGATTCATATATGATCATATTGCTTAGTCAAATACTACTATAATAAGTTAATTTTAGCAAAATACTTCGCATGCAACTTCCAGTTTGCTTTAAAAGAAAGGAAACAATATTATATAAGAAATCATAAAGGACACACATGATTCTTTTTTTCTTTTTCTCTTTTTGGGTATGAACAGAACAGATGATTATGTTTCAAATCATAACACTAATCACTTTATCTAAATGAGGCCCGCACGTTTAAAAGTATAAATCTTCAACTGTTTTTCTTCTCAAGACAATGATAATCTTGTTACTTATTATTTAAGATAATGATAATCTTCTTGCTATTGCTGACACAAAGTAGGATAAACTTTATAATAATAACCCCATGAAAAAGAAATTAGTGTCTGTTATAGTGATTGAATCTTGATGTCCACGTGGAGAAGAATCAGAAATTATCCTAGCCGTCAAGATGGTTAGGCCACCAATCTGATTGGGTGTGATCTTAGAGCCAAGCCTTGTTTGGAACCGTCCAAAAGTGAATTGATTAATTTATATAAATGTTAATTATAGTTAATAAACAATAATGATGATTATGTTTTTTAAAGCCGTTGTGTACCATTCCAAAATGGATGGGGACAAAGTGACGTCGTTCATGCTTATTATTTTTGCATTGACCTTCATCATCACCATCGTGTCACTTTCGAGTATACTTCCCACCATTTAGGATGGTTCTCCCTTGCTAGCCTATTATACAATTATGGTTTCTTTATTAATTTCTGTTTACATCAGTGGAAGAAAATGATAGAAATTGAGTTTATCTAGACGCGACAAGAATTATTCTTACTAATTTGGTTAACTTTATATTAAACTTTATAAAATTAAATGAGTCGATATATACATCTAGTTAGCAGGATAAATTGGTCTGACTTGGTTTGATTTATTGAAATAATGTAAAACAGCATAAAGTTTGTGTACATTATATTAACCAATAACTTTAAAGTTTAGTATATGTATACAAAAAGTCCAAAAAAATCTTTCTTTTACTTTTGTAGTTTGATACTTATTTCTCCAATAAATACTCTTTTTGCAAAAAGAAACTTTCACAACTTCTAATATGATCTTATATTTTTCCAAAGCTTTGGCAAAAACAATTTTAAAATTTAAAAAATTGTAATTTCAACTTTTTATAACAGTTTCATTTTAATCAATCAATTGATTTATTTTGTCTTTTATAGTTGAAATAGAATGCGTAAAAATTATACATTTGTCTCTCTTTCAACCCCTTCTTGACTTCATTTTATTATCTGTATATGTAACAGGTCTATGTAATAATTTCTCAATCTTTTTTACATTTGTTGATCCTCGCATCTATCCACAGTCTTAGTATGTATATGTACCAGGTCCATGTAATAATTTCTTCATCTTTTTATATTCGTTGATCCTCACATCTATCCACGGTCTTAGTATATAAGTGTATGTATGTATATGTATATGTACTGAGCATATACATGTACCGTGTATTCGGCTTGGACATGCACAAGACATACATAAATACAACGAATTCATTTTTAGACAATTTAAAAATTACATTCTTAGAGAAAACATGATTTTGATCAATTCTGTCATTTCCAAGACAAAAGTAGTAGAAACTTCCAATTGATGAAGATATAGCATTTGGGCCTTTACGTTTCTGCATTTTTCAATTTGCTAATTCATTTTAGTGCTTATTTTATACTAATGAAATACATACAAATATGTCCAAATCTCAGCTAGATCGATGGTCCAATGGGGGTTTATTATCACCTTCTCAAGCAACTAAGCAAGGTCAGGATCAAAGCATCGTTCTCTCTATCGTTTCTTAACTACCATGAGTCGCATTGACAATTAATCCTTAAGTCAACATGCAAATGTATGAAAAAAATATCTCTGACTCCGATTGGATAGTGTTATTTGGAGTGTTTTTTGAGAATTATTTAGAAAAATTATTTGGATTGTTTTTTGTTGGCTTTTTTTGGAAAGTTAAAAAAGTGTTTGAATGTAAAATTTTTTTTGATGTGACATGATAGTGATTTGAAAAGAGAAGACGTCCACTTAAAGAACCAGACGTCCGCTAAGAATTTTTGTGTCTTAGCGGACGTTCGCTTCGTCGTCAACCTCAAAACCTATTGAAAATGGATCTCATTTTTTCAGTTTTTTAAAACAAATTTTAAACATAAACATACTTGCTTTTGTGAATAATTGTGTAAAAAATCTCTAAAGTTCATTTGAAATTTAGAATGAAAATTTAGTGGGAAAATTTGATAAAAAAGTTTGACTAAAAATTTTTTTACTTTTTGACCAAATAATTTCCATCAATCCAAACGGGATTGAAAAAAAATTTTCCAAAAAATGGCTCAAATAATGTAACCAAACGGAACCATTTTAAAAAAAAATATATATATATCATATTGGCAACTTAACCTTGATGAGACAGATTGCATTGGAAGCATTCTTTCTCCTCAATCATGTAAATTCAACAAGAAATCATAACCATCCAATATTCTATTGGTGTCAACGGCGGGATGATCATACTTGGCATTTACGGATGCAAGCTTAAAACTTTTACGCCAATAAGATACGATTGTAGAATGAATTGAAACTTTCAACTATACTAACCAATCCATAAGAACTATATATGCACCTAGACAAATTTTTTTTTCCTAAGTAACAATTATAGGATTTACTTAACTAAAAAATGAAATTTTGCTTCTCATAATAACGACTTATAATTTTTATATACATCTTCTGTATTATACCCTTTTAAGTTTACTTAGTTCTCAATTAATCTAGATAGATAACATCTGCGTTTAAAACACCAAAAAACAGTAGGAGTAAAACTCCAATTTTCGTTTTCAATTTTTCATCATTCAGGATTTGCACGTGTAACTCTTATGACGCTTAGCAGAACCATGTAATAATGGATTAAAAATCAGTATTTTCATCTTTTATTTTTTTCTGTGTGTACAATAAGTAGTATAAATAGTAGGCATAACTGTAGGAAATGATCAGCATCATCACCTCCTCACCACAACCCTCCATAGTTTCCCTTTATATTGCCCACCTTCAAACGCTATCATCACCTTGTCGGCCTCTACAACTTTTCTCTTTTCCTCTCTCCTACTGCCACCACCTAAAAAAATATATATAAAAAAAATCAAAACCCTTCTTTGTAATTGCTTTCACTCTTTTGTTCATAGCCAAAAACTGTTGATCCAGCTCAAAAATTAATCTCCCTTTTCCATAAATTCCTCCCAGAAAAGTTTCTTTCACGTTTCTTGAAAAAATTGAAAGCAAAAATCTCTCTTTCTTACGTAGTCTCTCCGGTCTTTACCATGAAAAATAGGCAGGTAATGGCAGCCACCTTACCAAGAACCAGCAGCTGCAGAAGTACGCAAGACATTATCCCCTCAAACTACATAAGATCATCAGCTTTCGTCCCTGATCCTTCTGAGGAATTCTCCGATCGATCCCTCATTCGAAGAGGAAGAGGCTCACCGATCTCCTTTCAACGTCTGAACAAAGCCCGTTTTGGATTGTCAACTCTTCTTAGGTCATTCCTCAGCATAATATCGTTCCAATCTATCCTCCCAACGTGCAGATGGCTTAACATTCCAACACAGCTTTCCATAACGCCTTCATTAGGCCGTAAAGTCACCGGAACCCTCTTCGGCCACCGGAGAGGCCACGTTAGCTTCGCAGTTCAAGAGAATCCCAGATCAGAACCAGTTTCTGTAATCGAATTGGCGGTTTCTACCGCGACTTTAGTAAAGGAGATGTCATCCGGGCTGGTCCGAATTGCACTGGAATGTGAGAAAAGTGTTCCTTCACGTGGCCGGACAACCAAGTTGGTTAATGAACCAATGTGGACTATGTACTGTAATGGTAGGAAATCCGGGTACGCGCTGTCACGCGCTTGTACGGAGTCGGATTGGCACGTGCTTAGCACCATACAGAGCGTGTCGGTAGGGGCCGGAGTTATTCCGGTGGTGGAGGATGGCCGGAAAGGTGGTGCATCGGAGGGGGAGTTGCTGTACATGAGAGCTAAGTTTGAAAGAGTCGTGGGGAGCCGTGACTCGGAAGCATTCTACATGTTGAACCCTGATGGCAATGGAGGGCCAGAACTCAGCATATTTTTGCTTAGGATCTGAAGAAAAGGCCAAAAAAAAAAAAATAATAATAATAATAAATCATGTTGTATAATGGGTAAAGTTTATGGTTTTTAAGAATATTAATTCACTCTCTGATCACTTTGTTTTGTGTATTAATTTACTGTAATCTATGAGGATTTGGTGTATTGATCTTTGGTTCTTGATTGTGATGAACATATTTTAGTTGAAAAAACTAGGAGGAAGGAAAAGGTCTAAATTTTCTCTGCTACTTAAGAGATTGTTGCTGCTTTTGGTTTTGGTAGTAGAGAAAATCCTGGCGCATGCAGGCACAAGATGTCACGGTAGATTGAGATGTTTGTAAATTATTTCGTGATGCAATATTTTATAGGAATTGGTTTGATCTTTGGTAGTATTATATTTCTTTATTTGTTGTTTGTATTTTGCCAAGTGTCTTCTTGTTGCATTGTCGGCTGGTTTTGGTATTTCTGTCATGCAACGAATGTCTAATATGGGGCTTTGGTAAGAATTTAAGTAACTCAAATTCCTCAGACTATATATCAATGGTTGCTAATTTTATCAAGAAAAGATAGAGATTTAAGGTTTGATAGATGACCATCCGTTGACTTTGATGACTATAACTGAGAAGGACAGTTTTTTTTTTTTTTTTTTAATATCTTTCCTTTTTGTTTCTCTTTCGCAGTCAACTTTGTGATGTAATTGTCTTTATTTATGTAACAAAATGATGAAAACCATTAAACCCTACTTCAGAAATTTGTTTGATGGAAATTTGGACACATTTTTCCTTGTGAAATTTCCAAGTATTGCATTTTTCTCCAGCTGCAGATGGCATTCTTCTTGTGCAAACTGGGATGCTATTCCTCTTCTTGCCCACCAACTTCAGGATCAAAAGAAAAAGAGAAAAAAGAAAAAAAAGGCAAAAGCACTTTTCTTGATAATGTATTTTAAAAATTTTCACTGGTTTTGATTGGAATATCATGTGGCTGCATGGTAAGAAAATTAAGCAGTTTTTATTTAGCCTAAACTCATGGTAAGAAAATTGTTATTCAATTTAAGGGCTCTTTCCTCTCCCTGGTTGTCAAATTTAGCACAAAATGATTAAGACCAATCGATCAAATGAGAGTACAACTCTTTACCATGTGATTTTTTTTTAATTTCCCAATCAAATATCATACTGATCAGCTTAGAAGTGTAAAATGAAATTAATTAATCCAAAATCAGAACTCCCTCGAAGTTCTCAAAACCAATTGTTATGTGATGTCCTACATTAAGTCATCCAGCTGACTAAAAACATATCAAGGTTTACTTTAATGGCTAGTTTGTTAATTTGGTCTTTGTGGTGTCATAGATATGCATCGAAAAATATTTGCATAGATCGGGTCTACGGGTAGAGCTGTGGACCCTGTAATTCAGAGTCAACCACCCACACGTGACTTACACTATAGCCCACCCATGAGCCACCACACTATGGCTCACTTAATTGATGAGGTGGTTGGTTTTGGATCATAGGGTCCATGGCCCCACCCATGGACCTGATCTATACAAATATTTTTCGGTCTGCCCCCAGTTAATTATTCTCAATTATTTTTGCTGCTTAATAAAAATTGACGTGCTGAAAAGTGAAAACATTAAAATAAATATGAAGAGGAAAAAATTTTGAGATGAGGAATTTAACTAGGTAAAAAGGATTATGATTGGAGGTGATGATCATAAGCAAAGAAATTATAATAAAGTTTGTACTAAAAGTAACATTAAAGTTAAGGGTAGAATTAATTAGACTCGTCAAAAGCTTGTAACTGGTTGATCATAAAGACTCATAATGACCCACCAAGGAGAAAGTGAGTTCAAACTGAAGGAACAAGACTTTTAATTTGTTCTTAATCCAAAATCAGTTACCAAACCATCTCTCAGTAACACTTTTACTGTGCTGTTTCCTTATAAATAACTTGGGTGAAAAAGTTGCATTTTTCCCCTGAAGTATGACCTAGACACCCCATTTTTACCTCTACCTTTATTCTCATCAAGAAATATGGATAACAATAAACAATAGGTTTAAGGATCTATCTTTTCACTAATAGTAAAGTTCTATTGTTTTTTCGTTAGGAAATGATGTCACACACCTCTTTACACTGTCTATCAACACAAAATTTTAACTTGACGAACATGTGAGAAGTCAAGAAAGATGTGTTTCGTGATCATTATTTCTATTTTGCACTTCATCCTTCGTACCTGCTCTGTTAAAAGAATACTTGCGCTTCGAAAATATATTAAGCAATTTATAAATATCTTTTTTGTTTAATTAAGATCTCTACAAACCCATTAACGTGTGTGCATCATGAAATTATAATCCTAACATGGTCTATATTGTTATCATTAATTTAGAAAAGACTTAATCTGTACTCTATAAAACCATTGGTATTATCTATAATCACATTCAAAATCATTATTTTGGAGAAAAAGCAAGATAATTTATGCTTTACTACTGCATGAGAGGACTGCACAGTCTATTACGTATGTTCAAGCCTATTCCTGGCAAATTATTTATGTCCAAAGCAAATGCTAGCTTCTTTATTACAGTCGGACCTTAATTCTATTTAGATTTCTTAATTGGTTACTAGTATTTAAAAGACAACTAAGCGCCATGTGGTTCCTACTTCCTAGACCAAAAAAATAAAAATAAAAAATATAAGGACTAATGGCAATTCAAAATCCCAAAGTGGATTTCCAGCAAGACAAAAAAATAAAAAACAAAAAGGGAAAACCCTATGGTATGTGTGTTTGTGTGTGGGCTTTAGTAGATATGTATATGCATGTATAGTTGGCATGAAGTGGCCTAATATTTATACCACAGAATTGGGATATGGTGGCAATAGTGGGTAACAAGTCACAGAGCACACAAAGAGCACATGGAAATAACAATTGTCATCCTTGCACCAACTTCTCTTGCCTGAATAATCAAGAAAATGCTGTAAACAAATGTAAAATCAAGCAACAAATGTAGCTGTAACTTCATTATTTTGGATCCACAGATATTTGAGAGGATACCTATACCCGACCAAGATATTTTGAGATACTTACAGAAATATCAGCCAACTAATCAAAGACCAGTGATATTAAGAATCTGGCTTCAAGATAATGCACATATATAAAATAATTGCATGTACAAATATCTACGTTGCATGAATTTGTGAACATATACCTAGAATAAATAATTGGTAAAGTGTAATAGACTAATATAGGGTTGATTTGGATTAGAGTCCATGGAGGAAAATTCTTAAATGGATCTTGTTTACGCTCCATTTGTGGACCTTACAGTATAAAATAAAGGCACATAAGTATTCTTATATCACTTTTTTATGTCAACATGTATCTTTTAGATCACAAAGTCTACAGGTGAAGCCGTGAACCCAACTACCTAAAAATCTCCCTTGTACTGATATACACCTACCTTATAAACAAGTATGGCCGTATGCATTTAGAATTGGTTAAGTTAGCTGTACACAGGACACAAAGATCTGAGGTAGGGAGCTCACTAATACAACACTATGAGTACTAAATATTCATAGTTTCAGTGCTATAACACATTCATGCTCGATTTGAAGGCTATACATGTGTGTAGTCTACAGTGAAACATACGCTAAGTTTGTGTAAGAATTTTTCAGATTTTTTCAGTTGGGTTTCACGAGAAAACTGGTGGAATAAACCAAGAATTTGCCCTTCTATCATTTGTACATTTCTTTATTTTAGATAACAAGATGAATTTTGTGTATATATAATGAGGCCATTATGTATTTTTCCCCCCGTTTTTTAACAGAAATAAGGGTCCTTATAAAAAATTAAAAGACTTTTTATTTTTTATTTTTTTGGCTGAATATTTCAACCTCAACTTTACTTTAATGTCCAAGAGTTAATTACATGCATCATCTGCACATGCATGCTCCGGTTCTTCCAACTTTTAGGCTGGCAAGGCTGCACTAACGCCACTAACAAAATGTAATATATTGCACTCTTGAAAACTTAGAAACTCAAAGGTACACTGTGTCTTAAGCGATGGAAACAATACGCATGCAAACACAGCATATATAAAAAATCTAACATGCCTAAACAAAAAAAAAAAATGCAAGAGTATAATAATTAAATTTTGCACCTTCATTAGAAGTTGTATTCCACATTTAATACCAATTATCTAATTTCAAATTGATTCGGTCTCTCTACTATTACTACCTCCAACAATCACTTACGTGCTCTAAAAACCTACACGATGACGATAAATAGATTTTTCTTTTTGAACACGATAAATAGACTTAAGAAAAGGATTTTTTTTTTTTGAAGAAAGAGTGTGTATATACGCGTGTGTACTCACACACACAGATATATGTGTGTGTAGGTGTGTGTATAAACAAATCTTGGAGAATAGTTGCAAAGTGGGTAAGTAGTCCTTGGCTCAACTGAGGCAGGAGCAGGAAAAGCACATGTAAACTGAATATTAGGAATACAAGTCATCGGTCCAATGGGATCTCTATATAATTTACTCATATTTTTATTCAAATCAGATCAATCAAAGAAGATCTTGCAAATTACCTCGACAAAAATATCTGAAAAAGGAAACGCGTCAGTGAGCAAGTCGTGTCCATTTTTGGGGTGAGGCTAAATCTTATGGATTAGATTCTTTATTGAGACATTAAGCACAAGATACACAGTGTTTTTCTTCTTTAAGCACTTAAGTCAAAATATCTGTCCTAGCAGAAGACATCAAACTAAAAAGATAATTGATTCTAAGATATTTGAAGACGTGGCTCAGGACTGGTCAGTTGCACTCAAGACCAAGACAAACATTTGTAGGACCTTCTTCTGGTCAATATAGCTAGTAAAAGAAAAATGAAAATCTAGTTAGAAATTCAGTATATTTTGAATTAAATTTTCAATTAATTACCTTTATATTTTTAAGAAACTCAATGGAAGAGTTAGCTTTTTTCAATTTCAAACAAGTCATTAACAAAATCAACACAGTTTGCTTTTTTTTTTTTTCCGTTTCTTGGTAAATGAAAAGAAAATACGTTCATAGTTGGAATTAAATTTGGAGTATAACATACTGGGGAGATAATTTTTTTTCTCTAAAATATTATATTATCATCTTGTAACAATAATCTAAAACTGGACATCATGCAACATCAACATGTTGCTAGGTGGCTTTAGATAGGAAATAGGATGGATCCATCCACTGTAATCAACTTCTTGATTCTATTTCTTTTGGTGATGATTCTCATGCAAATCAAGGAGTCTTTAAACCCTCATTTGGTTATGAATAGAAAATGTATTTATTTAGAAAATAAAATTCTATCCAAATCATTAGTTCAGAAGCTGACTGCACCATGAATGTGAAGCAATAATATTATGAGGATATGCTCCATCAGCCATAGACATCATCGGTAAATGGAGAAATCAAACAGCTTGTAGAATCATTAGTTAGAGCTACCACAACAATAGCAATATAGCATCTATTCTTTTTCTCTCTGGTACTCTTTTATGTGTGTCGATTGTTCTGAACCACCAAGTAATAGACTATGTTAGTTTAAAATTGCTTTTGCTGTTTAGATCTGGTCTTTCTTTTTCAAATCTCTTTTGGGATAACGTCATATATCCATTTCGGTTTTAACCAAAATCATTGTTGGAAATATACAAAAATAGTGTCCAAATTATTGTCACTGACTAAGACAACGTACACTCTCGTATAATCTGTGTATATATCTTTCACATTCATATATAAGAATGTATATTAAAGTTTGAACATCTAAAATTTTTGTTATGGGATGTGACTACATCTCAACCCTACACGTATTCAATCACTGTGGATAATAAATTTTTTTTTTCTTGCTCCAATTCCGACATACTTTTCATGGCCCAAAGGAATGATATCATCATCAATTACAATAGCAATTGGATATATTAACAAAGCCTTACACGAAGGGACTGTAATTGGGGCGAGTCAGCGCCATCTGGGCCCTTTACTTCACCTCAAAATAGGACCAATTTTTTAATCAACTTGAGCCGCCTGTAGGTTGGACAGAATATTCAGCCCAATTGGAAAAACGGGAAAGCCACTAGTTCAGCCCTAGAAGACCAAAAAGTTAGTTCTAAAAAAGCTTAACCATAGAAAAGCCTAAGGCCTTTTTCACTATTAAATCCACCCTTCTAGTCTATCATACTCAAAGAAAATCAGATGACATTAAGAATTTGTAATGAATTGTAAATAATTAGTTAACATATTTTACGCTTAGTGCAAATTAAAAGTTTTTACTATATTCTTATATAATTATTAAAATATAATTTTTCGAAGCTTAGAAAAAATTGAAATTTCAAATTTAGGCCAGCCAATCTCAACCTGAGGCAAATTCTTATAGCTCGAACTTCACCCTTAATATTGAGTTTCCGTCTCAGTCCAAAACCTTCAACAAATTCAACTAGTTCAGCAAATTAGTCCAATTCTGGCTTGGCTGCCGTTCTTAGGACCAACAAATAAATTGGCCCAAATTTGAATCAAAACTTTTCTTGCACTTTTTTTCTTTATGTTTTTCATAAATAGAAAAGGCAGGAAATGACGACATGGGTGCACTCATTTTCTTCATCTTCCATGTATAGACTCTATGTGCACTTTGGTCTTAATTATACTAATGAGATTGGCTTAATCAAGAAAGCCTTCAGTAGAGCTATTATTCGAACCGAGCTATTCGTGAACACAGCTCGGTTCAGCTTGTGAAAGCTTGAGTTCGGCTCATTCATATAGCTAAATGAGTTGAGCTCGAACAAAAAATTGAGCTCGTTTATTAAATGAGCGAACACGAGCCTTGTTCACAAATGCTCGTTTGTGTTCGCAAACAAGGACAATAATGTCTTTTTATTCCTATTCTCCATACCTTGATACCTTAATTGACTAAACGAGTTCGTTTGTGTTCGCGAACGCTCTTTTCACTTGTATTAAACGAACCGAGCTCATACAAGCTCGTTCGAGCTCGGTTTGTTGGTGTTAAACGAGTCGAACTCGTTCGAGCTTGGTTCGTTAATGTTAATCGAGCTGAGGTCGAGTTCGAGCTCAAGCTTCTTGTTCTTTTATCGAGCTGAGCTCGAATAAAAAATTTGGCTTGTTTAATGAACGAGTCGAGTCGAGCTTTTTTGTTTATTAAACGAGCTCAAGTTCGAACACCAAATACTCGGTTCGGCTCAAATAACACCTCTACTTCAGATATCACTGATTGAGTTCTGATGTACAAAGCAAGTAGAAACTATAGGCACCTCAAGCAATGCCTTGAGATGTTGAAGTTAAGCATGAACAGCTCTTTATCCTCTTTGACTCATACACTAGCATAGTTTCTTCTTCACAGCTTTCATAATGTGAACAATATGGGATTTTGTCAATTATTTGAATTGTCAAAATTGAATTGCCAATGATGCGTCAGGAAGACTAGCATACAGTACCAAAGGAATCAAAAAGTAAGTTCATTTATTTGCTTCAATGAATTCTCTGTACTCTTTCTTCATTTTGACACTTGGTACAATTTTGTAGATTCAAGTGCGCTTGTTAGCTTCAAGTTCACGCATTTGGTTTGTGCAATACTACGAATGACATTGAGCACATCTTACTGTCGATTGGTACTTGTGACCAATAATTATGGTCAATAAAAGTGATGATTAAAGATAAGGATGTTGGAATGGATTCTAGATCAAGAGAAATAGAAAAAATAGGTTATTCAAAATAAGAAAAGGAATAAGAGAAGAAATCTAGACACAAGTGGAGGAATTCAAGGCATGGACCGAAAAAATACACAGAGGGATGCATGCAAAGCATCACCTTTTCCCTAAATGAAAGCAAAATACCAGATTATGAGTGAACTAAAGCTTTCCAAGAAGGTTGAGGGTAAAAATTGAGTGGATGAAAGCTGTTAGAGAATGCTAAGCTTCTTTGGAGTAAAATTTTCAAGGGCAAGTGGTTAGTTGTCGGTATTTAGATTTGGCCACAAGATTAGAGAAGATGTAAAAGACCCGGATCCTAACGAGAATGTTGGACAAGGTATGTTTATTTATAAAGCAACATCAAACTTACTTGAGCAAATCCTTGTTCTTGAAAAACTATACACATGGTGTTCCCATGATTCCAGCTGCCTCAGCAATTTCTTGGTCTTCCTCAATATCAATTTCAACAAAATGTACATTCTGGTCAAATTCATCAACCACCTACCATACAAGTTCAAAGAGGGTCAATAGGATTATGAAGAAATGAGACGATGTTTACTTACACATTTTAAAGCATAAAACATGTAAGGAAATTCAGCACATGCATTAGAATGATAAAATATTTTCTACTATTTCATATCACTTTCCTCTTGCACCGTCCAAAATCTATTCACTCATGGTTTTGTAGAACCATAGTATCCATAAGTTTTGCCAATATCATGTGATCATTGTACTAGACGTAAATCTAAATTACTAGAGAAGCAAATGTGTGGTGTCTTAATTTTTGTTTGTGTATAGAGTTGTATATTAGAGTTAAAAAGTTTCCATTAAATCAAAGTGCCATTCCCCTACAATATTCAAGCTTGGATGAAGAGTAGTTTATTAGTATTGGCAAGAAAGTTTAAGATGGCATGTGTATCAAAAATCAATGTTCATGATATTTGCAACTTTGCCGCTTGCTACAAGTTACTCATTTCCCGAGACACAGACACGGTGTATGGTTGTGTATGTAGAAACATAAGGAAATTAAGAAAAGAATAAAAGGATTAAACTTCTCTCAACTGTAATGAGTGGCGTACCTTGTTAAGAATTGATTTCAAAGTTCTATAGGGACCACATGTAGGTGCAGTATAAAGTACACATATAAGTCTTGGACTTTCATGGTATAATTTTCTTAGGGCATGCTAAGAAAGAAAAGAGGAACATATAAATTTGCAGACAGATGACAGGTACCATAGTGAGAAGTACATTTTTAAGAGAAACCAAGCAAAATAAAAAAGATCAAGCATAAAAATATTATGCTCTCGTGTTCTTTTTGGAGAATCTTATACTTGGCCCTTGTGCTTTGTAAGTGTAATGTCAAAATGTTCTTGTACATTTCTATCTGTAAGCTTTTTTTTAACCTCTTTAGTTTTAGGCTGTCAAAATGGAAAAGCAAAGACCAATTAAAAGTTAGCATCTTCATCCCACATAACCTAAACTCAGAGAATTCTTTTCCTTTTTCTTTTCAATCTTCCGTCTTTTTGATATTTGATTACTTTTTTCCTTCGTTGTTCATTGGGAGTGGGGACTGGTAACTTGGAATATGTTTTCGAAATGAAGACTTATCAAATGGAAGAAAAGGAAAGAGAACTAGAATGTGAATAATCAACCTGAATCCTGAAAACTTATTAAAAGTATTAAATTGATTATCCCTATAACAGTCCACAAAAGAATTGTGCACATACATTTCTATGACAGTATAGGCATAAAGATGTGTGTGAATACTGGAAAAAGGACACAAGTTTTAAACGGTAAGCAAGCACGTGAAATACAGCTTTGAATAACTTCAAGGCTAAGCAGCATAGAAGCTCGAATTTAATAACTCAAGAAAAGTCAAATCATATCTAGCTCAGGGAACCGTATATCAATTACTTACTACAACCAGATATATAGATGTGAAGTGAATAATAAAAGAGAAAGTAAGAATGGAGGCTACATTATAATCAAAAGGTATTAAAAAGTCAAATACGTACCGGATGAAACTCAACCACAACATTTTTGCTTGTAAGATATCTTTCAACTGATAGAGCTGTAGTACAACCTAATCTAGCAGCAGTTACAACTCGCCTCCATTCATGATCCTGCTCATGGATGGCAAAACAAGATTCCTATAAAATTGTCTCCCCAAATAGCATAAAACAAGTAAATTCATAACATAATCTTCGGTCGCATGATTAAATTTTAATCCTTCAAAGTGAAAGATGAAGCACTTTCCATGTTTCTAAAAGTATAATTTAGTATGGTGTTAACCATAGTACTTTCAAGCAGTGATTAGTACAACAAATGCAAGTATGATTCAGTATAGTGTTAACTATAGTGTTTTCAAGTAGTGATTAGTACGACAAATGCAATTTTCTTTAAGTACATTTATTGAAGAACCTATGCTGAGTGAAAGCATGCTTGTTAAAAAGAGGAATATAAATAAAATTTGACTTTCTAGATTCTGCTTTAAAGTAATTAGCAAGTCAGCTGAATAATGTAGTAGATGTGTTCCAGTACTGGAGTATGATGATATAACTTTCCTGCGGTATTTACATTAACGTATTTGACTCAATATTTATCCATTTCTTCTTCTGGGCTATGGGCTAAAGGAAAAGTAATTGTTTCAATTTAAGTCACCACATTATGCATTTTCATTTTAGAAAATACACATGTATTCAAAAGGCAAATCAGCACACTAGTCAACAGAAAGTGATGTGAGAATAATGAAAAATATTTTTGCACTATTACCTATACATCTCCAGCTGCAAATACACCTTTCATGGAAGTTTTTGCACTACCCTCCTCAACTAAAATGTAGCCCGTGCTATCAAGATCAACTTGGCCTTCCAACAATTGGCTATTTGGTGAATGACCTATCCCATAAAATAAGCCTTTTACTTCAAGCACAGATTCTTCTTGAGTGTCAACTTTCCTAACTAAAATGCTTGACATTTTCCTTTTATTATTGTTGACAATGTCCACTGCCTATTGAAGTGCACTGTGACGTTTGGATTGTTGAAAACTCTGAAACATTCGCCATAATCAACCTGTTAAACAAATATTCAGGAAATAAAAACTTAAAATACATCATTCATTAGTTTTTGAATCCACCAGAAAAGGCAATCAAAATAATATACAGAATTTCAACTACAATAACTTGACATTCAAGTACAAATGTAAAGGTTAACTATGATACAGAAATACTCCCATATATTGATTTATAGTTATTCATAATGTGGCATGCATTAGTACTTCTAAGCAATTAACTACAACTAGCATAATTTTTACATGTTGTTCAATTATATGATGTGAACCAAAAGCTAGAAATTTTCTATTACATTAAAACTAAAAGCACAAACAAGGAGGAAAAGTGTGTTATAGAGAAAAATAACCCAAAAGCTCATTTGAATCTAACTCAAGTCAGAAATGGCAAGGTCTATGTTTTAACTATAAGATGACCATTTAAAACTTACAAGAAATAATCCAGAGTCCTATCCATCAAATCATATCACATCAAATAGAATCTAGTAATAAACTAGAGCCTTCTTACATCAAGTAGAGCATTATTTATCCTCTTATTGTAGAGAGGAAAAAATAAAAGAAAGATGTCTAACTCAAGCATGTGGTCGAAACGCCTGGCAATGCAAATTTCACAATCATTAAATGATTTTCCCTTGAGGGCAATAAAATTTGTAAGATATTCAATCTAAATATTTGTGGAACAACTACAATTTTAGGCTACATCAACTCTCTCCAAAAAAAAAAATCTATTTCATTCACCCAAAAAGCCAAACAACAAAAGAATTACGCGGTCCTTTGATACCTTACAAGCATAATAAGTGAAGCCAATATTATATAAAACTTATTCATACTAGACAGCTTGAGAGAGACAACAGAAAATAAATACAAAATTTAAGCATTTATTTGCACCTATCTTGCATTGCTTTTGAAGCTCTTAATTGGTCCCTATGAACAAGTAAATGAACGTGTCGAGCATATTTAGTCAAGTATAATGCTTCCTCTATAGCTGTATCACCTCCCCCAACTACGGCAAGAACTTGACCCTTGAAAAGCAGTGATGCTTCATCACATATTATACATGCACTAATTTCTCTACTCCATAATTCATCTTCACGAGGTAGCTCAAGCCTTTTTGCAGTGGCTCCTGTGGCCACAATTAGGCTGTGTCATTTAATCTGAAAATAAACACATGGCTATTAGTGAAGCAGTAAAACGGTCTCAAAAGCCTACATTTGAGAACTGTAGTAGCATCAATGCAAGTCAAAATCCAATCATCTGTTTATTAACGGGAGAAATATTTCTATTATGATTAGAATACATCAAGTATCTCACAAAAAATCAAGCATGCACGACCACACATTGATGTAGACACAAGTAAATACACCACCGAAGTTATGCAAAATAGTACATTCCTATTCACAAAGAGAAAGTAAGGAAATTATTAGTAAGACAAGTGTTAGCAAACAATATTTCATACTTCTACGGGGATATAAAAAAAATCAACAAAAATAGTTATATTCATTTTCAAACATCCAAGGCCAAACATTGTGATATCATCACATGTCCAATTCAGGAGAAAATCCCAATTCGTCATACTCCAGTAAATGAATGTAAGAAGCTAAAATAGCACATAAAATGCTTGACAGTTGTAAGCATCACCTTATGTTCACCACTTTGCATAGTGAAATGACGGCTCTTCACATCAATAAATTCTACATCTTCCTGTAATAATTCTGATCCCCACCGCTCAGCTTGTCGCTGCATTCTAGTGAAAGCAACCATATAAACTTTTGATGCTTCTTTAAATCACAAAAGTAGCAACTATGGGCAAAAGGATATAGAAAACAGACAAAGGACTATTTAACTTAATGTACCTATCCATTAGGTTTGGACCAGTTATTCCATCGGGATACCCAGGAAAGTTCTCTACTTCAGTTGTGGTTATTAATTGTCCCCTTGGCACACCACCTATTTGGTATCCTTCAAATACAACAGGCTTTAGGTTGGCTTGAGTTGCATAAATTGCTGCTGTGTACCCCGCTGGACCTGACCCTATTATTGCAACATTTTCAATAGCTTCATCTGCAAGAACAAAGAACATAATTGGTCAATGATATGCCATGTTAAACCCTAATGGAAGACAGCTACACGATCACATCAAATTCAAATGCAACTAAGATCAAATAAGGCACTCTCAACACTTGATGAAACTTCTTTTTTCCTGCTGGATGGGGGAACTATCTAATAATTATTCACAATAACAGAGCAAGATGAGAGCTCGAAATCATGCAGTTAACAAAGTGATCACCATGTATGAAATTACACAGTTTATACTTTCTACTTCTTTTGACTAAAAGTTTTTCAATACCAAAGCACATCTAGAAACAGAATTAAATGAATTTAAACAAGAAGATCAACAGTTCGAGGAAGTTTTCGCATCCTTGTTCTGAGATAATACAAACTGAAGAACATTTTCATCCTATCATTAGAAAAGTCATTTGTTTAAGTATCATTAATTGGCCATTGGAAAACCAACAATATTAATTGCTACAAATCTCATTTTGTCTCCATCCATACCTACAACTTTGCTTGTTACAAAAGCTTTAAAATAACATCTAGAAAATAGACATTGCCATCTAGTATTTTCTTCTTTTATACGAGCTAATCACCCAAGTGTAGTTTGTGTCGATGCTGTTGTATCAGCTCATAAAAATTTTTGTTCTAGTGCTTTAGTGACCTTCATGAGATATCTTCCCTCCCATTTTTCTACATAAAATGATAAGGCAACAAAAAAGCTCCATAAAAGTGCTAGTATACTATGCAGCTCATGATTGCAGCCCTTCATCTTTTCATTAACAGATATAGGGAAGAGATAATTATGAGAGAACTGCTGTAAATGATGGTGCAATCAATGTCATTAAAACTCTCTCTTCCACTTAAAACACTTTTAAGGGTCAGCAAAAAGACAATAGACGCCATATTTCTCCCCAAACTTTCTTCCAGGTTTAAAACAAACATTCTTCTCTCTTTAATTCACATTTATTGATTCCAACATTTCTAACCTTGTCCATGACTATACTTTTCCTTTCCCTTTCACCTCTGTTATCAATGTTTTCAAACTTTTTTCTTAGCTGCTAAACTAAATAATATAAACTTCACCTTCCAATTTATACCTAAAACAGGCAAAGTGAGCATATTCGCCCATGTATCATCAGTTTCCAAGCCCAAACATTTTCTCATCAGTTTCCAAGCCCAAACATTTTCTTACTGCCACCTCAATATCACCCAAACAAGCCAATAATAACAGCCTACCTCTATCATTCCTTATCTCTACACCAAGCTTCCCAAATAGAAATTGCATCATCCAAAATTTCTCCAACTTGTTCCAACAATTTGAAACACATATAACTAGTTTATTCGACGTTGCTCTTCTTCCAACCAAAAGAACTCATCAAACCTTTCTTAAATTACTCGAATCGTGTTAACTCCAAATTCCAACTTAATCTTACCACATCAGTAACTATCGAGTCAATTTCCTTCATTAACAAAATTTAAAATCTTTGCCACACATGCAAGCACTATTTATCATTTATTTCAATTGGTAAACAACACCACCAACATTTCCAGATAGATAGAATCTTAATCTCAAACTTAATTAAGTTGAAGATTAAAATACTGCATTCCATATTCATTGAGATTCCTCATAACTCAAACTCCAAACTGCACCTAATAATATTCAAAGGTTTGGACTTTCTCCATTACCAAGCTACCCAATTTACCTAAAGAGCTTGAAGTTTGTTTCTCAGTAGAAGCAACCGAAACAGCTCCTCGAAATGATGGCTGCGGCGAAGGTGGACGGCGGTAAGTAGACAATCGCTGCATATTGATGGTTGAGCCATTTCTAAGATGAGCATTATTACAAAGAGTAAAAAAAGAAGCAGGGAAGACTTCGGTCCTCATAGTAATGGGAAGGTCGGCGGTGGTGGAGGCAGTGGTTATCTTGGTGGAAGTGGCGACAGTTGCCATTGATTTCAAACTATACAATGTATGTAAGTCCTCATCACTCACCCAATCTGTCATTCTTAGTACTGTCTTAACATAGTATTCATTTTTATCCTTCTCTCTCTCGCACAACACACACTAGAATATAGCATTAATATAAGCGAATGAGAGAATTGAGTGATTCTTGTTCTAGTTTGGTTTGTTGGGTGTGTTGTTAGCTTTATAGGAAGGAAGAAGGTCTATCCATATTCCATATCCATTTTACCTCTTTGAGGTCTTGCCTAACTGCCACGTGCCAACCAATTTTGCAAAAGAAAAAAAAGTATTTTGCTCAAAGAAAAAGGCAAAAAAAAAAAAAAGTATTCACTAGTCATTTTCTAATGATCAATTTCCTAGTTATAGTATACATCTATACATATAATTTTAAAATAATTTGAAAGATATTTATACTTTTCAACTACACATATAAAACACGTAATGAACTCTTTATGTACAATACTTTATTTTGTGACAAAATCTTAAAATTTTTAATGTATTTTATGGATTATGCAAAAAGTAACAAAAAATCATGTCATGTTTTTTTCATTCACACACACAAGTAATGTTTACAATGTGATAAAATTTAGTTAATTTAATGTCTTACATAGCGGAAAAAAAAAAGTTAGAACAAATATTAATGTAGCATAACATCTAAGAATCATAGCTTAGAAACTCACATTTTTTAATTTCATAATTTTAAATACATTCATATTATTTAAATATGCTTTTATATGGGTAATTTACTAAATTAATATTTTTTGCCGAAATTTTAATCAACATTTCAAGAAAATACATATAAAATCCTCACAATACGCATACATACAGTATACTTTATTATTTGCATACACTGTGCTTACTTCATAATTAGTTATCATTGTTTGATTATGTCTATCATTAGTAGCATGGATATTTTTTTGTTTTGTCACAACAATAACAGAGTAGAAACTAGAAAGTACAAGCTTGCGGGTGTACAAATCTAAA
This sequence comes from Mitragyna speciosa, assembly GCA_024721245.1. Classification (NCBI taxonomy): domain Eukaryota; kingdom Viridiplantae; phylum Streptophyta; class Magnoliopsida; order Gentianales; family Rubiaceae; genus Mitragyna; species Mitragyna speciosa. The sequence continues at coordinate 192,651 of JAMWEH010000142.1, read as the reverse complement.
GGCTGCATAAACCCGGATTGGGTTTTATCTTATGCTTATTCGGCTTTCCTAGATCCATTCAACCAAGGCCTACTTAGGTCCCAGAAATCTCTTTGAGCTCAGCCCACCAATAGTTTGGTGTCCACATTGCTGTTCTAAGTTTTCTAAAGAAAGAGAACCCAAAGCCCATATAGCTTGGAGCATTTTCAACTTTCGTGTTAAGACATAGCAAGATACTGGAGCCTCGAAACTTATCTAAATTTATGATTAGGGCCTTGGAGGAGGGCCAAGAGCTTTTTCTTTAGAGCCCGTACTGTTTTGGCAAGGCCTCACTACAATCATTGTTGGGCCTGCCAAATGTTAACAAAGAGGCTCGCTCACCACTACACCAAACGGCCCATAGGAGTTAGGACCGTTCGGACTTTAGAATTTTATTATTGGTGTAATATGCGAGTAATTTATTGAGAGACGAAAAACAATTTATTGCTGTCCTCAAATATTTAAAAAAAAAAAAAGAAACTGTTTCTTGCTCTCGTATCTTACCATTTGACTAACAAACCATAAAACGAAAGAGTATTCATCATCCATATATTTGCCACTAAGATCTGATTAAGATCAAATTTAGATATAACAAATACTTCTTGGAGATAATTCACGGTCAATATCAATCACTTTATTAGTCTGAATTTTGAATTCCGAGGTCCATAGACACTTGTTCTTGATTTATGCTTTTTTCTTTGTTATAATTTATGTACGAAAGATCCTAGTCATAGGAAAAATTAAAGTAAGATGTACTTCGAACAATTGTTTTCAACAACCCTTGATCCATTCCTCCATGGTGTTGACTATTATGATACTAACTCATTGCTACTTAAAAACTTATGTTGGTTGTTCTCTTAAATTCAACCTGCAATAAGTTTTGATTAAAGCAAGACAAATGATGCACGTATCTGTTTGTGCACGGTTGAGACAAATTCAGAAGTGGCTTTCAAGTTTCAACAGTTTGTCTAGATATGTCTGTAAAATTTGGAAGAGGAGGCACAAATCTTGATCTCCTTTCACACAACTTTCCATGTAAAGAGAGTATCCAAATGGGAATTGTTTTCTCATTTTTTGGTAGGAACATTCAAATGGGAATACAAACTGCGGTTGGTGAAGCAGTATTAAGACGAAACCAGCAACCAGATAAAGATGGATAGATAGAAATAATTATAAAATAGGGAAGAGAAGAACAAATGTTGTGAAAAAAGAAAGAAGTTTAGAACATAAAGGTCAAGAAAACTCAGCGTTGCCAACCAATTTCGGAACCTTCCTCTGAAAATTTTCATCTCACTCTCGTGCTGTTGAACAAAACACTCCCCCAGATAATTCCTAATTCCAAGGCCAACACATTCTCGTACGCTGCTGATCCCTTGTGGTAAGAAAAGCATGTGAAAGACTCTATAAAACTTGAAGAAATATGCTATAATGTTTTGTGTGATTTGCAAGAATTAAATCTTCAAGAATTTCAAATTTCTTGAAATAGTATTGGAAAGATAATATTGTATCACTTTTTCGAAATGCTATATATGTGAAATAAAAATAAAAAAATTGGGTGCGATTATAAGAGGGCGGTTAAAAAATTTTATTTCAAGTATATTCTCAAATAATTTTCCAAAACGTCATTGTCCAAATCAATGTTTTCTCTGGTAAAATTTGAATACTTGATTTTTCTTTGCCCTTACTAATCCCTTTCCCAAAATGGGTTGACTCATTTGCATCAATATAAAAAAATCATCCAAATAAAGTTCATAATATTTTATTAATTCTGTGAATTTCATAATTATTAATTTTTGCCTAAAAAAAAGAACAAAGCATTGGATTTTTTTTCTCTATGTAGGAATTTTGTTTAAATTCCTATGTCGAAAAGCATGTAAATGAACAAGAGGGGATGATGAGTCAGATAGATGTTTTTTCTAATCATCTTAGCCAATAATCACGAGACGAAGTAACACTACAGGATAGTTGAACGACCAAGACAACGCATGTGCTTTGTTACTTTATTTCAAAGAATAAATTGATCAGATCCCGGTCTAAATCATGAAAAACTAACCGAGAAAATATATGATGGACAAGCATATTTATTCTTGGTTCTAATTTATTCTTGACTTGATAGATTTCGACATTAGATTGGGTAATAGATGGTCAAAATGGTAATAAGGGATAATTAATCATAGTTGGTCTACTATTACTATAGCATGAACTGATGAGTGGCTTCTATCCATTGAGGAGCACTATTAGAATGGGCACTCAAGCAAATTAATTTGAAGTAGCAAGCTATGACTTGATTACCGTATCGAATCTTCAATAATACAAATAGAGCGGGTCATAATTTGAGACATTATTACACTAGCGTGATCACAAAATTCAACTTGAATGTAATTTTATAAAAAAAGTGATAAGTTTCGATAAAAATTAAGTTGAGATTGCATAACTCAACTTAACTTTTACTCACCGCAACATTTTAGCGAGTGACACTAAGGTAAATTGAAAATGAGACATGACCCTTTTAAGCCTCAAATTCAAGTGTAATTCTTGTTGGATTTCCTAGTGCCATGGAGTTGATGGGGATTTGGGTACTGGATTTTAGTGGTCACTTGTAGATGGGAATTTTTCCACTGAGGAGAACAAGGTGATAAAGTTGAAGCAATGAATAGAAACTAATAAACTTCATCTCGAATTGCGTAGGTTAACACCACACGAGCGAGGTTGATGAATAGGAAACAAGAATTCCAGAATGAACATACCAGACAAGGAGAAGAACAAAAAGTCAATAAAGCCATTTGTTGCAAAGAAAAAATCCAAAGCATTTAGAAAATGACTGCAAGAGAAAAAGGACAAGACAACAGATGCAAAATCGTATTACATATAAAGAATTTATGTATAGCCAAGAAAAGAAAAGAAAGAAAGAAAGAAAGTACCAGCCAGCACGCCTAGTTGCTGTAAAAACATTCAACTACCAAAATAATACTGTATAGAAACACTCATTTCCTTTAAAAAATCTCAATAAGGACAATTCTGCTCACTGTTGTAATCACGATCCTCCCCACGAACAGTTGATTTATATATGAAAGTCTAGTATAATAATACTTTATGCATGCAATTTGTATATACGGTTGACTGGTCAACTGGATGTCACTTGTCATCAAATTGACTTCTCTCTCATTTTCCTGTGTGTTTTTTCTTCTTCTTTTTTTCTGTTGGCTTTTTTTTTTTTTTTGGTTTTTTTTGTGGTTTGGGGGGGGGGGGGGGGTGATCTCTTTTCGGTGGTAATACGTGGAAAATACACCAGTATTGAAAGGGTAATGAACAATAATATCGAATATGGTACCAATGGATTATTCTCAAAAGATTACGCATGAGTTATTCTTTTTCTATTTCTGGAATATTGATAATCAATATTTAACAGCTGATATATTGAATATATGCGGTTATAGGCTTTTCTCTTCAGATTGATTGATTGATTGCTCTCTGATAAAAACTCACTTGAAGAGAAAAATGGAAAATTCTATTCTATAACTTGTTTGAATGAACAAATATATAGAATAAATATATAATCAATCTTCTTCAACAATTTAAACTTTTGGATTAGGTATTCATGATAGGGAGACACTCTTGTGAACATATGCACAAGTTTATTTGACAATTTGGTACACGTGTAATCAAGTAGATATGGGTGTGCTAGCTTAGCTTAGATGTGCTGCCTTGGTTCCTCTTGACTATATAAGTAGTAAACATACGTTTCAACCATTTCTATCTTATAGTTAATTGAGAGCAGAGGGATAAGGAAGCAAAGCTCTTGCATTTCTCATGAACTGCGGAGTCGTATTGGGCTTCTATTGTTGGGGTTGGGAGTTCTTAACTGCCCTTCTTCTCATGTCATCCATCTCTTAACTATTTACTATACTATTATCGATCATCAACTTTCTTAATTCCTAGTTTATAAATTAATTTCTATCTAGTTTAATTTAAAATTTTTGGATAGAATATATAACAAGAAATCACGAAAAATTATCTTTCTTTTCCTCTCTATTGATCTTCTTGAAAGAAAAAAAGAAATAGATGATGATGATGATGGAGCCTGAATGTGAAAGGAGTTTGCTTGAATATGTGAGGAAGTCATCACCACCGCCTTTCTTGTTGAAAACCTACATGCTTGTTGAGGATCCCTCCACCGATGAAGTCATCTCCTGGAACGCCGAGGGGACGGCGTTTGTGGTTTGGCAGCCGGCAGAGTTTGCCAGAGACTTGCTCCCAACGCTCTTCAAACATAGCAACTTTTCCAGCTTTGTCAGGCAGCTCAACACCTATGTATGTTCACTATTTTTCCAAGTCAATCCTCTCATGAAATTTTCTTGAATTGGTAACATAATTATATTGAGTCCATATACAAATTGTAGTTTTCTATTGATCGTAAATACTTTGGAAGGGCTGCATCGAATACTAACCGAATAACACAAGTCATTTCTCTTACAAATGAATCGTTTTGCAACCTAATTATTCAGATTGAATTGTCTAATAACAGGCATAAAACTTATTTTGCTGGTAACAGTGAATATAGAAAGTTCATATGATTTAAGCTTTATTTTGCATGATTTCTCATGTAAATAATTTGTTAGATTGAATATCATTATTTTTATCCCTGATCTTTGCACTAGGATGGTCGTTGGATATACTTGAAGTCTATGTACATGACTAAATTATGTGTCTGATAAACTATTTTGGTAACGTTCAATAGTGAAAGTTGAACTATTCTTTGACACATACTTTCCTGGCCAACCCCACAATGGAAAAAAAAAATTCGACAGATTCTTTTCATACGTACAATTCATATTCTTTATTTGTTAGTGATGATGATTTAATAATGGTGGTTGTTATAAACCAATCCATGATCTGTATGTGGAAAGCCAACGGTAGCATGTAATATGGAGTGGGGACAATTAACAAGATTGTTGGATCATGATAATTGGATGAAAATTTGGCAAATGATCAGCCATGGCGCACGTAGAGAGCAACAAATAGTACATAGTGACGTTACTTTCAGGCATAAAAATTCCATCCAAATGTAAATGCTTGTTTGCCATCTTATTAATCTATTTCCGAATATGTTATGATTGATTTTTGTGAAAACTCAGGAGGCAAAAGGAGGATCAAAAACAAAATAGCATTAGAGTTAGGCAAAGTATGAAAACGACAATGGTGAATAGTTGGATTGACTTGTTCAAATGAGTACTTTGTACGTCTGACTATGAATACTAAAATCTTTTTGAACAAGGATATTCCCAAAATATTCAAAATTTCCTTGATTTTCACCATCAAGTTATGAAAAAAAAAAAAAAGAACTATGAAATCCAGTTCCTCAAGAATATCCTCTTAGGAGTCAAACCAAAACAAGTAAAACATTTTCTCTCTCCCCAAACCCATACAGCCAAATCATAGTGATTTTTTTACACGAGCAAATCCAAAATTACACGGTACATAAAATAATATCTCATGTAATTTAACGTATGCTTAAGTTAATTATTAGTAGCCGCTCTGTAGACAACTTTATACATGTACACTAATTAAAGTACAAAATAAGCATTTATTACTGTTTCAACATACAAATTTCCTAATAATTCTTGTTCTGATGTTTATGATTTCAAAAGGGTTTTCGCAAAGTTGCAACAAGCAGATGGGAATTCAGCAACGACATGTTTCGAAAAGGAGAAAGGGATCAGCTCTGCGAAATCCGTAGAAGAAAAGCATGGACTAACAAAGCACAAACCAAGGCACAACAAAGTCATCAAGCCACAGCTTCAGCTCCAAAGGATAATCAATCCGATGAAGATCAAAGCCAAAGGTCATCATCAACTTCATCATCATCAGAGTACACCATCCTCATTGATGAAAACAAACGCCTCAAGAAGGAGAATGGAGTCTTGAGCTCTGAGCTTTCAACCATGAAGAAGAAATGCAAAGAACTGCTGGACTTGGTGGCCATGTATGCTGATGAGAAAAAAGATATTGATGATGATGAGTTTGATGAGAGACCAAAGCTTTTTGGTGTGAGGCTGGAAGTTCAAGGAGAGATAGAGAGGAAGAGAAAGTTTGCAGAAATTAGTCAAAGTGCTAATGTTTTTCTGTTTCAGTCATGCAAATAAGTGTTGTTAATTTGTTAGAGAATTTTAATTATCTAAGTAGTATAAACATATCATGTTAATGTATTCGAAGACACAAATTAAATTGTAAATTAATCTCTATGTTTCTTGTATAGGGTTATCCATAAAAATGGCTAACCCTTAATAATAGAAGGGAGGTTCTAAACTATTCCGTTTAATTTGCATTCTAACATTGTCTCAATTATTGCTTTATATGATGAAATTAATTTGATAACAATAGTTAAATGATAAGCACAAAATTTGGATTACTCTAATTTACCAACTTATAGTTTGAATATATTTGTTTAAAAGAGACCATATACACTACATCACATAATATGCACATTCTAATGCATTCATTATTTCTTAGCCCATGCTAAATTGGAACCTAGAAATAGACTAATCACTCTCTGTCCTTTGTAACTTTCTTTATCTCACCTAGCACATCATCCTATAGTTTAAGCAAGTTGAAGAGATACAAATAGTTGGAAATTGTGCAAGATAAGTTGGCCATTCAAATTTTTGACATGCTACGTTTCATAAAAATGGATTTTGATACAAAAGTACTAAGTAATTTATTTTTAGTGTACTTGACATGCATTTAGGCTTTTCATAGATGTCCTAAAACTTAAATTTTACCAAATTCTGAAAACTTGACATGTATATTTAAAGTTATGCATCTTAACAATATAAAGGAATTTATTCAATATAATTACTTAATTTTTCTTTAGAATAGAATCTCTTAAAGTAACTAAAATAATTTTGTCCAAAGTAGTTAATTAAAATGAAGCTATTGAAGCAAATAAAACTAAATATGGTTAATGAAAAATAGATGCCGAATATATAATTCGGTACAGTGGATTGGCACACAATATATAGGACACAAGTTAACTTAAAACTAAAGGAATAGATTGAAATTCTTTTTTTTTTTTAACTTGCAATTCATTGTTTACATGATCTAAATGACCTGATCAACCTGATTATACCCTGTTTTAAACTTTAGTTTTGATAATTAATTACCTTTCCCAATTCCTAAATAATTAACAAACAAACATTTGTCTTAAGTGATAATATGGTGTAATTTGTCCAAAATAATAATTAACATTAAAAAATATCATTTTATGAAAATATTCTTTCTGAAAGATATTTCAAAGAAAAAAACATTAAGTGCATTAAAGGAGTTAGATGACCATGATTCTTGACTAGCTAAAGTCTAACGAGTTTACCTAGAATTAGCTAAGACGTAGCACTAAGAGCTTCTAGATGGATGTCATCAATTTGTCAGGAATGTTACTTCCAATTGCAGAGAACGTTCACATTCCATGTTTTCTTACGCCTACAATACAGTCTTGACTTTTGTCAAGCTTTGAGTGACATAATTTCTTACAATAAACTGCAAACATTTTTTGTTGAAATTCTGAAGTGAAAGATTTGACTAAATCAAACTTAAAAGATATGTAGTTGTGGAATAGACATTTGTGCTCACTAGATATATGTGGAGAGAGTGACATCTAACATCACGGTGACTTCAATTCTTAGCTCTTTTTTATGTATATTTTGGATATTACGAAGATACCAGATAAAGTTTTTATCGAGTTGAGATTATATATAGGAGTAAAAAGTTGAGATTTTTAACTTCTACGTGACGTTTAATAAAACTATATGTAAGTTAATATCTCAGGACGTTCATTTAAGTAACTGTGTAGAGAATAACATTTAATATCATGGTGATTTCAATTTTTATTTTATTTTTTGGTTAATTGTTTAGCTGATTGTGCACCATGGAATATTTTAAGATGATGTCCCACATGAGTGGAGATTTTTAGGAACAGAAGATCCTTTGATTTACATATATGGTCACTCGTTGAATTATATAGTGCATATTGGTTCATTTCTCAAGAATCATTTGATTTTCATACATATATTGGTTCATATCTCTATTGAAAGTTGAAGGACTTCAAGTGCAACTCTAATAAAAAATGTGGTCAAAAAATTTCCAATCAATTTGTTGGTACGTAATTTTTTGTCACCTCTCAAAAATTCAAAAAGATGAAGGAAAAATGAGAAAAGGAACATTGAAATTGTGAGTTGATTGTGGAAACAAGCATTCTTCTTTGACTGCATCTCTCAGTTTGGACTGTGGTACATGGAAACGTTTTATCAGTGTACCTAGATGTCCATAATTCAAAGCATAATCTTGACAAACTGGACTCTCAATTTAGGTAGCGTTGAGAATTAGTAGAATTGATTTAATGGGAATGCAATGAAAATTTGTTAAAGATAGCATTCTTTCTCAGGATAATATGTCAAGTCTGAATGTCACGCCCTAAGCCCGTAGGCCTAGAGTGCGAGTTAGAGTTTCAATAGCCAAGTCTAACTATTTGGGTTTCATCTTCGTTACCCCAATATTGATATTTCAAGTTGGACTTAAATTCTTATACTCAACTTATACATTAATCTATGTTACTTAACTTTTCTGACGTGAGACAGGTATCATACTGAGTGTTCATTGTAGTTATCACTTAACTTATCATTCTGATCAAGATGGTGATGGTTAATTCAAAGGGCACCATTCCACGATCCATTTTAACCTGGTGAAATGGTCAAAAAAGTATAAAGAGGTAAAAGAAAAAAAATGTCATGTTCAAACTTCTATTTATATTTAGAAATTGGTAATCTACATGATGATTTTCTCGGATACTTCAATTATGTGAATATTATCATACTTAGGTAGAGACGAGACCTATTGTGAGTGAGTGCAGATTTTCTTTTTTGATGTATAGTAAGGGCGAATTATATTAATAATATCTTCAAATTAAGATCTGATAACTTATAAAATTTATGATAAATGAAGCTACAAAAAAATATCAGTTGTGCTATTGATGTGGTTCAGTTTATGATTTTCTATGATGATCGAGGAATATCGTTTATATATACAATATTGATGAATGGTTTATGATAAAAGACAAATAAATATATTTTAAATTTACAGTGGGGAAATGCGCGCGCGTGTCTATACACACATACATACATACATACATATATGTGTGTGTATGTGTGTGTGTGTATTGAAGTGGGGCCTTTGTAAGAAAAATTCAGAAGGAAAATTCTAAATTTCTTAACGCTAGTTTGCAATTTCCCAAACTCATGAGGTACTTGTTTTGAAAAGTATACCACGAGTTCTCTTTTCTATATGCATATTTACTTGATTTGACCAAAGATGTAAGTTTAATAAAGACTTGGCTTAATCCAATAGTGAATATTATGCTATAGCCCACTTTACACCATCATATTTTAACTAATCAACATTTATTCCATGGTTAATTCAACGAACTAGAATCTAACATTCTTTGATTTTTGTCATGACTATTGACAAATTCAACATAACTATAGAAAATATTATTGGTGATGATTGAGAAAGTAACTAAGAGAACTTTTTTTTTAGCAAGTCCATACTATTATTTTTTTTAAATCACATTTTATTAATCAATTTTGATTAGAAGATATTTACCACACACAATTTGAGGTAAGATTCTAAATTTTTGCCAATCATACGCAATTTGGATTATAACTTTCAATATACTTAACACCTAACTCCCTCTTTTTTCCTATTATCCTAACTGTCAAGGTCAAGATTCGAACTTCTCGACTTTTTAGTGGGAGGAAAGATCCCTTGGCCTACTTGATAAAGTTCTTATTCAATCATATGCTAATTCATGTTTTGTTATATATGGTACATGTTTGTGGTCCAAGAATTTCAATATCTTATGATGTGAAAACGATAAGACGAAAAAAGATAATGATTAAATTCTGATGTATTTACAAGAAAACTTTTATCCTAATAATCTGTGGTGTATTCTCACAGAGGCTTTTCCAAAAAGCTACAAAGAATCTTTTGTTCCTCTAATTTGGAAACAAAATCAACCACGTAAATGGGTGGTACTAAATGTCAGAAGAATAGAAGTATGCCTAAAATTAGTACTAATTTTTTAGGGAGTGAGAGTCACGCTTTGAATTTGTTGTAAAGACTTAGCATCAAATCAATCCAAATTTTCAATCTCAAGCTAAATCAGTTGTCCCCACCACCGAAGACATCCCCCCTAACCCGCCCCACCCCCCCCCCCCCCCCCCCCCCCCCGCCCCCCAAAAAAAAAAAAACACAAAAAAAAGTAAAATCCAATTGATATGTTTCTTCACTTTCTTGCATACATATGACGCCATATCTTGTGCATGCATGTCATTTTTATCCTTTTTTCACGCTAAAACCGCTGAAATCTGGAGAGTATGATGGAAGGAAGAATAGTATGATTCTATAGTTTCTACCAAATTTTACAGGTGAGGTGTGCACAAGTTAAACAGATTTGCCCTAAATTTTCTAATATTTTGAATATTATAGCAAATTTTAAAGTTAACATATTTGACTTATATTTTTCAATGATTTGAGTTTTATTAGTAGAGAATATATGTTACTCGTATTTAGCTAAGATTTTCTAATAATTAGTATTATTAGTAAAGATTTTTTCGTTTTGATACCATACTTATCTTCCAATAAGTTGAATATTACTAGTACAACATTTTGATGCTATGATACCATTTCAATTTTTCAATAATTTGAATGTTACAAAATTAAAAAAAAAAATTCTGTTATAATGCCATAACGTAAAACCTCCCTTAATTTTCAATTTTAATTAAGAGAAATTGTATTGTATTATTTTTATTTGATGAATTCTGGAAATATTGTTGACAATTTCCAATTTTGAAAGTTGGAAGATCATTTGGATTTGTTAATCATTTTGATTTGTTAATTTTGTAGCAGCAAGTATTATTATAACATGTTGAAACCAAATTTCATGTTTGTTCGAGTTTCCCCGACACCTAATATGAGGTAGATCAACTGGCAGCTAACCAGACACTACAAATGGAATTCTGGCCATCCTCCCAACAGCTTTAGCTTTTGGGTTGATTAGTATCAGAGCCATGTTTACCCACGCGGCGGGCAGGGTGGTTATCGGTGAGATCAAAGGTTCGAGTCTCCCAGACGTCTAATACGGGCAGACCGGAGGGTGATTGGTGAGGCCAATATCATATTTTCAGTTTGCTCAGTTAAATTTTTACCCATATTGCACCAAAATTCTTTGATGTCATTGATAATATTTGGACAAAACTTCTGCCCCTCCCATTTTCCCCCCATTCCTTTTTATCATCTTCGGCTAGATCTCGCCATAAGAAAATGAAAACCAAAATAAAGAACGTGACCTGCTAAGGAGAGTAAAAAATATAAGTCGTCACATAATGCAATGAAGCTATGAAATAAATTCCATTAAATTAGATAAATTTATACTACAACTAACCAGTGCAAGGGGTATACGTCAATTTGTATTACTGTACCACTAGAGGAAAGAGGTTCCATTGTACGTGACAATATAAGCCACCATCCACACAATGCACACCAACAGGCAAGACTAGTACATCTTTGTCATCACAACGTAGTCAACAACTATATCCATACAATGTTTAGAATAGGAGTACATAAAGTGATCTGGACCATTTATTATAAATTGGTCCATTCTGGAAACTCAATTGTACTATACAATCACGACAGGCAATTGTTGAGGCCCTTGGTCCCTTGGTTCCAACAGGCAATCAAGAAGGAAATGTATTAAATACACCACGTGCATTGTCAAATGGTACACTAGAATCAATAATTTATCATCACGTAGTTATGGTGGACCACACCTTATACTACTTGGTGATATGTGATTGGTTCTAGTGCGCCACACGTGGTGCACCTAATACTTGTTGCCATTGACAACCTTCTAACATATCTACAGCTAGGCTATTTACATCAAAAGGAATTCCATTGCTTGCAACAGAATTACAATCTTGGAATATAAAAAGACCCCTCATCACCAAAAAAACAAGAGGGGATTAGATTCCGTATAATGTAATGGTCGATGGTACATACCTTACGAGTTAGCAGCAAAATGGTTAAAGATTGTCTCAAGTGTTGATTGGCTGATACTGTACTCTGAGATGCCCAGAAAATTTCTGCAGAAATGAAATGTTACATATGATCACCACTGAAAATTGAAGAAAATGCTGACAAGTTGAGCAGAATGGCGTATTATATAGCACCTGTTACGCTCTATGTGACCAAAAACATCAGCAAGCGAGAGATCTTCTCCACAAGGCAGCTGCAACAGTATGAAGATAAATCACTAACAAATCAAAGATCCATAAGCAAGCATATATAGAATCTATGTATGAGTTCAATGGTTGATGCATCAGCTTGTGTTGTGAAATGTTTCAACTGCGGGAGAAACCAATTCATACACTTTTCTCATTGCCTGCAAAGCTTACAAGTTATTGTTGGTTTAGTTTCATTTACCGATTATGTGCTGCATTGTGGAATTCCTTTTGGTATTCTAGTTCACCCTTCCATATTGCTTCGAAAAGATATCAACTGGGTTCCAAATCTAATACACTGATTTTTACTAATTATCATATAATCTTGTGGCTGTCTTAAGATGACATTGAAACCAGATTATAGACATTTCAGAAACTACAAGATTCAAATCAAAGGATGAAACTGCTGATGTTCCTTGAAGGGTCAAAGTACCTCAGAATACATTTTGAACATCAAATTTGTAAAACTGCTTCTCAAATTGAGATAAACGGAAAGAAACAGGGAAAGCTGGTTTGAAATAACTCATTTGCCGCTGAATGATATAAACAAACTTTTCATGTTGGTGAACAGATAAATAATCCACCTCACGCTAAGCCTTCACTTATAAAACTATGAGATGAAAATGGAGAACGCAAAAATTAGTATGCTACTCGCTCAAAACTCAAAAGTATCAATTATTCCCACTACTTACCAACTAAATATACTAGTGATCTCACCACAATCGAGTGTGCTTATAAGGCGGATAGTGGGGGTTAAGGGGAGAGATTTGGGTGGTTAGTTAATCCAGTGGAGGGCATTTTTGGACATACATATAATTTGACACTACACAAATTCAGCCTTTAGGCTTTATGTATTGTATAATATATTGATAAGTAAGCTGCCTTATCCAGTTGAGCAACCAGTTGTTGAGAGAGCAACCGGTTGGCTGAAATCATGGCTCATGAGGAAAGCAACGCCAAGAGGTGTTGTATGATCAGTATTCTTTGCCTAAGCCAGCAAAGGGTTTGCATAGCCTAGATACACTGCCCTATGTGTATTTTTGATTACCCAGTTGATGCTTTACTTCTTTTTTGTACTTCTACTACTGAACTGAATCAAAGTAGGGAACAAGGGCAAACCTGCACCTCATTTTGTGGTTGTCTCCTCCCCAAAAAAAAAAAAAATGGAGAACAAAGAACCGAAAGAAAGAAAGAAAGAAGAAAGAAGAAGAAGTGTTGATGAGCAAAAATATATCACATATTTATCAACAAATAAAACTAGGAAACTTGATATAAGAATGGTAATGTCAAGATGTTATGAATACAAGCAACTGATTAGAGGAATTTCATGCAGGTCATACCTGATATTTAGCACTCAATCCATTGCAACCTTGAAAGGCTGAGCCAGGAAACGATGACTGGATAAATACATCAATAGTGGAGAACTTTTCTTTGGTCAACCACCATTCCGAAAATACAGGCAGTGGGATACCACCTACAGTCATGAATGCCAACAGCTTTAGTATTTAGTAGAGAAAACCATAATATTACAAAAACATAATTAATCAACCCTGAGACGAAAAGGATCACACTTAACAGTGTAAAGTAGGCATTTGAAATGCAGTCAGAAAGCAGCAACTATTAGATTTTCAAATCAAAGTTCATTAATTAAAATTTAGTGATGCTCTAGTAAAAAGTTCAAAGTGCATAATGCTTGCCGAAGATATCAGATTCATCCAAGCAAAGGATCATATCTGGTCAGTGATAAAGAACTTGTTGGGGATTCTTGGGGAAGAGGAGATAAAGAGTACAAGAGATGGTCGAATGTCATATTATTATAATTATTCCTTTTGTAAGTAAAAAATTGATGCAAGGCGCGAACATACCATCACGGACCAATTGTTCTGATAACTGCTCACCAATTGCTCCAGAAGAAGCGTCAGTGCAGGCAGATACAAGAGCTTGTACTCTCTCTTCATTTCCAAGCCATTGTCCAATTGCAACTATGATTTCCTTGGATAAGCTAATCTCTGCAACAGATGTGCTTTCTGATGCTATAAAGTCCTTTCCTCCAATACAAACCTCAAGGTCACCAAGTATACTTCTTGGATGAGAGGGGATATCAAAGAGCCTTTCTTGTATTATTTGGCACAGATTTTCCATGTCTGTGATGCTTACTTCTGTAGGTTTGACCTGTTAATAGACATAAAGTATTTTTAGCCAACACATAAATAAATGAACAAACTAATTAACAGAGGCAAATACCTCTAGTTCAAGATGATTGCCAAATCGAGTTTTCAGATGCTGAGGACTTCCAATGCATCTAAGTCTGCCTCCAACCTTAACATACAAAGAAAAAAAAAAGTTTTTTTGGGTTGGGGTGGTGAGGGGGGAGTGGGGTTGTATTTACAAATTAGCACCACAAGAATTTGATCAAAGACTTATAACAAAGGTAAATACTACAGAATGTACCATGATCCCAATCCTAGTGCACAGAGCTTGTGCTTCACTCATGCTATGAGTAGTGAGAATGACGGCTGTTCTCCCTCGCCTGGTTGATAGCCGAGATATAACCTCCCACATGAATCTTTTGGCGATAGGATCCATACCTAAAATGTTCCAACATTTAAAACTGGTTGGTTAAGCTTCAGAAAACAAATTGTAGAAGCCGGATGAGCAAAATGATCTGCAGTTTCTAGCTGAGGACTGAGAAGGATGTGTTTCTAGCTGGAGACTGAAAGAGGGATGCGACTACATTGATAACTCAGGAAACGAAGTTATTATAAGAAACTACAATCGACGACAAGATTCTCTATAATAGACCATCCTTCGCCTACAAAAACTACTGAGTCTAGAGAAATAAAAACCTGGCAACTGCTATTAAGATCTGGATAGACTACCACCAATAGGCACAAAGCTAATGCTAATTTCACCTAACATAAAAACAAACATGCACAAAAGCTTTAAGCTTCCAAACGAGCATAAAAGCCATTGTACGTGTAAAAGTTTAATTATTATGTTTCACTTAACTTCTTCGAAGCCAATTAAATATTATTAGTTGTATTGGTGAAAGTAATTTCAAAGTTGCTGAATCACTTTCACAAATTTTCAGCCTAGGTGAAAGCATATAGCTGTGCCAGATAAGCTGCATGATTAGTGAGGTATGCATGTCCAGAAGCCCATTAATATCTACAAGGAGCTAAAGGAAAAAATACATTCATGGAATGAAAGAATCAAACAAAAGCAAGCATACGCATTAAAGAATAATAGAGGTGATTAATTACCAGTAGATGGCTCATCAAGAATGACAATAGGGGGATCTCCAATCATGGCAATTGCAACAGATAACTTACGCTTGTTTCCCCCACTTAATGCAAATGATGGTTTATTGGCATGCTTCAGCAAATCAAACTCCACTAATTTTTGTCTAACGACCTGTCCACAATAGTTATCAGCATTAATCATTCATGCAGTAGAACCACAACTAATGAAATCCAGATGGCAGACATTATAGTGAAACAGTAATTCAACCTCATGAATCTTATTCTAATGAACTTGACTCAATTTCAGCCCTGAAGTTGATGAATTGCATCTATTGCTAATCCCAATGAATTGTTAAATTGTCTATGGGAGGTGAGAAAATAATGATAAGAGATGAACTTGGGGATGAATTCTTCCATTATGCATTAGAAAATGCACAAAACCAAGTAAAAACTAGTTCCTAAATTAATGGACAAGCTTGAAGTAAAATGAAAACCGTTTTTTCCTCCAATATGCTTCCAGTTGAATTCCAAACTTAAGTTCATTAATCCCTAATTTCCAAGTCTCAAAACGTCCTAATTTCCAATCTGTCCAGCAGATTTTGTGTGTCCACTTGAGGCAAGAATGTCAAGGAAAGCAAAGATAATGACATAAACTTTCTTGATCATAAGCAAAAGAGTGATCCAAGTAATACACCAAAGAATCACTAGGTATCTATATCTCTCCATCCATGCCACCAAATAGGTTATTTTCTTTGTATAATCAAGGTTTAGATGTTGATTCATGGTACCAATGGCATCATCTACACCACATGACTGAATGACCAGCATTAATGCTCCAAGAACTTTATGTGAAAGTTCACCCATGAAACATAATTAGAAATATTAAGGACATACATCCTCGAGCTCAAATTCTGAAACTCCTTTTATTCTTGCATATAGCTCAAGATGTTCTTGGACAGTGAGAAACTCAAGCAGCGCATCAAATTGAGGGCAATAACCAATCTAAGATATCAGGAAAAAAATTATATAGGTCAGCCAAATGAAAAGTTGAATTAATAGAGAGATTAAAATAAAATAATAAGATACGTGAAAGAAAACCAGACATACATGCTGACGAGCAGCCTTTGGATTTGAACTTATATCTTTACCAAAGATAAATGCTGTTCCACTGCTTGGATGTTCTTCTCCTGAATTAACATATTCAGCAAATTGAGAATACATTTATTAATTTCCCACTAACTTATTCACCCTGTTCCCAAAGGAACGGAGAAACACACAATAGCAGAAGAATATGATATAAGAAGGGTATTAGGATAATGCAACATTGGTAAGAAGATTAAAAGTTATGCTCCTAAATAATTTGTCAAAACCTTGTGAGATATACCTTCATTAGGAAGTCCATATGTGCTTCAGCAGAAGCACAAATGAATAAAAGATAATTAAGCATGATGAGAAATTAAACAGATATCAGAAAAGTGTTGAACTTCAAAAATTTATGTATGACCTACATATACTGCAGACAGTTTTATTTCCAACAATGTGAATATGGACATCAAAGTCAAAGGCTGCACCCACATGTTGGGCTTATTTTAAAAATCCAGAATGCACATGAACAGGTATGCTAGAGCAGACAAATCATAAAATCACTCTCATTTTATAACAGCTTTAGCTTGTAGAATGTTGATAACTCAGCACAGTGGCAGAATAGCCAACAAAGGTTTGCTCCCCCCTCAACAGATTGAGCTTTTAAATGAGATGGTAATTCAGCATGCTAATACAACCCGGCAAAAAATCAACATCCAATACGACATTTTAAATAGTTTTATTAAGCACATCTCTCTCTCTTCTCAAAGAGCAGAAGCCTTTTTATATGAGGTCATAATTCGAACATACTTCATCAAATTGAGCAACCGAACAGTTTAGTTTTTACCAGATAACATGGACAGGGTGGTTGTCTTCCCAGCTCCGTTAGTTCCCAGAAAACCAAAACATTCTCCTTCCTGAACTGCGAAACTCAACGAATGAACTGCTACTTTTAGCCCATGGTTTCCTCCGGGGTAAACCTAAAATGAGAGATGTATTGCTGACAACTATAAGAGATACATCAACCTTGTCTTTAAGTAGTTTACAAGGGAAGATGAATCATGAAGGGGGAAAGGATGGTGAGAATAAAACTACAATCTAGAGAAAAAAACCACCGGTCACTGGGTTATATTCATATTCCAAACAAGACACGTAACCAAATATTCAATATCCCAAAAAAAATTCCTTGGAATACCTTCCGCAGATTGCGCAAATATATAATTGCACTATCAGTTGAACCCGAAAGCACCCTATTTCTTTCTGTTAGGACATCGATGTCTTCGTCAAATTCAAGCGCAACATCTCCTGAGGATGATTTCAAAAGGGGCTCTAACGAACTATCATAAGTTGCACGGGGATTCTTCATACTCATCCACCACTCATAAGCCGTTGCTAAATTGATCTTGTGAGGAGGCAAGAGTTCAAGCCCGAGTGTCAGAAGGAAATAGATGATAGCCTGTCAAATAAGACCAGTTATTATGAATTAAAAACCAACTAACTTTATATGATCAAAACGTTAACAGGAAAAGTACATCCCACAACCCGAATTCATTTGTACAACAAAATCCACCCACACCAATTTCTAAAATTCACAGGTCATTGACCAGAGCAATTTAAACCTCTGATACTCCAATTCTGCTGGTCATTGCTAGCTGACTAGCTATTACTGCCGCTCAGAATATGTACTTCCCCATCGAAAAAGGACAGTGTAAGGCTCAATATTTTGAGTCCAAAGTATTGATGATACTTCAGACTTTAAACATAGAAGAGATCACAATGCAATTCATATGCTCAGAAACTACTTTTGTGAACCGAGGAGACTCCAGCTATGAACTACCATATAATGTGATAGCAGCAAGACTACAAAAAACAAGAAACACAAACACCCAACAAATATGAAGTAGGTATTAATAAAAAGACATTCTTTTTGCTCAATTGTATATGACAACTGAGCTGATTTGTTCTATCTGACTTCATCCATCATTGTGACTGTTTCATAATGCCTTAGGTTGGCCAATAAATGCTGGCATAAATTTAACATTCTAAAAATGAAAATACATCAAGTTGTTTGAAAAGATCTAAAGGCAGTGTTCCATCAGCCATTAGAAAGAAGTTCATGATCAGTGGGTTCCACAATAATTTAGCTACCATTCACCTCTCGTGCAAATGAGAAAAGCTTGTGCTACTATAAATAGATTTTGAGGCTTGAGCAACAAACATAGTGCAGCACCTAACTGCAAACTTGTATTCAAAGAACCAAGTTAAGGGCAGCACCTAACTGTAAACTAGTGTTCAAAGAACCGAGTTACCAATAGAACAAAGTTAATATACAAATATCTAGAATTACAATCATGCAAACGAAATAACCAGAACACCCAAAACAAGAAGGAAAAAGAGCATAACCAACATAAAATCTTGCGCAGAAAAATTAATTCTATAAGAGTCGAAATTAGTAATATGTAGTAACAAGATCATCTGATGTGATCATGAAATCAGAGAAGCACCTCTGCAGCCAAGTAACAAATGGAAGCACCCGTGACATTCCAATCAAAAACTCTACTACTAGATCCATTCTTCATTCCCTGTCTTAAAAGTGCTAATGATGATAGTCCATCAGCAAAACAAAATCCAGGTGATAGCCGGAAGAAATTCTGGAAGAAATGAATCCAATGGTTAGAAAGGCGAAAGAAAGCTATTATATTCATCATTATATTGTTTAGCAAAACCCTGCTAAAGTTAGTAAGAAACTTGTGTTACCATGATATGCTCCATGACTGTCTCTCCATGATATGCTCCCTTATTTAGTTTACCTTATTTAGTTCCCCTTATTTAATTCGTACATATATACTTTTCTATTTAGTCAGAATATGTATACAGACGTAGTTTATCTTCCTATTCAGTCAAAATCTATATATAGACAGATTTTATAGCTGTAATTTAGGACAGATTGATAGCTGTAATTTAGGCTTGAATATTGCACATTTGTGCCTATATAATGAGAGAAATCCTCACAAATGAGGTATTCAATCAAAAAGATCATTTTGACAACTTGTAATTAATCATGCATCAACCCAGAGAAGAACAAAGTCCTAGTGACTGTATCAAAAGGGGACAGTTTCATCTAGGAAGACTCACAAGTCTGTAACAAAGAATTCTTTATTAAAAAGAAAATGATGGAATGTGATGTCCCAGCACACGAAACATCCAAAAAATGGTTAATCTCTTATGAGGTTAAAACATATTAAAAAAATATATATCATTAATAAATCTATAAGAATAGTGAGGAGACACTCAACCTTCAAAAGTTCATTTGACTTATGGCATGTAAAACCTTGGAGGTGCCATAGGTATAAATAAAGTATAGCAAGTACCCATCAAATGCTTAAATGGACAGCTTTACCCTTAAGGAAATCTATACAAACTAAATAAATTTTCTCTCATTTCAAACAAATCCAATTAGGGCTCCAGCAATTTGACACTTTAAGAAATTTCCATTGTTAAGGCAATAGTTCAGTTTAAAACAGAGATGTAATGAAACAGGTATTACTGCTTTATGCACACAAACCTTCAGAAGCGAATTGACTCGTTCTGTTGTCTTTATAAGCCCCATTATGAATGATATAACCATAAGGATGAGCCCACTGAAAAATTGGACCAAAAGTACTATATTCTGCAAGAATATACTCAATATTAGTAACAAAAAATAAAGAAAAAGATGAAATATTCAAATATCTGACCGTAAATATGTACCTGTGCCAAGCTGTGCTCAGAAAAGAAAAATGTGAGGCAGTAGGTTGATGATGCAACTGCTAATCCATATTCTAATAACATGATTACAGTGGGGAAGAAGGAATCCCTTCCAATAAACTGATCAAGACCTACCAAAACAAAACCAAATTGTTGCTATGATGTAAACTGTCTGGAATAGGAATTAGATAGAAGTTATAAGAGGATCTGGTAAGTGTTAAAGAAGTTTTCCTCAAAAACACCACTACTATTTCTCCTAACATAAATCATGAATCTAACTTGTACCACTTTGAAAAGCACAAGGACCGGTTCTCGTGTGCTTCTTTATTAAGCTGTTTAAACAGTTGAAATGCTACTTCTACCTTGAAAGCTTTGAAAAGCAATTCATTCTGCAAAAGCATGTCCAGGGCTGCTTCCTGGATCAGCTTTTTCAAATTAAGTAAGCTAAAAGCATTTCAAAAGGAAATGAAAATACCATAAAAAAAATTTTAGCTTGGGGGGAAAAAAAGAAAAAGAAAGAATCAGCCTAATTTAGGCAAAAGAGAATAGACACACATTTTGAAAGAAAGAATTATTTAAGATCCAGAGGATCGGCAAGCATAATAATGACTTGATTACAATTGTGTATAAGCACATAGCCATTCAGGGTATGATGAGTGGTGATCTTGATAGTCCCAGTAGTCCGGCAAGCTTTGTCTGGCTTGTCAAATTGTCATGTTAATAATCGGGAAAAAAAGAAAATGGAGGAATGTAACTATTCAGTTTGACAAACAAAAGAAATTAAAAAGAGGGCTAAAAGCATTCAATACTGGAAGTTGCTTTGTAGGTCTCTCTAGGACAACTTAAAACTACCAAGTCATTTTTTGTAGTTTAGCTTATTTGCGGTGACTTATAAGCACAGTAGAACTTTATTCTAAATATGGATTTTTCAGTCAGACATATGATAAATCAGTATGAACACAACCATCAAAATACTGATGAAACAGCTAAAAATGAACTCAGAATAATGAAATGAAAAGTTCTTTGATATCTCTGTGATGAAACACATACATACATTATGTATGTATGTGTATATTAATATACATATGTATATAACTACATACTTACATACATACTTGTGATGCACACATGTATGCATGCATTTTGTGTTTATGTATGCATGTGCTTACATATTACATCCAATTGACAAAGAGGCAATTAATTTAATAGGAAGCATTCTACCATAACTATACAGGAATCAAAGTTGTATAGATCCAAATGAAATCACATACCAAATATGGAAAAGAGAATGATTGCAATTGATGAAGGAAATAAGAAGCTGATGAAGTCCCAAATATAAGTTGAAGCCCAATAGGCGAGTATAGATACCTGAGTGTGCAATAACTGTTAAAAAGAACAAACAATACAAATGCAAAAAATAGCATTCAATCCAGAAACTGAAAATTTCACAGAAACTGTAAGATACCCCACTAATCAGCTGTTGATGCTTAGCTTTTACTTCATGTTCCTGCATCAAAGAGGATTTATCTTAGACATTTCAATGGTCACAAAATCATGATAGTGGTTAAGTTCTTAACTAATTTACAACAGAAACTCCCCAATTTCTTTCAGTCTGGGTACTTCAATGAGCAAGAAATGATAGTAAGCCATAATCTTTGGGATCCTTGCATATTATGTAAACAACACACTTTCCACAACTGATACACTCAAAAAGATTTAATGAAAACAACATACTTTGCATATTATGTAAACAACACACTTTGGGGTCAAAGTAACATACAATAGGGAACTAATAAAACTGGATATAATGAATGAATTAAGCTTCAAAAAGATTTGGAACTTTTTGGCTTTCAACTGACAATTTTTCACTTTGAATATGCTATCCAATTTATAATAGGAGATAGTTGTTAAAATTTCAACTGCTTATGGGGGTAACAGAAATGGAAACAGTAAATTACACAATTAAGATACCAAGGAGGGTGGGGATGGAATTGCAGGACAAGATTAAACATCCTAAAACTTGTCTAGCCTAATTCATGAATGTTGAAAAGCTGGGGGAAGGGGAGGGGGAGAAGCGACTACCCACCCTCAGTAACTTGTGGCTCCGCACTGCTCACAAGAATTACAATATCAGGGAGTAAATCATCATACTTGCTTTATATTTCCGTCTAAAATTGATAGAACATATTCAGGAAACAATTCTCATACTTCTATGTTTAATAGCAAAAATACACCCAAAACATTTTTAACACAAATGAAAGCAACATATCTAAATCTCAAATTCTTCTGCTCGAAAGCAACATATCTAAATCTCAAATTCTTCTGCTCGATAAAAACAGATAATATGGTCTTATTAGATGACCAACCACCAAGCTTGGTGTAGTAACTCCAGACATGCACCTATCATCTATTTCAAGAAAGAGCTAAGATAAATTACCTTCACGATGGCCACAGCAAAAGAGGCAGGAATAAATGAAAAGGCAATATTAACAACAATAGCAGCTGAGAAGGCATCCAGATCCTACAAATACCGTATTCTTGGTTAAAAGTGAATACAAGTCAGACTGCAGATACAGATAATTAAATAACAGAAAAAAATCAAAATTAACTGCAGAGAGCCAGTAAGCAATGTATAATAACCCATGGATTTTTCTACTGAAAATAAAAGTCATGAAAGTTGTGAAGTAGGGTTTTTTACAATTTGAGTCACCACATGAACATAAATACTGGTCAGACTCCACGAGGTAGAGAGGAATATGACTTCTGCACTTTTGAACCCAATACAAAATTCAGGAGAAAAGTTCTCCAATGAAGCTAATAAAAATATCAAAAAGCCCAGAGATTACCTCGGATTCAGACTCAAGTTTCCAGATCCCAAAAAAAAAAAAAAAAAAAAGGCATGAATTCGGGCATCTAAACAGTAGACGTGTCACTTAAGGCTAACATACTGCTTATACAATACCTACAATATCCCAGACACATATTCAACCAAGTAATTAGCATTCCATGAAAAGGTATACGGTTAATAGATCCATCATTATTATATATCACTTCTGTTGCACATTAAAAATTGCACAGTAAGCAAATCGTACATGACGCTGCAGATGCTGACTTTCCGTCAATGGCAGAGGATGATTACGCGTCGTTATAGTCATATTCTCATTGGCAGTAGCAAGCCTCAGGATTGCTGAGTGAATCACATTGATAAATGTTGGAGCAGCATGCTGGCAAGTACTATTATGCAAAACAGTGTATCCTATCGTCCCATCATCAGTCTGATTATCCATTACAATTGCTCCGTACCTGCATTTGTTGCACGCAATTGTTTGATAAATGAAGATCAGGAAAGGAAGAAAACAATTAGAGGCTTTCAATAGGTTGAATCAGGTAACATAGAAGCTCAATATTGCAATATCAAGAAAACAACACAAGTATGCCCCCCCCCCCCCCCCCAAAAAAAAAAAAAATCCCAAACCAACTCTGCTCTTTTCCTTTACTGCAATGGAAAACAATGCCAACTTTTCCGGAATGAAATGCTTTACTTTTGAAAAGAAATTAATGTAAAAGTGATTCAAGCTCATCAAAGGGACCTATCTCTTGTAAGCTCCCTCCCCCCCCCCCCCCCCCCAAAAAAAAAAGAATCTTCTCCTCAAAATTGTAAAAAAAAATCTTCACTTTATTGCTTAAACATTGTGTTCTTTCAATTTCTAGATTAAAACTTCATGCTGAGTCAAAATAGTTAGATCAATTTGAAACAGGTGTAATACAAAATAGGGCAGCTATGTCATCAAACAGAAACCCTACAAAACTAATTTACAGCAGATCGTGTTTAATTAATTGTTTGTCCGCCTTCTCCTTTTGCTTTTATTATGGAGAGACAGAGTCACTAATTGCAAAAGCTGATAAACAAACTCCCAGAGCATCCCTTAAAACCCTTTTCTGTTGGTTCACTAAATTAATAGAAAGCCAGTAGACATTTACAGAACACTTTATCCATGATGTGCTGAGTATTCACAATGAGATTTTAGCCCATGCATGACCTGTTATTATTGCAGGATCACTAGTCCACAATCTTGTCAACCTTCTTGTTGAGTATAAGCATGATCACAAAGAGCAGAACAGAATGGTGGAACAAGGTGCTCATCAAAGGGTGAAAATAATACTTGAAAGAGGCGAGGTTTCAAGGATGGAAACGAAAACAAAGCATCAATTAATCTAGGACCAAGAAGAAAAGTTAAATAATGGTAATAAATTATGTTCTACAAAAGAAAAATAGAATCAAAATGTATACAGCCTTAAATTCAGGAATAAATATGGAAAATAAGTAGAAGCCAAATATAAACTTGAAAGAGCATAACATGCATATTTCTCTAATATTTAAAAAAAAAAAGAATTCAGATGAAACTAATGCAATCAGAGTGAATCACAAAATCAGTAGTAGTAAAATAATTAAGCTGTTCAAAGAGGTTGTCCACAATGATGTACTGCAGCTAAATGAGATATAAAATCACATACCTTGACTCGTAAGATTCATTGAAACTAGACATTAGATATTCACTCATTTCAAGCAGGACTGGTCCCAAATTTGGCCCTGCAGCCTGAATAGCATCGTTCAATGCCTTCTTTGAATCAGGGAACTTGTATGAAGTCTTTCTAACCTTCTGAATCCAACCCCCTTTCAGATGCTTTGTAACCTGCAAAGATAACACAATGAAGGCAGCAGAATGTTATACACTGATTTTTTAGTGGTGGTGGGGGCTGATGATCCATCTGAAGCCGTAAAAACTATACAAACCTCTTCAGCAATTGGCCATGACAGATTAAAAGGTATGGGACCTCCACCTCCACCGCCGCTTAATAGAGGATTAAAGTGTGAAGTTGTTAAAGTTATCGATTGCTGTTCGGGATGCGGCTTAAGATTGAGAAAGAGAAGACCAATGAATAAGAAGACAGCAGGAATTAACAGCTGGAAGACAATGGTTTTCCGATCTCTATGAGCTGATATTGCTCTCTTAATAATTAAAGCTTTCGAATGTTTCCAAAATGTAGACCTTGAAAGCACAAAACAGCAGCAACACTGCATACCCAAGAACTTCAACACACTTATAACAGTTGCAAAAAATAGACTACATGCCCTACCGACTGTGGTAATTAGAAGTCCAGCAACTTTAAGAAAATTTCCACATTTTTTGGAATGGGATACATGGTGTGGGGCATAATTTTGACAAGACTCAGAAAAATTAGAGTTAGATGAAGCTGAAGACTTGTTCTCTTTGAGGCACTCAGCCTCATCAAAGTCACCCCCTGCTACTCTCAGGAAAACTTCCTCTAGAGTAGTGACAGATATACCATAACTCTCAATGCCAATACAGTCGTCATCCTCATGACTTGTAGGTTCAATGTTAGGGTTTGATCTTCTCGTGCAATGCTCTATTTCTCGAAACATGCTTTCAAATGATGACGAGGATGAAAGCGGAAGCTTAAAGGAAATTTCAGTTCCAACCTGTAATGGTGAAAAGAAAAAAAAACCACACAGTTATTTAAACAGATGCAATACCTCTATTATTAATAATCAGTCTCGCTTACATTTCCAATTGTCATATTTATCACACAAGAGACTACTTAAAAGAAGTGATGTCGCGTATAAGCTGTTGCCAAAAAAGTTGCTGCAGTAAACATGTTTCATCAGTTTACCCAAAAGCCAAGATGCAGTCAGGGAGATACCTCACTCACACATGTTGCAGATGGAATATGTTTATACACAATATCAGCCGCTACAGAAGCAGATGGTGCAGTCTGAAAGAAGAAGTTACTTATGAGGCTAATAGAAAGGGAACAAGGCCTTTCATATGAAAAAAAGCTGATAGAAGAGTACTATATAATTTGAATTGACAACACTGCACCTTCACCAAGGTAAGAGTATAACCAACCCCATACTGATGCTTCAAGAAAAGGGAACTGTAAAATAAGGAAAAGGTCAAGCTAAGGAATTAAGCAAAGGACTTCCCAATTATATAACAGTTCCTTTAAATTAAATATTCATAACAGGACATGCCCTAAGCTTCCATAACCAAGCATAAAGATGCTTTTCCTCACCCTTTCTTTTTTTCCCCCCATTTCCTGGTGGAATTTCTTCATTTTCTGTCAAATAAGGAGGTGGTCCTGTCCACAAATTCCATACATATTTTTATGAAATCACTGACAGTGTATGCTATCCTTCATAGTAAGAGACATGGACTGTTTGTTTTAACTCTTTCCACTCAATACTAGAATCATAAGTTGATATTTCTTGTCAAAGCAAACTTTTGGACAGTTTGCATGCATTTATTTAGTTCTTCAAAAATGTAACACTTCACATTATCGAGGAACTTTGCCATTTTTAAACTTAAGTATAGATTAAATGCATAGAAAAACCGGAAATACGCAAAAGAAGCAAACAATGGCACGACATTGAGAATGACACTAGCCAATATACATCATTGGATCACAGGAAAGTACCTTCCGCAGCATTTCAAAGACCCATTAGCCATGATAGCTATGCGATCTCCCAGTACATCAGCTTCATCCATGGAGTGAGTTGTTAGTAATATTATTCTTCCCTTCTTAATTCTTTTTATCAATTGCCAAGTCAACCGCATTGAATATGGATCCATGCCACTGGTAGGTTCATCAAGAACAATGACCTGTGAAAGCGAAATAATATGATTATAGAAAATTTTAACAAGACAGAATAGTCAAAAATGTTCCAAAACTCATACTCACCTTACTATTTCCAATCAGTGCAATCCCAAGGGACAATTTTCTCTTCATACCTCCAGAAAGAGCCTTGACAGTAGTACCAATTTTGTCTGCCAGTCCCACCTGATGAAACATCAATTACAAGCATGAAACAAGATAAAACAATAAAGCCTTGTTAAGCTTGTCACCCAAAGGGGGCTCTAACTGCACCTGGAAACAAAAGATAGTAAGACAGATAATCAGGGGATCATCTTAAAATTGCCAAATCAGAATCCTCCACAAACTACGATATTTGCCCGATGAAGCCCTCTAGAACTCATCACAAACAATGTGGTTGATGAATGACTAAAATTGTATCACAGGAATGTCATAGCCAAGGCCCCATAGCTATTGTTTAGTTTTTTGGTTTGATGGCATGATGTATTGTCTATTCGTAGATCATCAAATACGCATCAATAGAAAACATCAATTGCAAAGACTGTATAATTTCTAAGCCACAGTACGCAACCCCCCATAAAATGTGATAGATTTGCACTTGCCAAAAAGTTTCATAAACAAATTTTACTCCTCTTCCTCATATGACGACCTATCCATAATTTTAACAAACAGCACCTTCATATTTGAATTGGATTTTACTTAGTTAAACACTTATACAAGGAGAAAATACATATAAAAAGGGCAATCATCGACAGTCCTTTACAGTAGAAATTTTAGTGAAATAAATCTTTTATAGAATATAAGGTGCAAAATTCAGCAGCAATCAAGGGTTCTTACTTCATCAACCATTTCAGTCACAATACTATCAAGAGAGTTTTCATCCACACCCTTTATAATGGCAAATATTTCCAAATGCTCCTTCACCTGCAGAGAGCCATCAACCATGTAGATTGTGTTAGATTGGAAATGTTCCAATTATTTCAAAGACACAACATTTTTCGAGTTTTCAGAAGATTGACTCAACTATACAGTCAGTAAACAGCCTTCCCAACAACCCAATTGAGAAATCAAACAGTCCTATACCGCCTTCTAACATGTGCTTTATTAGAATAATCAAACCAAAACAGAAATGAAAAAACTGTTCACTAATCAAAAGATTATGGACACCCAAATTAAAACATTTATGAATTTACATTGTGTCATGAATTCATTTACATAGTAAAGTATATATTGATGAACATAGTTGCACACCATTTGGTTAGCCAACAATGACTTCTTTTGTTCATGGATGTTGGTGATCTCCCCCCCCCCCCCCCCTATCTCTCTTTCTTCTCTCCTTTTGATATTCATTCATGCTTACTGGCTTACCAAAAATATATAAGAAACTCAAAATGTTAAGATCAGCTAGCAAGGGTTACCTAATTGATTGTCATCATATGACACAAAAGTTTTAGAATTAATTAACAGGCTGCATTAGCATCAATCTTTTTCACCAACAATCTGCTTACATATCATCCATGAACATATAATAACAGGAAACGGCAGCAGGTCAGACCCACTGCTTTCCCCCACCTTTGTGAACATAATAAACAGCTGTCTCCAGATAAATTAATATACAGCTATCATGACTTAATAATAATAAAAACAGCCATCCAGCCACATTATCTCAAAGAATCAATAAGGAAAGTTTCCTAATAATTAAAGGAATTTATAAATGGATCAAATTCTCAACTCCTTGGAAAACTACTTCTTCCTTCCTTCAGATCACACTTCTGTGCCCCAAATTGCAGCTATTTCATGGCCTCACTAAAGGCAGAAATAAATCTGATCCCAAACTCAAAGATTTTTGTGGTAACTGCAAATCCAATTTTCTTTTATCTACATCTACTAAAATATTATTGTTATTATAAGCTTTCAAATATATTGAGATGATATTGTTTCCCATTACCATTTTTGCAGTCTCAATCTATGTTACTAAACTCGGATACAAGAACATGTGGACAGAGGTACGAATGAATAGTCCAAGACAGGTAAGGCAAGACAAAGTGAAGAATACAGCTAAAATATGACACACCCACAGCCATGCCAACACAATGCAACATGGGTAGAGTTGGGTCAGAGGAGAGTCTAAGTAACATATAGCTCAAATAAAAAGCCACAAATTTGTTGAGGTAATTCAGTTTTTGACAGAAGACTTGAAATGTAAAACATAATGAAAAAAATCATCTGGCTAAGCTATTCGATACTCCATGTCATAATCCCAAGCCTCTATTGGGTAACAATAATAGTCTGATACCACATAGCTTAATTGGTTGGATATCAGCAAGTGTATCCAACCACAACGATAACAAATAAAATCTTGACATGAACGTTCTTAACAATACAGAGAACTACAAATCATCTCACTGCCATTAACAAAGAATCTATGGTAAGATTTACCTTGTTAAGAATAGTTCAACTGAACAACAAAAGAAACATGAATAGAAATTGCATTCAAACAAGAATTTCAACAATAGAAAGAACAATGCAAGGATACGAAATTATGTACTGCCAGTTAACAACTGACTAAACATGCACAGGCATGGGATTTTACTCGAATGCAATAGAAAAATAAGGTAGCATTAAATGAAGCCTTCCAAAAAAATTCTACCATAACAAAAACTTTTAAATTGTTGATACCACAACATTCAAAGTTTGTAGAGATGAGAGGCAATATATAATGCAGGCACAAACTAAAGTGCTCACTGTTCCAACCACAAAATAGGAAAATGGTTCGAGTCAATTGAAGCTGCAGCCAGATTCCCCTTCCCCAAGTGCGTAGGTTGTTTTTTAAATTTTTGGGTACGGGAAAGATGGAGAATTAGAACAGGTCAACACTGACCACAATGAGTAGCCCCAACATGATGAAATACTCATGCCTCTCACTCCAAATTGGCGAAATATCATAAATATCATGTATTAATTTCAGGGCAATGATTTGGGCAAAGGTTCTCACAGTTAGCTCTGGAAAAAGAATGTCATGTTGAGGACAGACTCCCAGACTCTTCCGAATCTCATCCTGCAAAAGTAACATAATGGTTACAAAACTCACAACTTCATAAAAACTTCACACATAATTCAGTTAGGCAGATTGGCCATTACATGATCAACTTAGTTCCATATAAAGCTAGTAGTCTTTTCTGTCAAGACTATCTCAATCTTCATCAGTTAATTGAGATTTTTATAAGGCAAAAGAGAAAAGAATGAGAATCAAAACTAACTGGAAAACAGATATAGATGCTTGCTTGAGGATACCTCTAAGATTTATGTTTGTTGGTGTAACAAACTAGAGAAGTTATTTAAGAAATTGAAAACCAGGATTTTGAAAGCAATAAAAGCTTATATCACAAAATGAAAAACAAGCCTCCAAGTTTAAGGGGGGAAACAGAGAAAGTTTTTTCTGAATTTAAGAAAAATTAGCCATCTTATTGCAAGATTTTCACTTTTGAAAAGCTTGTTTCATAATTAGATATGACAAACATAAGTTTCAGTTTTCTAGTTGAATTGCCAAGAGTAAGATAGCAGTATTTGAATGTTAAATTCGTACTGAGTGATACAATCATTCAAGTACATCCAAGTGCGTAAAAGCAGATTAAGAAAACCTCATATACCATGTCAGTCAAGATGTTCTTTCCAAAAATCAATGCATCCCCAGAAGTTGGAGGAAGAAGACCAACAAGCATGGATATTGTCGTGCTCTTGCCAGCTCCATTGTGTCCTTCAAAATAAGAGTTTAAAGGGTTATCAAATAACAAATTAAACCATGATATTTAAAAAAATTAAGTAAAGCAACATAAGGCAAAAAACCTCATGTAAGTGCTAAGAAGGAGAAATTTAGGCCAACAATTTTAAAAGGTAATTCAAATTATCTAAAATTCTATTTCTATGTTCACAAAAGTAAGAAAAGTTTATAACTGAGGGAAGCTTAATTTTTTAAGGGAACCAAAAAAGTGAAAAAAGGAAGCACATTAAAGTCACTACCCAGGTCTTTCAAAATATTCAGTCTGGAATACCTGTACAATGGACAGAGTAATTAGGCCAAAATAATAGACAAGATAGCTCAAATTGGAACTTATCTATTATTGCAAACAGTTCCAAGTACAGATCTCCAAGTTTGAACTTCAACACTTAATGGATGCACGAGGCTATCTTAAAATATCCTAAGCTAGTTGTAGACTAACTTGAAGGTACTTAATGGACATTCAATTATCCATATCCATCATATTCCTATACAAAGAGCCCGTCTCACAACATTGTTTGTGAAAATTGAGCAAATTGTTGCTTGCCCGGTTTCTAATAAATTGCTAAACTGATAAGGAAGGCTCCTGCTAATTGCAGGGTCTAGGTGGACAGATGTATGCAGTTGTATGCTTGGAGGAAGAAAAACTATTCCCATATCGTGAACCTTTTGACCTCCTAAATTACAATGAAGCAACTTAATTATTTCACCAACACTTGCCCTTGAATTATAACTATCATTATTTCACCAACACTTGCCCTTGAATTATAACTATCAGTAATGACTAAAAGATAACACATATCTCTTTACACCTGAAGGAGAAAGATGGCAGAAGCCAGAAGTTTCAAGAAAGACTAGCTAATAAGAAAAATACCAGTCCCAAAAATAATAGGAGTAAATTCTATTTCTATCCAATTTGTAAACAGGACAAGGCAAGCATGTCCAGATTCCGTTACCATTTACTGAATAAAGAACAGATGGTGTTCACCTTAATTGATTTATAAACAACTTTTCTCCCAGTTGAATCAAGGAGCACAAAACTATCCACAAATACAAGCAACATGACCTTTAAATAACCAGTCTATGCAGTTTATTGCTGCTAGCAAATGCTCTTAACAATAAATCCTAGTTTTCATACCAAGGGAAGCAGCCAAAAGTACCTGCTGTCCCAAAACAATATGGACCACAAGCACTATAAATTTTCAGGAAAATAGCAAAATAGTTTTGTCAATTGCATGCTGTCAATGATTGTACATAAATTTCTTGACAACAGGATTTGTATGCTACGATATCAAATTTCCTTAGAATTATCAGAATTTGTACCCTAAAAGAGACATTTAAAGATTCAACTATACAACTCGTGAAATTTCCATTATCCACCAACTTAATTAAGATATTATCCATGTTCAACTTTACAGGATAAACATAAAAAGGCCCTCGCCCCTCCGACCCCTCTGCAGGGAGCATTAGATTCCTCACTGAAGTCAACCTATAGGATCCAAAACTTGAATATTTACACGCAAACCACCTGGTTGTTGAACAACGAATTAAACAGCAGATAAAGTTCCATCTAGACGCTAAATAACAGTCATAAAGATAACCAACCATTGAAAAATAGTGTGGCAATAAAGACAGGGAGAGCAATGAACGATGAAATATATAAGTCAAAAAGATCCAATTTCTCAGAAAAAAAAAATGTGGCAAATGTTGACAAAGAGTGGCGAAGAATCAATGTCAATACCAAGAAGAGCAAGAATCTGATTCTCATACAGATTCAGCTGCAAAGAATTAACAGCACAACATGACCCCTTTTTGGTAGTAAACTCCTTGTGCAAATTCCTAATCTGAATGCATCTGCAAAAAAAATGGGACATGGATCACATCAAAACATTCAAGATCATCAGCAGTTTTTTTTTTTTATTTAATAATCTTTTTGGTTAAGCCATATATGCATGCGTCAATATCTACGCAACTGAATTCAGAACATTTACCTATTGTCAAGCTCTTGTTGCTTCATTTCTAAGCTTATTGCTTCCATGGTTGGTTTAAGTACTTCTTTTTTAACAATATTGGCCTTTTCTTTCTCATGGTGGTCATTTAACTTTTCTAGCGTGCAGGAAGTATCAGTGGTACTTCTCTTTTTCCAAAAGCATTTCCGAAACATGAAGTTCCATGGATAACGCACTCCATTCTCCTTTGGAAGGATCTGATCAAATCAAAGAATCATCATCCACAAATGTTATAGAACAACTAAATCAAGGAAAGTCTACAAACAGCCAAAAGGGGGAAGGGGGGAAAAAAAACCATAGTCCATAACATTCTAAAATAGCTATCATAAATAAATAAAAAACATTCGAAAATAGCCATAAAAGAACTATTTGTATACTTAAGCAATGTCTTACAATTAGTTCCAGTTAAACACATGCCATAATTTAGAAAGCAAAATGCAGAGCAAGTACAGAAGCTGTAATGGATATTTTAGTGCATGAATTCCTGGCAAAATAAGAAGTCAGCTAAACGAAGTTTGGAGGAGATACCTTATCCAGGTAAAGGCCGATTGCACAATAAATTAATGTGTCAAGCAAAATCATCAGTAGACAGACCAAAAATGAAACTCCAGATGATTCCTGGAAAAGCAGAAAGCTTTTAGAGGTAGGATACAAATGATTGAACAAGAACTACAAGTGTATATAGAACTTACGCGCCAGATGTTGCTCCACCGAAGGCCAACATGAGCACGTTCATAATCAGCAAAGTTTACCGACCCCAAAGCAAAGGCTGTAGGTGAAAGGAGAGAAGCAATGACCTTTAATGCCCTACAAGTGTATAAAGTGAGGATTACTTCCTTGCAGAATAAAGCAATCTGTCATTTGATTATATCAGCAAGACTAACATAGAAACAGCCTCATCATTGACAGTGTAGTAGGGGAAGAAGGCCCCAAGGAAAGAAAGTGTCCCAACTGCCACAGCCGTTTTTGCCCGAGCGAAGAAAGTTGATATCAGAAATGACAGCGTTATTGCACTGAGTCCAAAAGAAAAGAAGTAGACGAAGACCAGTGATTTGTCACTATACTTGAATAGGCTATTCATTGTGCAAAGCGTAATGATTCCAGAAGAAATAGCAAACTGCAAAACAACCAAAAGAAATTTTAAAAGAGAACAAAAGGAGAGGAAGGAAGCTTGAGAGCAATTTTCTTGTGGATGTACATAGAATTCCTCTTATCAAAGCCACTGTTTGTACAACAAACGGCAAGCATAAAAAATGGCAGTAAACTATCTAAGAAAACTTCCCAGACAAAGTAACAAAAACCATTTGTGATTCTTAATATTGATGAAGTGGATTGTGCTCAGGTTTGCAAATCTAAGTAAACCATTAAAACTGGTAACACAAGGCAAAAGTCCCCCAAGATCTTTATATGTGATAAAATTGATGCAAATGCAATTGAAAAAGAAAATGAATAACAGAACTTTAGTACTACATCAGGAGAAAGTGATCATCAATTTGAAGATCAGCATTAACAACAAATTTTAAGCTACAAAGTGAATGTTGAGCAACTAAACTAAACTGAAAATTTAAACCACCATTTTGAGGTATTGGCTTAAAGCGTATTCATACTCACAGAAACCAAAGAAAAAATCATGTACCAAGGAATAAAGTGCCCCATTATTTACTAGTACTTCTACAGTGAAAAAGTGTATGAGTAAAGCATCACAATAGAAAATAAGTTTCAAGAACCATCGCAAGCCTACAATGAACTTAAAGACACAAATTATGACAAAGTAGTAGTGTGGTATAAATGCAACGTACTGTGCCCACGGAAACTTGTTATGGTTACTTCTCTCCAGAAAGTTTGACATAAAGCCACAAATCATGGAACCATACTTAACCTTTGCATTTATGAACTTAGTGTGAGAGTTCATATGTTGGAGAACTTGGAAAGAAAATGAATATAGACATGGTGTGAATTAAAATTCTTAATATGAATCCACCATCAAAAGGACTCCAGTTAAACTCCAGAAATTTTTTAGGCTTCAACAACTAATAGCAATGAGCCTGACTTTCTCTAGATGATATGTACCCACAAATTTCAGGCCTCCTCATACATTTAAAAGCTTCATCAGTTTCTCTACCGTCCTGTCGCCAGATCACTGCTACTTTTTCTTCAACCGCATTCTTCAAATGAAGCATTCCAGGCTTCTTCATCTCCTTTTTTATTCAGGAGCTACTATCAATGTAACTGACACGAAAAAGTCTATTCAAGTCTCTTATTTTCCATGCTCTGTAACTTTTCATGTGCCTCATTTGTCATCAGCATGTCGAAAGATTCTATAGACCATTTGAAATCCCTACTCTATCTTCTTTCTTCATTTCCCTAACTTTTGGGTCTTTGTCTTCAAAATTGACCCAATTGATCGACCATAGCAAAGTCAGAGGAAATATTACCAACTAGATGTGGAATGCCTCTCGTTAAGATGAGGTTATTGCCAGTGTAGCACTTTCCACTAGATATTTTTCCAATGTTCCTTTCATCAAATACTTTGTAAAGCTAGCAAGACAAAAATTTTCAGGTAATAAGAGAGGCCTCATGTGATTCTATGAGCAGCATTATCATTTTGAAGTACTATTTATAACCACAGATAGCAGCTAATA
The DNA here is from genome assembly GCA_024721245.1 of Mitragyna speciosa. Taxonomy (NCBI): domain Eukaryota; kingdom Viridiplantae; phylum Streptophyta; class Magnoliopsida; order Gentianales; family Rubiaceae; genus Mitragyna; species Mitragyna speciosa. The sequence goes on along the minus strand of JAMWEH010000142.1, from coordinate 157,131 downwards.
AGACAATAATGAAATGTTATGCCACAGTTGAAGCGCATAGATAGAAGTGTTTTTACCTGCAAAGCATATGTAATTAACCAAGAGAGATAGAATATTTCATCTTTCAATCCCATCATGTAAAGACCTTCTTTTATCTTGTTCTCCTGAAGTGTTAAAATAAACTTGTCAAACACATTCAAAGCAACTCAACTTTTAATATGAAATTCTTAACCAAAAGGATGCAATTCAGAAGAAATTTTCAAGTCCTGAAAGAAAAAGAGTGCATCACATTGTATTTACCTTCTCAAACACTGAGCAGCTTATTAGGCGAGAAATTGGGTAGAGAAATCCAAGTAAGTACCTGATCAGAAAACGATAATCAAATACAGCTTTCATCTGAAAATTTAAGAATGAGACTGAAAATCTTGCAGAGAACATACAAAACTTCATGTAAATATACTCCAAAAAATAAAAAATAATTATAAAAAAAGAACGTCTTAAGATACATACAGTACTCCCATTACTTTCTTGATGATAGACTCGAACTCATCATCAGTATATTCTCGAGTTGGAAATGGAACTATGTTTATGTTGGAAGGACTAAACTGAGTCCAGGGTATCTTAAGGCCAGACCTTCTGCTGGCAGATTGCTGAGGCAAGCCAATATCTTCAGTGGACAAGTTAGCTATATTTTGTTGGGCAACAAAAATAATAAAAGAATCCAGGACTTGTTGGAGCTGTACAAAGAGAAGTGAAAGTAAAAAAAGTGAACATGATTAATAATTCTGCAGGTTCTAGATCCAAAACCAAGCACAAAATTTGTACAACTAGACAGCATCTGCCAAAGAATGGTTGCCATTCATAAAGGCTATGACTCCACACTAAAGAAAGCAGAAAAAAAAAATTAAATATCCTGAATTTATCAAGCAGAAGCTTCAATTAAGCTAAAAAGTGCTAAAATATTCAAACAATTTCTACCTAATGATTAGGAAAAAAATCACAGGCTACCTTACAAATTTAAGTACCAATTATAACATCACTATGTAACAAACAAAGAGTTTTCAAGATTAGCACTGATTGTAAACATTTAGCTGATATTTCAAAAGACAGAAAAATATTCATATCCACCAGGAGTTATGCACTTCCACTTGCAAACCCACATCAATTTGAGTAACTCACACAGAAGGAAAAGTAACTTTTGAATGCATGAAAAATAAACTAATAGCTAAAAGAAAAAAGTGACAGCAACGTACCGTTAAAAATCCACTAAAGCCGTATTGCAAAATTGGAACTGGATTGACCCCTAATTCCAAGTCATTGAGATAGGGACCATTCACATCCATAATTGTTCTAACATTGGGAAATCCTGAGAAAGCCCATGTATGGTTCAGCCTTATGCTGTAATCAAACACCTCAGGACCTTGATTATGAAAAACAATTGCTCCTTTAACTTTTGGATTTGTGACGTTCCTACAGAAACAAAAGGAACGAAAAATAAGCTTTTCCTTAAGAAAGTAGACCCGGAACATTTATTTCCATTTTCATATAAATTTCACTTAGCCAGGGAAAGAACCAAAGGAATTAATCATATGCAATGAAACACAAGAATTTCTAAGTAGCTAAAATCAATAACACAAAGAAGACTTATAGACAACCTAATAAGCAACATAAATTAAAGTAATATATCAGAATATTTGATCCTATCAAGCCCTTAATTGGACAAGTAACAGAAAATTGTAAATAATATAATCAGAGAGATAAACCCAAAGAGCAAGGATAGAGTTTGTACTTTTTAGTTCATTAAAATCTACAAGTATTGCAAACGCAAGATTGAAGCTTTTGAAACCACAAAGAGGCTGCAAGACAGGTAGAAGCATATACAATATGAATCACAAAACTTCACTCTAATATCTGCAAGATAAATCCTAAAGTATGGGACTCCCATGCACAAAATAAATAAATGAAGGACAAACAATTTTTAATTTTAATATGTCAAACACGCAAAGATTAACATAGTTACTCCAAACAATAAACAGTTTACATGCTAGATCAATGATCGACAAATCCATAAACAAAGACCAAACAGAATATATTACGTATACAAATTACAAATTTGCTCCTAGCTCAATGCTATATAAATTTACTTTCTTATGAGTGATTTGAGAAATTTGCCAAAAGAGAAAAACCCATCCAAGTATAAAATTGATGAAAAGACATATTTCCACAAAAAGTGATTGAACCTCTAAAATGGAGGTGATTATTATTTATGCATTAGAAAACATAGAAGCTTATGTAAATAAGTCCATAGGCAAGTAAAAATGAAATAGTGTTTTCCTGGTGTATAACCAAACTTACCACTTCAAAAATAGAGCCGAACAAAGTAAAACCATTTTTTTTTCAACTCAGTGTATAAAAGCTACTTATTCTACACTTTACAGCTACCTCCCATTCCATAACAGAACACAGTGAATGGAAAAATGGCTTACCTTTCTCGATCAAAAGCACCATAATGTTTTGAACGAATGTAGGTGTCGAGCTGTTCTTCATCCTTGTAAACTCTTGCAACTATCTATACGAGCGTTAAAATAACAATCAAATACTGAAACATCAGAGCATAAACATGAAGAAATTTATATATTTTATCACTCAATAAGACTCCAAAACTGTAGCCTAAAAAGAAGATTTCAGTCCTTGGAAAAAATGTAGAAACAATAAAAGAGGATGAAGAAAATACCAATGGGTTTCATAGGCTAATCAGAAGAAAGGATTTTTTTATAACTGAAGAAAGTTGGATCGCAAATATTTAAAAAGGATTTCCCTACAAATAATTTAGATATGACAGTGGGTTGCCCAGGACTCAACCTGAAATTACTCAGATGGAGCAGAAAATTTTCTTGTCAAATTTAACAACAAAAAACCCTCCCTAAACTGTGCTTGCAATATTCTTAGCACACAGCTTTATCTATGCATACATCGGTTCTTTTTTTTTTCAGAGCCACAACAAAGGTAAAAGACAAGTTTAGCATCGTAGGGGTTCAGAAATTACAGATTACATTACAAACAGCAGTACCTTATGGACCAACACAAAGTATAAAACCTTATACAAGGAGATTAATGCTTTATCTATGTATACATTGGTTCTTTTTTTTTTTCAGAACCACAACAAAGGTAAAAGACAAGTTTAGCATCGTAGGGGTACAGAAATTACAGATTAGATTACAAACAGCAGTACCTTATGGACCAACACAAAGTATAAAACCTTATACAAGGAGATTAATGCTAATGACTGATCGACAATTATTGTAGAAGGTTGAAGATATTCAATTTGAATTTATTAAAAATAATCAAAAAAGGATGAGAGCAGGACAATTTGCAACAAAAATATTACATCATAACTTAGCTACACCAATAACTTCTAAATAGTTCTAGGAAATGAAAAAATAAAAGACTTTTTCAGAAAGGTAGTCTAATGACATCAAGGGAAAAATTGGAACTGCAAAAGGGGAACTAGCTTGCAAATCTTCAAGCAACAACAAAGAGCTGTAGAGACTTCAAGGAAAACATGAAAAAATTTATATTTTCACATGCCAAAGTATAAGTATAGCAAGATGATGTAAAGAAAAACATATGAAAAAAAAATGGTAAGATGACCAAATCAAATAATATTAACCACCAGCAGGCATCATAAATGAATTAATTAATAACTTTTCCAAATAAAAAACTATACCGTTTCCAGTTATGCGAGTTTTAAAAGTTATCAGAAGGCAAAAGCATCATTTTCAAAAAATTGATTCAGAAAAAAAAAAAAGATTTAACAATGTTCACCACATACCTTCAGCAGAGGAAATTTTAAAGATAAAATATCGATCATCATCTTTGTTTCGCTTGTATCAGGTGCAAAAGCCAAATGCTCGCCTTTAGCCAACAAAAATTGGAGAAGTTGGTCAAAAGGTTGAGATGTATCACTTTTCCCCACTCGGACAAACATGTCTTTTTGGATATACCTAGAATTGGTTACATAGTTTAAACTTGCCCAAAAAATAAAGAAATCAAAATATAGAGTATCAAGTACATCTCATAACGATTGACAAATAATAACAAAGATCTTCATTTTTGTCCTTCTAACATTTTTATTTTAATTCAGCCTCGTAGGTTTTTTCTTTTGTGTATTTCTTAATTTCCTATGCATTAGTCTGCCAAGTTGATAGCTAAACATTGACAGAAAATTAATAAGGAAAAAAAAGGATAAGATCTACAATGGATTTCTTCTTCAATTATTAAGCCAAACAACAGAAAAACATTATCTAACAACCATTTATCAGTATTAGAAATAACATTTTCTTCTCCATCCCATATCTGAAAAGGAAGAGAGACTTGTCAAACATACACTTTATTTTCCATCTCCAAAGAACATAAGCAGCATAAATTTGGAAAGCTACAAAAATAAAAGAAAAGAGAGGACAAACAAAGATAAGATCTTATATGCTTAATGATTAATACGATGTTGTAGCACAAACTCTACACGAGCCCAGAGAACGGAATCACATTTCAAAACGTATCTGTTCCATCATTAAAAAAAATTGTATACTAACTACAATTCGCTAGAGAAAAACAACTTCTTTCCATTTCAAGAGAGCTAAAGAGTAGTAGTGGATTTGTACTTCTTGTACATACCCAATCAGGTTATGGATATCAAATTTGACTGTTATAGTTCAGATAAACTTGGTGTGTGCGTGATTCAAAGGTTTTCTTTATGCAGTATGGAGTGAGAGATCAAAGCTTTATATATAAGGAAAAAAAAACAAAAATAAAATACTTCCTCTTGATCACTAATACTATATGATATATAAAACTCTATGCATTTACCATGAGAGTGCACTGTTACTCTGGATCTTAAACCATTTTGTAAACAACAATCAGTGTCAATAATTACTGTTTTATACCATGAGTAGAGAAAATAAAACTTTATCGCATTACGAAAAGAATCTAAAAGCAGGGGGGTTGATAGGTTTTTAAAGTCATTTAATAGATTCAAAATTTGGACAGCTGGTGGTGAAAAAAAAAAGGTGTATATGTGATTCAGCTATTGTTTTACTTTATAGGAATGAGAAATCAAAAGCCTTCATATCAAATGCTGCATGCACATAATGAAGTAGTAAAGAAATATCCATTTCAGATTTTAACATATGTAGGTGCATAGAAGCCATACGGCTGAGATGGATGGATTTGCAAATCAGTTCGTGACCTCACAGCTATTAGCAATAGCATTACAACAGTGGGAAGCAAAATCTGCAGATAAAAAATGGACAAAAACAACTGGTTAGCTTCAATCTCTTTCATTAATCACATGAATAATGCAAATACGCCCAACTCTGAAATTCAATAGGAACAATATTTGAAGACTCAACTTTCATGACAACCAGAAAAACAGAGTTAACAAAAATTCAAACCACCAAAGAGATTTCAACGTTAATTCCCTCCTCTAGAAACAGACCCACATAAGGAAGACAATTTCTATGATATAAACAAGAGATCAAGAACACAGTTATGAGAAGAAACCTTAGTGTTAATTTACAAATAAATAAACCATTTTACATATGATAAACAAACTATCAACGTCTTCCAATCATAAGGGAAGACCACAGGGTAGAAAACAAGAAGACAATATCCCTGATGAATGACAATCCCAAAAAACTGAGATGTGTTTCAGTTTCCACAGTTCGAAAAAAACAAGAAATTAACTAGTAAGCAAAAGCTTGAGGATTGAAACCGAGAGGAGGAGAACAAGAAGAAATAAAAAAAGCAATAAAGCATCCCGTGAAGTTCAAGACCACCAAAAAAAAAAAAAAAACCACCATAAACTACCCAAAGTCCCAAAAATAACTCACTATCACGACTTAGACTATTTAATACGGAAAAAGGCGAGAAATTCAGTTTTGTATTACAACCGAAATATGATCAAATTTATATGAAGATGGTTGATATTCATCCAAGAAAACCTTGAAAATTAACTGACTCTCAAAATCTTGAACGTATTCTATTGAGCAGCCTGAATGATCAGAAGTAATTTAACAAACGGCACCTTTTGATCTGGTGCCAGCACTTTTTAATCAGTGAATGATTGATCATAAATAATAATCAAGGCTACTTAACAATTAAGGCTAACCTCCAAAAGAGTCACAATAGGTAAGAAACCCAATTTAATGATCCGACTAAGCTCTCCAAAGTTACATAAAAATGGTCATTATTCATCCAAGAAAATCTTGAAAATGAACTAACCCTCAAATTCTCGAAGAATTAGTGTTTGTGTCTGTTTGTGAGCGGGTTACAAAACATTTAAGATTAAATAAAACGCAAGAAACTCAATTATAGCAAATTGGTTATTATTCATTCAAGAAAATCTTAAAAATTAACTGATCCTCAGACACAAGGGTCATCAAGAATACAATAAAGGGTGCTTTTCTATTCTTGTTTTAGTGTGTGTAAATGCGGGTTACTCAACAGTTAATTTAAGGGACTGACCTCCATAAGAGTAACACAGGGATGACGAATTTTTAAGAGCCAATTCTTGCGAAGCATAGCCTTCAGTTGTTTTCTTGAAGTCCTCTTCATCTCTTCTTCTTTCCCTTTGTTACTCCTCACTTTACCAGTATTTGGATGGTTCTCCATAACCCCTTTTGGTGCCATTCTTGCTTGATCAGAACTGATCAAACCTTCTTTCGGACACCACCTCAAACTTCAAGAAATACAAGAAACATGACCATAAATATGAATATTCAACTATGTATTAATGCATAGTGGTTTCCAAGGTTTAGAAGGGAAATATTAGTCAAGAAAAAGAAAGAGAGAATGGAGTTTTAGTGAGAGAGAGTGGGAGCGGTGGTATTTAGCAAGGAAAGTTCAATTGAAACGTTTTTCTGGTTTTTCTTATGCCCTTTATTTTCTTTGCTTAGTTCTTACTCCCTCCAACTTTATATACTTTATTCTTATGGCTTAAAGAATATTATCTTTTATCTTTGAGGTTAGGGGAAAGGAATGAAGTCCTCTCAGCTACTCAGCTAGGCTAAGGCATACGTGTTCTTTGAAATATCACCAAGGGTTACTTAGCTCTGAATCTTTTAAAGACATAACACAATTTGAGTTGTATTTACATTCTTAATAATGTTTGTCACTATATTTAAAGAATAAACACAAGTATGGTTACGATTACGGTCTCTACCGGGTGTAATTTGGAAGCTGTATTTTGTGTTAGAGTGGTTCTAAAAACTTGTAAAGGGTGTAATTTGGAAGCTGTATTTTGTGTTAGAGTGGTTCTAAAAACTTGTAAAGTTTCTGCATAAAAAAAAAAGAAAAAAAAATTTATCTAGATTCTCATATTTTTTCACTAAAAAAATGATGTAAATAGTCGTTCCGTGCTTCATTAGGAGTTGTTTTAGTACACTATAATATTTTTAATTGAATGACGTCTAAAGGTTGAATTTAAATATCTTGAACTATGAAATTAAGATTTTTTATCATACCCTTAGTCATTATATGCGAAGTTCGTAATTCAAATACTATGTAAATAATAAAAAAATACGTAATTTTGGAGTTTAATTTGTCATCTTAACTTTTCTAATAACAAATTCTTGTTTAATATATTAAATCAAATGCATAAATTCAAAAATATCAATATGATAATTTAATCATAATAAGCTAACATTAACAAAAATATGATATTTTATTTATTATTATTGTGATTTTTCTCTTTCAAAGTATAAAGTTTAGATTGTATTAATTATTTACTTGTGGTATTAGCAGGCACATCTAAAATAATTTAATATATATGGTGGGAATATGTTAGGCTAAGGCATGAAGATTATTTAAAACATTTTTTAGGGTTGCTTAAATTTGAATCTTTTAAACATGTATTATAGTTTGATGTGTATTTACATTCTCAACAATGTCCCTAATTATATTTAAAGTGCTATAAGTTTATCTAAACATACAGATTAAAATCTCTTCAAATAAAGGGTGGTGTAATAAGCAACATTCTCATGTGGAAATGGTTCTGGTAACTTGTAAAGTTTCTACGTACCAAAAAAAAAAAAAAAAAACCTTTATCTAACTTTTTAGTTTCTTCACAAAAAATTGCTCTAAATATTAGTTCAATGTTTCATTAGGAATCATTTTTTGTGGTTTATAAGATTTTTAATTGAATGACATTAAGTAAATATCTCCAACTATAAAATTATTAGTATACCCTAGTTATGCGAAGTTCATAATTCAAAAACTTTGTAAAGAAAATAAAAAAAAAAAAAAGAAAGCAATTTTAGGGTTTGATTTTTCATCTTAACTTACATGAAATATTAAACTCAATGCATAAATTCAAAAGTATCAATATAACAATTTAATCTTAACGTTCTCTTGATCCTTTAGTTTATATTTTTTAAGCTGTCAAATCTAGGATATATTAATCCTATTAATTATTTACTTTTGGTATTGGTAGGTCTAAAGTTAAAATATTTCACTAGTATATGATGGATCTACCCAAAATAATTTTATTAGTATATACCTCCATACAGTGGGAATATGCTATGTCTAGGTAGCATAAGTAAAATACATGGTGCCAAATCTGCAAAATTATCAAAGTATGGGGGCATTGCCTTAAGACGTCACAATCAGTTTTTAGTTAGGAATGTCACCACTAAGGCCCCACCAAAAAATGAAAAATCTTGATGAAATTCATGAATCGTTGTAGGAGTAGATTGATTATTTGTTTACTAATAATTTTGGGCGTGGAAATCAATGGTTGAAACTTAAAAGAAAATGAAATGGTTGCTGGCCCCCACATGTTTGATATATTATATTATTTCTTTAAGTATAATCCACCGTTAACGCAATCGTGTGATCTCTGTGTCAATTTGATCTCGAACCGCCACGGCTTTCGTGGAGCCTGTGCCCGTCGCCGTGGTGGCCGGCGCCTTGTCCCACCATTCGCTTTTGGACACAATATATAAGACCACTTATTTGGACCAATGTCGCCGGGGTCACCCCGCCGCCACCGTTTGACTAGTAGGTTGGCTGCAAAAAGATTTTTCTTTTTTTTCAAGAGAACGTATCACAGTTTATTTATTTATTTATTTTCAGTGAAGACGAAGAAAAGCATCTGGTTGCCCGGTTGGTGAAATGCTATTGATGAAAATAGTAATTCATCAGGTCGTAGACTCTTTTGGTTCATCATGCTATTGCTTTGGTTTTACATATCATTGAAGTAATTCTAGCAAAAGATGCTTTAGATGCATGCAAGTCCAAGTTAATGCCAAATGACATATGTTCATCTCATTATCTTTGCTTCTTTTTATTGAATGTACATTTTTTTTTTTTTTTTGGATTTACGGAAGACTTTAAATTTTATCATAAGGTGAGAGGAAAAAGAAATATTTGAGAGTCAAGCAAGATGTTTTACGATTAACTGCAAATGTTATAATGACAAAAATTTGTTTTGTTAACATATTTGTAAGTAATATCAATCGTACACACATTTCAATTATTGAAAATATTCATTGTTGATTCTATATTTTCAATTTTGAGAATAACACTACATAAAATGTTGATCATCTTGTAAACATGATATAATAGTGATCTCATTTCGTTTAAAAGACTCGAACTTGAATGCTTATCAAAGGAAAAGCCTTTTTTCTTTCTTAATAAGTAATCTTGTGGAGGGTGAGCTTACTCTTGGAAACTATACTTATTCTCCCCAATTTTCATCTTTTTTTTTTTGACAATTTGGGAAAATGGGAAAAGGAACTGACCTTATTCAATCCAAACTGAAAGCAAGAATGGGAATAAAACTTAATTTTTATCTCACAAACCTACTCCAAAAGCTATAGTAACTTTTAGAGGAGCGTAAAAACTTAAGTACTAGACCCTAACAACAACTTATCCGACGTGGGACTTTATGTTTTTTTAACAATTTGGTCTCCAATTTTCATCTCAGTTGATATAGTAAGCAAGATTGGTAAAATCAGCAGCAGTCAGATTTGAAAAGTAATCGTGGTCAAAACGACTTGACACAAACAATTCTTTATGAAATCTAGGATTTCTTTTTGTAGTGTGGATGTTACTATCGAGCTACACGTCAATTTACAGCTCACCAACCACCATATGAATTTTCCATTAATCATACAAAAAAAAAAAAAAAAAACAGAAGATTCCATTTATTCTATTTATATCTTTGAACAAATGTTGAGAAGGCAACTAGTATTGCAATTACCATCCAAAGATAGAGAGGAAAACTATTGCAAATTCAATTTAAAATTATATAACAATGAATTTGTGATTCAGAAGTTGTGTGCTAAAGAAATTGTTTTGAGTTTTCATGTTCAACTTGCATCTACAGTTTCCATTTTTTTTTTTCACATTTTTGCCTTTATCTTGAATACACATCACCTGTCATCTGAATTAAAAATAGATCCCCACTTACATGGGATACTGAAGATTTTGGTATGTGGATTTCTTGAAGTCCCATCTTGTACTTTTTATAGTAATTTTTTCTCCATGCTTCAAGACAAATGCATGGCTATTGCGTTAAACAAGAAAGATAAGGTTCATGTTTATTTGACCTTAAGGTATGACTCCAACCACAAGTCGTCATTGAGAACCAAACGGTAATAAAATAGTAAACAGTAATAACAACTTTTCTTGCTCGGAATTGACAATTTGTCCAAATTGAACATTTTCAACCCTTTAATTATGTAATTTGTCACTAACGTTAATATAATTTATCCATAAGATTGCATAAGCTCAAGTTGTGGCGGCAAATTAACTTTGGTATTTCTTTCTTTTTAATTATTATTTGAAAACTAGACAAAGACTTCATTAAAAATAATAATTTACGTAGTCACCACGGAAGGTTTTTTTTTTTTTTTTTTTTGAGCTAAACCATGCAAGGTATACGGTATTGTAAAACTACAAGCTTCGCTGATTAGGTGAGACAAAAGATGGCTAGGAGGGTGTGATAGGAGGATACAACCTTCTTCAGAATAATTTGGTCGGAGTATTATTTAGACAATTAATTTTTTTTGGAAAAACTCAAATTCAGGCCATCAGGGTCAGAACTTTTGTGATCACCCATTTTAAAGAAATTTGTTTAAATTTCAAGAACAGAGGTAGGAGGTGTTGTAATGAGGAGGAGTTAGTTTACGGATTTCTGGATTGTAAGCTTCAGGGAAAGGATTATGGTGTGAGAATGACAATTGATAGAATTAGTTGAAAATATGTTACCAATTTGAGGATAGAAGAGATCCATGCAACAATAGTATTTCGGAAGCCTTGGACTAAAATTTTCTTTTTTTAGTCAAAACCAGAAGACCTAAAAAAGAAAAGGTATATTTTGGGTTACGAATGAACTAAATGAAAAGGACTTTAAAACTGTCGAGTTTGATTTAAAATTTTGAATGAATTAGACTTGATACGTGCTTAAAATTTGAAATCGAGTTCGATTCGAAAGCCTGAGTTTATTTTATTTTTTATAAAATTTTTATATTATTTTATTAAAAATATACGTTTTTATAATATAATTATTTTGTGTAAAGTCTTTTATTTTTATATGAAATATGTTAAATAAAAAATATTAAAAAATTATTCAAACCTTAGAGCCGAATTCAGCTGAATATTTATAAATACTATCGAATTCGAATTAAAACTCAAATTTTAATGGAGCGCTATTCGTTAAAACCTCAATTCATTTATTCCCAATTAGTACTCCTTTCTCACAGCCAGGTTGCATTCAAGGGTTAAGCCCAGGGCAAATAAAGGTAACGAAATAGTTTAACATGCTCCTTGTTCTAACAGATGTCCTCTGCTTGAGCTTTGGGGTTGGATTAAAATCTAACAGAAGTTGGGTCGCTCTGATTTTTAGCTTCAAGGTTGGTTAGATGTTCACGCCTGATGCCTGTAGCATTCATATGGCATCCCTTGGGATAATCAGTCACATCACAAGCAGTTTGCATTTGGTTTGGAATTGTAAAGCAAGGGAAACTGAAGCAGAAGTTTCCCAAGACTTGGCCACAATAGAACGTGCACTTCAGGAAATTTGACCAAAATTTTAAAAACCAGAGGAAGATAATTTTCTTGATATCTCTAGATACAAAAATGGTAAATTCAAGGTAAACATTAGGTGCTTGATTGAATTTGAAACTTATAAAATTAAACCGTGTTTAGTTCAACTCGATCAGAATTCAATTCAACTCAATTAAACTTTTTCTTTTGTTTGGGCAAAAAAAAAAATCACATTTTTTATGGCAAGACTGGGTCAAATTCATGTGGTCTAACTATGATAAAATATCTCATGAAATAGTTGGTTTCTCACTGTTTTTGCCCTCATCCTGAACTGGGCTTGATTGCTCCTTCCTTAACTCAAACAAGGATCTGTAGATTATATGACTAATATCCTTACCAGCTAAGTTGAGATTTTAACCCATTAACATAGTGCTGACATTATAGATTTTATACCAAAATAAACTCAAATCAATCCACAACTATTGTCTCTAGGTCTCTGAAGTTGGACATGCCTACAAAAAACCTTTCTGGTTTGTCATCCAAAGCCTGTCCTACTTGCCACCATTCCTGAGTTCAGGCTTTAGTCATGGACTTTTTCTCATTGGCAGAGCAGACCCCATTTCTCTTCCATTCTTCAGTCTTCACCATCATTACCACCATAACAACTTACTCCATTCCTCAACTGCCCTAATCCCCACTAAAACCTTTAAAGCCTTAGCCTTCTTCCCAATCAACCCCTCAAGAAACCAACCAAATCCCTCATGTATGTATATAAATAGTGATCATGAACCCTTTTGCCCAAAAAGGAAATTTCTGTTCTCAAATTATGAAGTCCCTCTCCTCTTTCCACTATTTTTCTTCATTCAGTTTTGTTAGAAATAAAGAGATAGAACTTGATCAGAAATATTTCAAGTCGTGTGTCAGGACACTAAATTCGTCTTCTATCATAATTCAACAGAGTTTGACGAAATAAAGCCTCCTTAATATCAAGTTGCACAAATGAATCAAGTCTGGAGAGTATTATACTTTGTTGAATTTCTACAAACTGATTTATATATTTCAGTAGTAAAATGAACTAGAATATCTGTTTATAGGCATATATATGACTATTGAATGTGGCTATTCAGACAATAATGTATATTGAGATAGAATATGTCTCTTGGTTTTTAGTGTAATGATATATCCCTTCATAAGGTAATAATCCTTCAAAGAATAATGCTAATTAATTAATAATTTCAATGAACGAGTAACTAATTGTTAAAATTTACAATGTTGGCACGATGCAATGTGTCCAAGTACTGAGTGTGCCTGTAAATAGCATACAAATTGATCCTATTGCGTCGTGTACGTGCGTGCTTGTCACTTGGGACGTGCAATTAGCTAACTAGGCAGATACAAAGTGTGTATGCTAATAAAGAATTTTCCAGCAATTGCCTTTGGGGTTAAGTTGTATATTAGATTTATCTTCAAAAAAATAAAAAATTTTCCAAATTAATATGAGGCATTTGTTTTACTTTTACCCTTTTCAAAATACCAACAAGCATGGCCCAAACCCCTCTTTTTTTTTTTTCTTGTCCAGGACACTTTTTGGTAGTATTAGTCTCTGACTCTTAAGAGGTTTTAGATTTATTGGAAACAGTAACCCAATAGAGCTAGCTCTTGAGAAGGTAGTTTCAATATTACAAAAAAGTAGACAGGTTACCAATGAGATTGAGAAATAACCTTTTCGGGTGCATTGCATACATTGAATTCGGTCTTTTCTCTGTCGTACGTTCCTGCTGAAGAATAGGCAGAGAAGATACAAGAGTAAAAAAATTGATGCCGGATAGAGGTAAAGTCGAACGTTAGTTGAGTTCCCTTATTATTATTATTTTTTTTAAGGTTGTCCAATAAAGTTGAACGTTAGTTGAGTTCGAACCTTATAAATTTATGTTGTGCTCAGCTCAACCTTATAAATTTATGTTGTCCAATCATTGACTACTTCTGGTCTTAATAATTAACCCAAAAAAAAAAAAAAAAATCTTGGACTGCATATTTGGTGACCCACTTTGGGTCAAAAGTTATGTGGCCCAACTCAGATAAAAAAAGGCTTCTAGGAACGGTTTGGTTTGCCACTGACCTTGTCCTCACCCCAAATTAGAACTGCAGACGGTGGGTTTTGGACTTATTGTGACCTTGCTGACATTGTAAATTGAGCATTAGATTCAGTCAACCAACCCACAATTATTCTCTGGGCCTTTGAAGTCAGCCAAACTAAGCAAAAAACTTTCCACTTTCTCTCCAGCTCGCCACCATTGCCGAGTTCAGGCTTGAGTTTTAGACTTTCGCCTAATTTATAAACCGTCTCATTAGTTGATTAACTGTTTAAATAGTTATTCAGTTAAAAAAAGTTAGAGATCACGGGTAACTAGAATCATATGGTACTAAATTGATTTGATAAAATATATAAAAAAAGTTACAACATAGATATTTGTTCAAATTAAAAAAATACATATATAATTGCAATTACTTTACAAAATAAGTAATAAAATTATAAATTGAAACTTTTATATCCACCTTTTACAAGTAAAAAAAATTATAAAACACAATTCTTTGTGACTCAAGTAAAAAAAATAAATACTTACGTTATCTCCAATAGACCACATTTAAGTTATATAAAAGTAACTTTAGTTAGTAACATTTAAGTTATGTAAAAGTAACTTTAGTTAGTAACAAGAAACGCATGATAACTGGAGCATAAAATCCATGCAAATCTAAAAATTATGTAGAAAGAAAAATCAAATATAATATTTAGGTTTTAGTTATCATAGACTTGAGAATAAAATGATTTAATAGTTTTCTACTTCTCAATAATTTTTACCAATATTAAACTCCAAGGCATATATGTGCACTGTATTGATTAATCGCAATTTTTAGAAATTAATACCTCAAACAGAAACTACTTTTGCAAATAATGTTTTGTTAACTTAATTGATTTCACAATTCGAGTTCGATTACCCTCATTTTTTGATTCAAAATCGACCAACTTCTACGATTTTTTTATTTTTTTAAACCCAATCCTACCTAACATTATTTTTCTTCCACTTTAGTATTTTGATTAGTGGTTAAAAGTAATTGTGCCATTAGTTCTATCAGAGAAGACAAGTTTATCTAAAAGGTTAATTGCACTAGACCCGTTAAAGGTTAGTGCAATTTTAGTTTAACTCTTCATATTAGTATCACTTTAGTGCCTTCGTTAAGCCACCTCACTCTTTGAATATTAAATACAGATAGAATTTCAAAATATCCCTTATTTTTAACTGTTGAAAATTTTGAACAAAATAATGTTGACGTTTTTATTAAAAATGTTATTCCAATAGTTTTTCATTATTTTCTCACCTTTGTAGTTGCCTTTCATATATATTTATTCTCCTATTCTCTGTTTCTCATTTTATTTTTTGCTATAACCAGATTCAAGTTTGGGGATGTTGAGCTTCTCCAGCAGGTGGAATCTAAAAATTGCAACAAATTTAAAAGTCATTAAATATTTAAATAAATTTAGAAGAAGTAGTGGAGTTATATATTCTTAATAAAGAGGGAAAAATGTATTTTCGTCCAAAACTTTTAACGTTTGAAAAATGGGGCAATTTGGAATTATAATATATCATTTAACGATGTTGTTGAGGTAACCTAACCAAAGGTTAAATAAGTGGCAGAGAAATAAAAATTAGAGATTAAAATAAAATTATTCTAAAACCTTAAAGGGAGGTTAGTTCGATTAATCTTTTAGCAGAGCAGGCAGAGCCCATTTCTCTTTCTTTCTTTCTTTCTTTCTTTCTTTCTTCAGTCTTCTCGCTACTATCACCGCCACAGTAATTTATTTTCTCTCTCAAATTGCCTAAATCCCCTCTAAAATTCTTAAACCCTTTAGCCCTTACACCCCTTCCTCCCAGTTAACCTCTAAATGACTCAAACCAAATCCCTTATGAATAGATTCTGATTATAAACCCTTTTGCTCAAGAAAGAAATCCCTGTTTCCAAATTATGAACTCCCTGTTTCTTTCCAATCTTTTTCTTCGGTCAGTTTTGCCAAGAAAACGGCCCAAACCCAATTTTTTCTGTTGCAGGACACTTTTTGCTGGTTCATCATCTTGTGAAGTAGCGGTCTCCAATGAAGTTCTTGGCATTATTGAAAACTGTGATCCCATGGAGCCAGCTCTTGAGAAGGTAGTACCTTTTTTGACTCGTGATATTGTAGCTTCTGTTCTTGAAGAAAAGAAGACAAATCTGGAATTGGGTTTCAGGTTCTTCATTTGGGCTATGAAAAATAAGCGTTTTCGCAGCTGGTATTCGCATAATTTAGTAGTTGATATGCTTGTTAATGATAGCAGTGATAAAAGTTGTGATTTTGATGGATTTGATTTATATTGGAAAATTCTTGACGAGGTTAAGAAATGTGAAAATAATATTGATTCGGCTGCATTTGCAGTGTTGATATCAGCGTATTGGAAAATTAAGAAGGCTGAAAGGGCCGTGGAAACGTTTGGTAGGATGAGAGAGTTTGATTGTAAACCGGATTTGTTTGTTTATAATTGGATATTGCATGTGGTTGTTAAGAAAGATGTTATTTTGTTAGCATTGGCTGTGTATAGTATGATGTTGAAGTCCAATAATAGGCCTAATTCATCAACATTTAACATTTTAATTCACGGGTTATGCAAGAGTGGCAAGACTCAGGATGCATTGAATTTGTTTGATGAGATGAGACAGAGAGGGGTATTGCCGAATAAGACCACTTATACAGTGATTCTTTCGGGTTTGTGTCAGGCAAAGAGGACGGATGATGCGCACAGGCTGTTTAATTCAATGAAAAGTAGAGGTTGTTTACCGGATAAAGTTACATATAATGCTTTGCTCAATGGGTTCTGTAAGTTGGGTAAAGTTGATGAGGCATTTGCACTTTTGAAGTCTTTCACAAATGATGGTTATGCTGTCAAACTTCCGGGTTATAGTTGTTTGGTTGATGGCTTAATTAGAGTTAATAGGATTGATGAAGCACATGAATTATTTCAGAAACTTTTTGAGGTTCCTATGATACCTGATCTAGTATTGTATACAACTATGATGAGGGGGCTATCTCAGGCTGGCAGGGTAAAGGATGCATTGAATTTGCTGATGGATATGACAAAAAGAGGTGTTTTGCCAGATACTCAGTGTTATAATACTTTGATTAAGGGGTTTTGTGATATGGGTCTGTTAGACCAAGCTCGATCTCTTCAGCTAGAAATTTCAAGAAACGATCTCTTCCCTGACATTTGCACTTATACTGTACTGATTTGTGGTATGTGCAGGAATGGCATGTTGGTAGAGGCGCAGAATATTTTCGATCAGATGGAGAAGCTTGGATGCTCTCCTTCTGTTGTGACATTTAATTCTCTTATAGATGGGCTATGCAAGTCTGGTGAGTTTGAGAAAGCTCGTCTCATGTTTTATAGGATGGAGATAGGAAAAAATCCTTCATTGTTCCTTCGACTTTCTCAAGGTGCAGATAGGGTCCTTGATAGTGCAAGCCTTCAAACAATGGTGGAGAAAATGTGTGACTCTGGGTTGATATTAAAAGCTTACAAGCTTCTCATGCAGCTGGCGGGTTGTGGTGTTGTACCAAACATCATAACGTACAACATTTTGATAAATGGGTTGTGCAAAGTTGGAAATATTAATGGTGCTTTTAAACTCTTTGAAGATCTCCAACTCAAGGGGCATTCTCCTGATAAAGTCACATACGGAACTCTAATAGATGGGCTTCATAGGGCTGGTCGTGAAGAGGATGCCTTTAAGCTCTTTGACCAGATGAGTGAGAGTGGTTGTATACCTGGCCCAGAGGTTTACAAGTCACTTATGACTTGGGCTTGCAGAAAGATGAAGACATCTGTGGCTTTTAACTTTTGGTTGAAATATTTGAAGGTTGTTGGTGGTGAAGAAGATGAAAAAATCAAATCAATTGAAAAACATTTTGAAGAGGGAAACTTGGAAATGGCTGTTCGAGGGATACTTGAAATTGATCTTCAGTCAATAAGCTTTGATTCTGCACCTTATAACATTTGGCTCATTGGATTATGCCAGGCACAAAAAGCAGAAGAGGCTTTGAAGCTATTTTACATACTCAAGGAGCTTTGTATAAGCGTATCTGGTCCTAGTTGTGTAATGTTGATCCACAGTCTGTGCTGTAGTGGAAAATTGGATCAGGCAATTAACGTATTCCTCTATACAGTGGAGAAAGGTTTCCAGTTGATGCCACGAATCTGTAACAACCTACTCAACGTGCTGCTTCATTCTCAAGATAAGGCAGAGGATGCATTATATCTTCTAAAAGAAATGAAGTCTATGGGGTACAATTTAGATGCTTGTCTTTATAGGAATACGAAATCCCTTTTAAGTCGTTACGGGAAATTAAGCAAATTGGAAGACGTGTCACATGGATAAGTTTTTTGTCTTTGATGGTTTTCAGTAAAAGCCTGGGCTTTAGATCACCTCTTGTCTTGTCCTCATTTGGAGAGCTGTTCTTGGAGCTGAAGCTTCCTATGGCATGTTTTAACGGGTGTCCATCTGGAACACTCTACCCAAATTTTGACCTGTCTAAATTTGAGTAATTTGGGTTGTTATGTGGATTACGGGATGGCTACCTGTTTTAATTCTGATAAGCAAAATTCTTTTCAGTTTGGATTTGTTTTTGGTATTTCCCAAACTGTTTGACTTGAAAGCCCACCTGTATCCCTAAGAAGACACAAGCCTAGTCTTATTTGTGGTTTATCAAGTTCTTTGTACTTTGGCACTTCTCTTCTGCTTCCACTGTCTGAAATCCACTCAAGCACCCATGCTGAATTCATGCTTTTCCGGAAAGAAGTCTAAATTCATTGATTAATGCATTTAGTGAGGACAAGAGGGACCCTGAAGCCTTTGCTGTTTTACAATGTATGAAGGAAATGTGAGTTGATGCCCAAAAAAGTTCAATGTTTGCTTAATTTCTTTTATTTTGTGATTTAGATTTAGTTAATGTCCAATAACTGTGTGTTCATTTAAAATCATATGATTGCAGGATCTTAAAATAACTGTATGTTCCTTTAAAATAATATGTGCAGGACGTTAAGCCAGATGTGGTTACTTATACCACACTTATGAAAGCTCTAATTCATGTGGAGAAATTTGAAAAGGTTAGAGATTAATGTTCTCCAGAGTATTCTTACCTTCTCTTTGATTAAAGCTTTCTTGCAGAGGTCATGATCTTTTCATTAAAATTAAATTTGTTTATGCTTTATTTCAGTTTGAATCTCTATGAATGCTCTTAGCAAGATTGTACTGATTTTACACTTTTCCAGTACCGAAATTGTCGTATTTCTTTTTAAGGAAAACAATAGATATTTTTCAGTTGAATATTTTCAAATGACAAAAAGAAAAAAAGAAGGAACAGTGATTAAATGTTGTATGCATGCCCCTTCCCAATTAGCTTTGGAACGTTTTACATGCGGTTTGGCCAACTAGGCTGTTGGCTGTTTTATTTATTATCTATTTATTTTTTTGTTGGGTTTTGTTTGGGGTGGGGGGTCGCAATCCCCCCTTGAAAAGCATCTCCATGAACATATGAATCCACCCAAATCCAAGGTGCGTTTCAGGAGCGCTGGAGTGATGTGTTATTGTTTTGCAGTGCTTTTATAGAGTGTTCTATTTTTGTTATACTTAATTTCATCAAATAATTTGTATTTCAGGTTCCAGCTGTTTATGAAGAAATGCTTTTGTCTGGATGCATCCCAGATAGGAAAGCTAGAGCAATGTTACGATCTGCTCTGCGATACATGAAGTCGACACTGAAATTGTAGTTGGTTTCACTACAGTTCAGCCAAAGCTAAATACTGGATCAGTGTCAATAGTGTTGGTAAATCATCCACTTGAGGCTAATTGTTACAACGACCCTGCGATGAACGTAATGTCTAGTTCCATGCCTTTCTAGTTTCAAAATCTGTCACAAGCATCTTCAAATTTCCAAAAATTTTGACTCTTATGAAGCCAAAAATTTGCCAGAAGGACGTTCATATTGTCACTTCCTTTCTGAAGTTCCTCCTTCTGCAGCTGGCACCAAGTCTTCTCTGAATTTGTTCTTTGTGCAGGTTAATATGCGATTCCATATTTATAGGATGAAGATGATATGAAAAGTTTCATAGGACTCCCAAAAGATCAACATGCAGCTGGGCATGAAATCTCTAATTCTCGCGACCCACCTGCACTTGAATCTTGTATATTTAGGTTCTGTTTCTCTTATACACAGATGAGAATAATCATATAATTTGCTTCTTTACTAATACTAAGAGATGCTGTAAAGGATTCCTCAAGATAACTTGATTGTCTTATTTTGAGGACATTGTTAATAGTTGAATCAACTAGGATATTTTTTTTTATTGCGTTCAAAGAACTGTAATTTTTTCTGATTATTTGAAGTATTTGTTCTTTATTTTCGCGAGTATAAGTTGTTTATCAATGCGGATTTAATAATTAATTGTTTTTTGGTTGCTCTTCATTTTCCCTTTTACTCAAACACGGTAGAGATATTATCCAAAATTTACTGATTGAGTCGTATGATGAGTAGTAGAGGCTTTTTAGGAAGTATCATGCTGTGTAATAAATTACTTGATAAAAATCTGACCTGGAAAAAATGTATTTGATAAATTCCATCCTCTCTATAGGAGCTCTCAGAAATTGGGTAAGTTAATGTCATCAAGCAGGTAACACCGTTATAGCCTACATTTTCATTGTTTTTGCTTCTGGCATTTTTGTTTGTAGCGGGGGAAGGGAGCTGGGGACTTTAAGATGGATCCTATCCTCACATATTCCCTGTTTTTTCGTTTGCTTTTTGTGTCTGCTCGGGGGGAACCCCCCGGGGTGGGGGTTGAAGACAAATTCACACACTGCTGATCGTCAGTGGCCGTTAGCTCTCAGCTGCTTTTACGCTGGGCATGCAATACATTCATTCCAAACGCACCAAGAAATATTTGCTCCCTTTGCTATTTGCTATTCAGGGAGGAAAAAGATGAGAAGGAAACAATAACTGCTTCCTCCATTGAAATGATTCATACAAAACAGAAAGAGGTCGAACCCCGTAATAGATGTAAAGAAATACAAGAGAAGATGGCATCAAAGGGTGTTTTCTTGTGGGACCGACTGATTGACAGATTACTACCAGTCCTACAGCTGCATCAGTTTCTATAGAATTCTTGGTGAAAAATTCAACAAAATGCAGAGAACTTTGAGGAATCCAGAGAACAAAATACAAGCAAGGCTTTCTAAGAAGAATCATATCAGATATCATTAAATAAACGCAATCAGACCTACTGTTCAAAATTCATTTCAAGGGACATTAAGCCCCTAACTTCACTTACAGTGAAAAAAAAAAACAATAGCAAATACAAAGGAAAAAAAAATTGCTACAGGGAATAAATTACATTAGACCAAAAATTGCTGGTTTTCACCTGACTCTCCAATTTCATTGAGCAAAAAGAATGAAATGGATGTCTATCACAAGGACATGGCTGAAACAATAGGTCTAGTGTTCTTTGAGATTCTAGAGCAGAACATAAACATCAAAAGAACTGATGATAACATGAACAACCGGAAATATGTTCTAATCTCCTGCATTCCGAGTTCAAGCACCTCCATCTTTTTCCCGTATCGATTTCTCCTCTCCATCAGATAACCATTCAAATAGTCGTCTATGGATATCCATTTATCAAAACTTGATGATGCAACAGCCCCTAAATGAAGTCCATCCACCCGCAGTGCACCCAATTTGAACATTGCAAAGAATGCAGCAGACCAATCATTGAGAACTTTCTGAAAAGATCAAAACTGTCAAGAGTTCCCAGAATAACCATAAACAGAAGTAATATTAATCAACTCTAGTAATGTCACCACTTACAGATATCTGAAATCATATTGACCTATATAATATACACACACACACACACATATATTTATCAATTGGAAAACCAACATACATTAAATGTGGTGATGTCAATGGGATTGAACATTCTAAAGCAGTCCTTCGAGGAGGCTGTATTATCTCCGTATATCTGATAGGCCAATGTGCATACATATAAGTATACTGAACCAAAATCAGCAAACAACCAAATTATATTGAACATTGAGAAGAGATTCACAGACCTCAAACTGTGAAATGCCATGGGGATCCCTTGCAACATCGTACATGTAATCAGTTGCTGTCCCATGCGGAATTCATTTTTCATATTAAGGAAAAAAAAACTATAGATATTATCCCCAAAGCCTAAAATACTTGTCCAAAATGTGCCAGTGAAGTCATCGAAATTCAATGTCTTCTTCGTGTCAAGGATAAAAAATAATAATAATAAAGAATATGCCACGCAAACACACACTATTGTGCGGTAAAAGGGGGAGAAAACACTAACTTGCAAAAGCATCATAACAATCTACAAGACTACAACCTTATACATGTTGAACTAACCAAATACATAATTTTCACCCGAAAAAAAAGAAGAAGTAACTTTCATGTTAAAATATAAAGGAAGAACATGTCCAATTTTTCCAATTTCATGCCACAGGTATGGGATTCTTCTGTTCCACTACTATTTTCTAAAACATGGCGTTAGTATACACAAAAAAAAAAAAAAAAAAAAAAAAAACCAAAATACTTGGAACCCACAGAGAATTAAACTTGGTTTAATTCACCTTCTTTTCCGAAAAGAAAGAAACCACGAGAGATGTAACTTGGCGTTAGCATAAAAGCTGAAATACCAATCCAAAATAGAATCAACGAAATACTACTATTGCATTTGAATCAAAGTAACGGAGTAAAACGTAACCAGCAAGAAGAAGAGATTATTTACCCAGAGAGGGTCGTAGCGGCGGAGATCAGTGTTAACAACAGCAGCAGCACGTTACAGGCGAATAGATGGTGGTGGAGCTGGTGGAGGATTTGGAGATGGTGCAGGGGGAGGATTTGGTGGTGGCACCGGCAAAAGAATTGGGGGAGGGGGTGGAAGGCGGGATTTGCCGGTGGTGAAGCTTTTTTTGAGCTGGTAGATGATTTCGAGATGATGGTGGTGAAGCTGGTAGATGATTTGGAAGTGGTGGAGGATTTATAGATGATGGAGGATTTGGAGGAGGCGCTGGCAGAAGATTTGAAGGAGCAGTTGTTTGTGAATGTAGTGGCGACAGTTGAGGCTTTAGAGGAAAAGTGATGTTTGAGCTCAAAGGATTGAGGCTTTGCTTGGTGTTGCCCAGTTAGCGGGTGAAAGAGGCCCATAAACCCGCAGTGCCGCTTTTATATACGTAAAATAAAATTTGAAAAGAGTATTAACATCTTATCAGACGTACAAATAAACAGTTAAGCGATTAAAACTCTATGATATGTTATTTTATATTTGTCTAAAAACCTCTTCAATTTCGTTTTTATAATCAAATCTATACTATTACATTTGTCTAACAATCTCTTTATTGAAATGTTATAAAATAGTCACCCAAAAATTTATTAATTATTAAGAATTAATTATACAAAACTAAACTAACAATGGTAGCGTTTTTTGTCGTTAAGAAAGTAGTTATACAAAACCAAACTAACTATTCCCCTCCTCTCACTATCACATTATCACATCGTAGTATTCAAAACAGTTATTCTTTTTCTTCTGGTACAATCTCAGTGTACAAAACAAATATCTATTTTTCCTTCATTCATAACAAGTTTACTATTCTAAAGAAATCATCTTCTGTAACCATATATTAAATAGTTATCCACTATCATTTACCAAAAGAAGATAATTAGAGGTTGCATGGCGCAAAAACACTCCAGATGGTCAGAATGAAAATACATGAATCGATCATATTTCAGATTGATCATTGCCGATATAAGACAATATTTACACCAGATATCATCTAATCAACGCATTTACAAATTGAATAGGACCAAAAATTTGAACCAATTGTGAAGTCTGAACGGTGGGATAACCGACGCCTCCTGAAAATTCTTGCTTTTGAAACCCCAAACTTTCTGTTGCAGACTCAGGGACTCATAAGATGGGTAGACAACCAGAGGCTTATGTGGTGGTAGGATCATTATCCTTTCTGGGCACTGAGGTTCATTTACAGCATACAGCCTCTTGAGATCAAGCTGATGAAGTTTCTCCAATATGCATAGCATGTTTCAAATTATAATACTCCCCTTTCTGCTGAAACTGCAACATTTCTCCCCTCAAATTCTCCACGTATCAATGCATTGGCTGGCAGGGAGGATTCAGAGAGCTTTTCAAGTGAAACTTTATTTTCACTCTTCTTTCTAATGGATTCTGCAAGGTAGACAAATTTTGATCAAATGACACGCCAGAAAATGCATCGCAAAACCATATTACTTGGGGACTACAGACAAGGTAATTCTGGTCCTAGTGGACCATTTTCTCCCCAAAAATAATAGTTTGAGAGAATTTACACTTCTTACATCTCAAAAAATTGGCATTCTGGGCCTAAAGAGAGCGGCAACTTCTAAAAAATGCAGTGATTATTCCAACATAAATAGTTACAAGCTTTTCCTCACTAAACAGATAAAATTAGAGTAACTGCAGCTGGACCGTGTTGAACAAACCAAAAAGTCATTGACATGGTAGAGTCAATAAACTCTCTGATATCATCGACTCCCAAGTTATTTTATTATGCATCCCAAAAATTTTTACTGATCTAACGCTAGGATGATAGAAATATAAATCAAGTGATCGAAGCCAACAGGTTGCTAAAATGGCGCTCTATAAAGCTACACATTCAAACAAGCTCCAAATCTTAAGTACGGAACAAGTTCTGGTTTCCAATGTGATACCATTCCAGAATTCTATTCCTTTCAGAATCTCTATGGTTGTCCTTTTATCATCTAGAAACACAAACAGTTGTCGCATGCAATTTCCTCGAAAGATTCCTTAATATAAAATTAGGCAAAAAATAAAAAGGAAAAGAAAAGAAATACAGTAACTGCCCCTTTTCTGTGCTAACGTACCAATCCATTCTCTTATCATAGTACCATATTCAGATCCAGCACTTTTTTGGGCAAAGGCGAGGATGTCTTGGTACATTCTTATTGATGGAGGAATTCCTCCTTCCACCATCCATTGCATTACCTGCAACAAAATTTTGCTCAATATTCCAGATGGAAAGATTTCAAGGAATGAGGAGAATCAAGCTGCATTTTCATATTATTCAGCATATGCCTTTTTCATTGAGAAAACATTATACAGCATGTCACGTGCCTCCAACCAGAAGCAAGATTCATGCATTTGAACTTCAATTAAACGAAGGGAAGAAAAAAAAAAAAAACAGATGGCATAATCATGTGCTGGAAAAAACAACGTGTAGAGTATTACCTCTAAGTGATTTTTAAGGATTACATTATTTGGATTAAGCAAATAAGCTACAAGAGTCTAAAGTAATTCTCGAATAAGCATTTTGTGGCAGCAGTCATTACGTGATCAATTTTTTGCAAGTTAAGCTCATTGCATGGATTAAAGAGTACAAACTAGTTTTCTTGAGTTTCTCTACGCTCATGATATCCATGTATCAACGCACGCACACATGCATATATCCACTCATATACAACAAACCAGAAGCATTTCAGTAAT
Source organism: Mitragyna speciosa (assembly GCA_024721245.1). Lineage (NCBI taxonomy): Eukaryota > Viridiplantae > Streptophyta > Magnoliopsida > Gentianales > Rubiaceae > Mitragyna > Mitragyna speciosa. Next base: position 131,449 of record JAMWEH010000142.1, on the reverse strand, counting down.
CTTACCTCCGCATATTTCCTCCAATTTCCATAAGCCAACAGATTTTTTAATAGAATTGAATAAGTTGAGAAGTTGACTTCTCCACCTAATGCGACCATTTTGTAAAACAACTGCAGATGATATGAAAAGCACAACAAAAGCATCACACATCAAACTCAAAATTGGTCAAAAGTAAAATAGCTTCTTCTTTCCATGAGGGAATTCTGTTGCATTTATTATAAATATTAGAAAGGGTATGACTCAAGAAGCTTTCAATTACCTTCATCATGGTCTCAATCTTGCCAGATTTTCCAATAAAATGCAGAAGTTGATTAAGAGTTCCAACAGGTACAACAACTAATGAAGTCTCCATCATTTGAATAATTTCAGTAGCGGTTTTCCAATCCCGCAACCTTCATTAAGAAACAAGCAATTTAGATACTCATAAAAGACAACCCAGCAGAATTTCTTAAGCCAGTGCACAATGCCATGTCCAACAACAATCAAACGACTCTAATACGTAAGAAATATAAGTCCACCAATAAAGTCTTAATAACCAAATGAGTATTATTGCCAAAGATCAGGGGACATAATTTTCAGTTCTGTACTGAGAGAAAAAATTTGAACATCTAACTCATAGGTATCTAAAACTTGAAAACAAAACCATCAGGAGTAGATGTATCCATATTTTGGATTGGATATATATCTGCCTCAGCTTCTTGAGTCTTGACATTATATTTTACTTCGTATCTCCCCTAGTAGGTGGCCGAAAACATATTCATCAAACAGATTGATATCATAGCAACAGAAATTAAACTCAATAAAATCAAAATAAATACAAAAGAGAAAATTGCTTTAGATGCTTCCCTTCACAATGAAATTAAGTCCAACACAAAATAATATTTTGTGCAGCGAATAAGGCCAACCCAAAGGATATATTAAGAAACTCCATCAAGTCAATTTCTCAAAGGTCTTATTGATTTCTCCTTTATAAATGCTTAACAAATAGCATAAAGTATGAACTATGAACCATGAAGAGGTCCACTATAATGACAGAACCAACCCCACTTATGTCTTGTAGCGCCTGTGAGTACCCATAATAGAACGGCTTTGGGTAGCAAACTAGGCTTATGTTTGAGGCCAGACACTCTATGTTTTGTCAGTCTAAGACCAGTTGGCTCCCAAGATTAGAACGGCTTTGCAGGTTTCACACAATTATACATATGTTTTGAACAATTTATGAATGTGTGCCAGCGTGTCCATATAGAACAAATGCAATCCAACTATGCCCTAGAAATCTACAATAGACATATGAGAAATATTGGAACCAGTTTTTTCGGTTCCATTTCCTTAAACTAAGATCATTGTGAAGCTTTTGTTTTTTTAAGTATATAACTACTACATGCAATTCTAAGTCTGAAAATGCATCCACCAATGAAACGAACTAGACACTTATTGTAATCGCAAGCTAAAAACTAGCATAGTGAACAACTACTTTAAAGAACTAACTGTAAGTGGGCCTGCAAAAACATTTTCGTATCCTCAGGTAGAAACAAAAACATGGGGAGCTCAAACAGAATGAAGAAATTAGCATCCTAACACAAAAACATTTATAAACTGTATAGCACTCACACACTACATGCCGAGATTATTTCAAAGAAAACAGCATCTGTGAAGGGGATCTTCTTGTCTTTCATAAACTCTACAGCAAGCATTACTTTTTCTGGTTGGCATCCTCTATTAAATGCTCTCATAAGAGTAGAACAAGCTACAGCATCTGGCTGGACACCTCGTAATTCCATTTCTTGAAATATTGCAAAAGCTTTCTCCCAGTCATCTGCAATAAGAAATTTCCACAACAGGTTAAAAGCTTGTAACACCATCAATTTTAAGCCTGAATCTACAATACAATATTCTACCCTGTGACCTTACCTGCGGCACTATATGCATGTAGCATGGTAGTATATGTGACAACATCGGGAAGAAAACCAGCCATCTTCATCATTGAGAACATTGATTCTGCTCCAGCAAGTTGACCCTGTGAGAGTGAGAGAGAAAGTGAGAGAGAGAGAGAGAGAGATTAGATCTCATTTGGGTATGGATGTGTCTAATCAGAGACAGTTTTCAAAACTCAATATTACATGCCTGTTTACTATAGGCACATATTGCAGACGAGTACACCTCCTGCGACAATGGAATTTTGAGACCCATCATTTCATTGAGAAAATCAAGTGCATCAGAGTACTTTGACATCTTACAGCAACCACTTATCAACACATTGTATGTGACACAATCGGGTTTAACTTTCTTTTTCCTCATTAACCTATATAGTTGCATTGCTTTATCATATTCACAGACATTCATATAACTACCAATTGCAGAATTATATGCAATTGTGTTTAATTTGATGCGTCTTGACTCAGCAGCAGTCAATATGGATTCAATCTTCACTTTTTGACCACACCGGCCACAGGCTGCCAACAAGGTACTAATTGAAACAACATTTGGTTGCACCCCATTGTGCTCCATTTCGTGCAACACTTCAACAGCTTCAGCTAAAAGTCCGTTAGACCCATAGGCATCAATCAGTGCATTATAGCTCACTAGATTCGGTTTGCAATTATTCCGTTTCATCATCTCAAATATTTCCCTAGCCTTTTCTGGTTGTTGTGATCTTCCGTAAGCATTCAGCAAAGATGTATAAGAGACAACATCAGGCCGGATTCCCTTCTCCTTCATCTCAAGGAAAATTGAGAAGGCCTTTGTACTCATCCCACATGAAGCATGTGCACCAAGTAATGCATTATATGAAACAACATTAGGCTTCAAACCTTCTGCAATCAGTGAGTTAAAAACAGCCTTGCAGCTTTCAACCTGACCCAAGACTGAATACATATGCATGATGCTAGTGAATGTTACCACGTCAGGGTGACATTCAGCTCTTTTCTCTCTCATCGAATTAAAAAGTTCAACAGCTTGTTCATATTGCCCAAGTTTTATTTTGCAATGGATAACAATATTAAGTGTAGTAGTGTCAGGACGAATATTTGTTCCTTTCATCAGTTCAAAGTAGGAAAGTGCTCTTGAATATTCAGCACCACTTTTATATGCAGATAACACTATATTGTGAGTCACCAGATCAGGCCCTACTCCATTTTCGGTCATTTGCTTGCAAACTTTGAGAGCTTCTTTCCAATTCCCAGTAGATCCACATGCATTGATCAAGTTGTTATAAGTTGACCTACTTGGTGGTATCTGCATCAGTTAATCAAGGTCATAAGGGTGTCTCTTAAAATGATAAATCTTCAAAAGTTGAAGTCTATGTGCAGAAAATAAACATTATGAATGTTGCAAGAACAGTTAACATTAAGGACATGATTAAAACTATTGGAGAAGTTGTCAAGCCTATTGAATTCTCTTTGTCAATTGGCTACTGTTCACTTGTCAGTGCAGTTTGTTGTAGCAAGTATTTGGCATCTCTTACATCTTTTAACCCCATCACACTGATTCAAAATTTTCATGCTTGTTAATGAAGTGCTTCTCTTACGCACTCAAAAATTCACCAACATTTCCTTCATCTCGCTGCACTTCTGTTTAAAAAATTTAAAATTTAAAATCAAATCCTTTAGTTATTTGGAACTTAAGGTTCGTCAATATCTGAAATTTTACGTATTAACATTCATGTGATCTCAAATTCTCAAGGCTAGATGTATTCTTCTACATCCTCTCCCTGTAACCTTCTCTTAGACCATCTTGTTTCACCCCCTTCTTTTGAGTGATATAGCCATGTCCTACCAGCATAACATATTATTATCAGCAGGTATTACAGGGCAACAAGGCAAGTTTTGTCAAAAGTTGGCTCTGAGGATTTTAAGGATTGTGCATTAGACACTGAATAAGCCTTTTCCTATTCAGACTTCCAGAATATGCCATCTTACAAGTGTAGTATTGTATTCTTCCACTCTTCTCTAGTTCGGAAATGCTTCTTGAGTAACTTCAACAAGAAATCAATTTGACTATACTAAGTATGGCATCATCTAGTCCTCCTCCCAATATAACATCACTTAAAAGTTTAGTCTCAACACGTCATTTACAGTGTCATCAATAAAGATCAAAAACAATTATGACAAATAACTATGGTACCATACATGCATGCTGAAGTCAAATAGTTTTAGCAGATAACAAATAAACTAGAAAATAAATAAAAACAAGAAGGAAGCTCACATCAAACTGCAAACAGATTGATTAGTAAGGAAAAGTACAAATACACACAGCTGCACGAAGCATGTCTTCCATGATATTCATGGCCCAACGCCATTGACCAGTTCGACCATGCACATTGATTAGAGCATTATACGCTTCAACATCCGGCTTGCATCTAGAAACAAAAGATATGCCATGAGAAAGGAAAATCTTCCAGCTAAGGACCTTTTTTTTTAACAACAAAAAAAATATATATATCTAAAGACAAGGAATACCTCCACTTTTGCATCTCAAAGAACAAGCCACGAGCTTGATCCACACGATTATGCCTAGCATGTAGTCTAATCATCATATTATAGATATCATTCCGTGCACAATAAATCTTTTGATTCTTCATCCAAGAGAACACTTGAATACTATGTTCGATTGAACCCGTTTGGGTTATTTCCTACAGCAGAAAAACACAAGAATCTCAACAGCTTTGTAAAGTCTATTCACTATAACCAAATAACTACGGAAAAATAAAGAGGCAAATGGCTGATAAAGAAAATCAAAATGACACTAGCCAAAGCAAGCACAATCAAAAGATTTCAGCTATCAACATGGAATTTTCTACAACAATTGCCCACATATCTCAATGCAGCCTTCAAATTCAATGAAATATGTTTTTCCATAAAATACTTTACATGTGAAAAACAAGAACTTCATAACAGCTTAAATTACCAAATTACAGCTTCTAAGTCCCTCTCAAATATAAAAAGCTTTATTTCCCATTATTTTTTTCCCAACTTGATCAAATTTAAAAAAATCAAAGATGCTAATAATTAAAAAAAAAAACATAACTAAAGAGCACCCCTCAAAATAAATACCAAAAAGTTCAGAAAAAACTTAACTTTTAATCATTTAATTATATTTTGAATAAATTACAGACAAATTCGTGCTACAAAAATTAAACTTGAACCCAAAAACAATATTGAAATTCATGAAAGCCACATTCTGCATCAAACTAATTTAGAATACAAATTGAATTAATATTAATTAATTTTTAAAGTTCTTTAAATAAAGTTCCAGATTAACTCTTGTCAAAAAATGGTAAATTAAAAGGAAAAAAAATAGTATTTCACCATTCTACTAACTTTTCCAAATTTAATCAAGAACCCCACAAAAAGAATATTGACTCAAAAAAAAAAAAAACAAATTCACTAGAAAAATTACCCTAATAAGAACCGGGAAATTCTTGCGGGCGAACCGGCCTGCCCAGCGGTTCAAGACACCTTCAATATCCTCGAACCGGTTGAGGGCCATTATCTTCTCTACCACCTCGGAGATGGACCAGTCCTTCTGGAACCGGTCGGTTTCGACCCGCATACGGTGTCGTTTCGGGAGGTCGGACTTGCGAAGCCCACTTATCTGCACAGAGACATGGTGGGTCCCATTGTCGTAGTCGACATGGGCTTTCTTCTGCTCCTTGAACGCTTGCTCGTTGTTCTTGGGTTTCTTGCATTGGATTGTTAACCGGGTTGTTCTTGGACGGGTTGGTTTGGCGGGTTTGGATTTGGATATGGTTTCGGGTGGGCTGTTGGATAGCTTGAAGAAGTGAGTGTGGTGCAACGTTGCCATAACGGAAGGACTGGGGGGTTAAGCCCTGCTTTTAGCTGTTTGGGGGTTTATGTGAAGGAGACAGCTATTGAACGACGTCGTAAAAGTGGACCTATCCTTTTTATTTTTATTTTATTTTTTTAACCCCTTTTCCCTTTTTGGTCATTTGCTAGTACAATTTTTTAATAAATAGAATTGGCCTTATTTGGACAACTCAATTTTCAGAATTTTTAAAGTAATGTGAATTTTAATTTTCTACTCTTGAAAAAACTTCTACTTAGTAAATTTATAGATGCAGTTATCTTCAAAATTATATATTGTAATTGACTGTATTCTATGATGCCTAAAAATCGTTACTTGTATTCAGTAATGAAAAAATTGCCACTTGCTCAATTTATCGTAATTTCATCCTTACGATGTGGCATTATTTCCTTTAGACATGACTTTGAACTAGTTGTGAATGTAGCCTTCTTGTAAAAATAGTCCTACAATCCAAGACATTTAGTTCAAACAGTAACAAGCAGAAAAGGGCAGGCATTAGCAATTCAGACACGACCCTCACTCCTTAGTTTTATAATACCGAGTATATGCTAAAGTGCTCTAAAAAACAAGGATTGGAGAGACAAGGAATCTTGGCAATCTTTTAATTCTGAATCTGCAACATGTTAGTAGTAGTAATTTTCCTGGCTGAAATATGCAGAACTTCCTACAGTAGCAATTAACTCAATTTCAAATGCTGAATTCGTGAAGAATGCAAGAATGGAGGATATAAAAAGGGACCCAGGCAAACTCTCTACCAGTGTCACTCAAAGATAGCCAATAGTGGCAGTTTGACCTTTTCCCTAATGTGATAGAACTTAGGACATTGGATTCCAAGTGCCATATGTTAGGAAAGAAACCTTTCAAAAGTGCCATCCAACATTATTTCCTTTTGTACCCTTGAATTTTGGTAGCAAGCAAAACTTTATCCATCATGCCATAAGAAAAAGAGAGAAAAAAAAAAAAAAGAACCATTCTACCTTCAAAAGTTCTTATATGAAAAACAAACACTTCATTAGTCCATTTTCAAAAGATATTTCATTTCTTAGGTAGTTATTTGAGGTAGCATAAGATCCTAAAAATAGAAAAAAAAATTTCAATTATGCTTGATTAGGGAAATGTTCAAATAACTCGAAAAACTATAACCTCAACAACCAGCGATGGCATTACTGAGCTAGAAGATGAATGTTATAATGGCCCATGGACCCCATTCATTTATGTGAGAGTTAATGGTAGAAAACCCCCATGAACTATAGCACAGGTGCACTTTGCCCCCTTTAAACAATTTAATAGGAACTTTGCACCCTAGGCAAACAAGAAACTGACGGAAAAATAAACTTCGTCCATATTTGCTGCTGAAATGACAAAACAATCCTCAATTCAATGGTGTAAAGCTAGAAAAGCCCATATTTATGCTATAAACCCAAAATTGCTCTCTTTTTAGGGGGGAAAGCTGGACATGTGTTTTGCACTTGTAGACTAGCCCCAAATATTGATGAATTGGACAAATTGTGGATGAAAATTAGGACAAATTAGGATCAGAATTTTGATTGTAAATTTCTCTTCCTTCCAACTGTAAACCAAATCCCTACTACCAATCCTTGATTAGACGTACGAGAAGCATGATCTAACTCTAAATCACTGAGAAAGAGAGCATAAAGATGTGTTGATGCAGTTGCCAAAGCTTTAGAGCTAAAATCTAAACAAAGAAAGCGTCAAAAATCGAGGTAAATTTTTGTCTTTACTTAATCGATTTGTGTGTTTGTGGTTTTATTAGTTGTTTATATGTCAATTGAGGGACATGCATGTGTGTTTTAATTATTTTGCATGGGCGTTATTGTACTACATGTGGGGCTAATCTTTGTTTGATGTCTGTCATTGGGGGTTTTGAAAATTTTTAACGTATTTTTGTGGTCCCTTAGGCTGTATTAGCTTTATTTAAAATGTTTTTTTTCTCCAAGTTGTTATCTTTTTAGTTTGTAAAATATTCTATTTGTTGTTTGTACAGTTCCTTGAAGATGTTCACTCTTGAAATCCACCATGGGGGGCATTTCATACATAATCCAAATCTATGTTATGTGGGTGGAACTGTTGCATATATGGATAAGATTGATTCAGATTATATGTCTAAATTTGAACTTTACAAGATACTTAAAAAATTACATCAGCTCATAAATATACAAGTTAGCTTTAAGATGCCAGATAACGAATTTGCATTGCTAAATAGTGATGAGACAGTACAACAAATGTTTGGGATGTTTAGGGATGAGCTTTATATTCATGTGTCTGTTGGAGAGGCCAAAGATGATGTAGGACCTGATTTGAATACTGATGTAGAAACTAATAATGTACAGCAATAAGAATTGAATACTTCTGTAGGGTGTACAAGTACTGAGGAAAATGTAAGAGTTGGAAGTGATAATAATGATGTAGGTGGGGTCAATAATGAGTGTGAAACTTCATCTGATGAAGCATATGCAGCTGAAAGTGAGGGCTTTAATGAAGATGACTTAGATATTGGGTTTTTCTTGGATAGTAATAGGCTGAGTGATACTTGTGAGTTGAATAATTTAGATGAGTTAGCTGATGAGGTACGGTAACAATATAAACTTAGGAGAGTATCAGGCATATGCTCAAGTTAATTAGTGATGAATATAAAGCATTTATGAGTACAAGGTAGCAGGGAAAATTTGTAGAGACAGATAATATTGTTGATTCAGAGATATTAGAGAATGCTATTGATTCTTCTGATGGTGAAAATAGAGAATCTTTTCCTGAGTTTAGTGAAGAAAGGGATATGACTTACTGTAAAATTGAAGTCGGACTTATTTTTCCAACTGTCCAAGTGTACAGAAAAGCGCTTAGAATGTATTCTATCAAGAAAGGTTTCTAGTTAAAATTAAAAAAAAAATGACAGTGATAAAGTAGTTGCCATATGTGCTAGGGAATATGGATGGAGGATATATGTAAGCTTTTATAGGGGAACAAAGGCATTTCAGGTCAAGAGTATTAAGGGTATATTTCATAGGTATCCTTGGTCATATAAGAATAGTAGTGTAAACTCTAGATGACTGGCTGAAAATTTTGGTAATGAATTAGTTGATGATTCTGATTGGAAGTTTAAAAGTTTTAGAAAGGCAGTCAAAAGAAAGTTCAAAGTACGTGTTTCTAGATGGCAAATATATAGGGCTAAGAAACATGCATATTTGTTGATACATGGTGAGCATAGGAAGCAAGTATTACAGATTAAGAGATTATTGTGCTACACTTATAGAGAAAAATCCTAGTTCAGTAGCTTATGTTGTGTCTGAAATGATTCAAAATTGTCCAAATCTAAGTTTTTAAAAGAATGTTTGTGATAGTTCGAGGCACAAAAAGAAGGATTTGTTGCTAGATGTAGACCAGTAATTGGTCTTGATACTTGTCACTTGAAGGAAAAATTTGGAGGACATTTAATGCATGCAGTAGGGAGGGATGGAAACAACCAGATGTACCCTTTAGCCATGGCTTGGGTTGAGTCTGAATGTAAGGATAGTTGGTATTGATTTTTGGAAACCTTGACTTCTCACATAGGATCACCAACAGATATGAACTGGGTATTTATTTCTGATAGACAGAAAGGTCTTGTAGAAACATTTGATGAATTATTTCCAGGAATAGAACATAGGTTTTGTGTGAGACATTTGTATGCCAATTTCAAGTTAAGATATAAAGACAAAGCCTTGAGAGATATCATGTGGGCTACTACCAGGGTATATGTACTTGATGTTAGGACCAAAAAAATGATGAAATTACAGGTAGCTAATAGGGAAGCTTATAATTGGTTAAGTATTGTTCCATCCCATCTTTGGGTAAAGTGCATGTTCAACCTGAGGTCAAAATGTGATCTTTTAAGTAATAATATCAGTGAATCCTTTAACAAATACATTAAGAATGCAAGGGAGGAACCAATTTTATTCATGTTTGAAAGCATAAGAAGGCTAATTATGTGTAGATATCAAGAAAAGAGAGAGTTCATTTTTAAGGTTAAAGGAAACATATGCCTAAAGATTCATGACAGATTAGAATAAATAAAGGCAAAGGTAGTTGATTATGAAGCAATACTTGCTGGTCAAGGAATCTGGGAAATTTCAAAGTACAGTGGGCATAAAATTGTGAACATAAATTCTAGGACTTGTACATGTAGAGAGTAGGACATAACTGGTATCCCTTGTGTTCATGCTTGTGCTGCAATCATTGATGATGGGAAAGAAGCAGCAGATTTTGTCCATCAGTACTATAGCATTGACTATTATAGGAAAGCATATAGTCCTATAATTATTCCTGTTCTAGAAGAACAATTATGGATAAACACTGGTGGACAACCCATTCAATCACCAGAGATAAAGAGAAGGCCTGGAAAACCAAGAAAGATGAGAAGAAAGGATGCTAATGAAACTCAAAATGCAAATGTGGTAACCAGAAGAGGCACTGTAGCCCACTGTAGCAACTGTCATCAAAGTTGGACACAACACTAAAACCTGCAAAGAGCGAAGAACAACTGCAACAGTAAAACAAGTTATGTTCAACCCCCTTCAATGAAAGGCTTATTAATACATTTTTAAAGTTTCACTAATATTCAGTAATTTACAAATATTGCAGAGTGAAAGTTCTGTTGAGAGCAACCAATTCCAGTCTCAATTGTTAGTCAAGAAATTGGTGGTAGAGGTATTGCTGGTAGTAGAAATACTACTGGTGGTAGAGGTAGAGGTGGCAGGCCAAGAACTTATTCTATCTGTAATGATGTCAGTAGTGCAACAGGTGGTAGAGGTTGTATAAGTGGCAGCAATGAAGCTGCTCGCATAGCTGGTAGCAATTTTATGAGAAGACAAAGAGTGGATGGCAGCAATAGAGGAAGAGAAAGAGTAGGTGACAGCAATAGGGGAAGAGGTAAAAGAGAAAGAGGTAGATATAGTGGCTATCCTTCACTATTATCGGGCATTGGTAATTGGATAGGAGTTGGCATTTCGAATGGGAAACATTTCATTCCTAATGATGTGGTAAACTAACAATTCTACTACTAGTGTTTAAATTGTACGTTAACATAACTTTTAATTTTGTTTACTTGCAATCAGATGATTGAGATGACAATGCAACCGAGAGTCAGTTCTGCAGCAGAAACAATTCATCCAGAAAGAGCTCAAGTATAATTATGCTATTTTAGTCTTATAATTTTTATTTATTTGTCAACTTAATTTTTAATCAAATTCTTACTGTGTTTGTTAATTAAATACAGAGACAAACAACAAAGTTTGACAACATTTTATTCTCTAGTCAAACATCTAGCACTGGCATCCATGTGTATGAAGACACAAGAGGTCCAAGTAACGAGGGTTCATCTAATTTTTAAGTGTGCTATTTACTTTTGTAAGCTGAATATTGTTATTAATTAACTATTAGGTGCTATTATTTTGACTGTTACGGAAGATCACAAAATTAAATGAATAGTTACTTAAACAGGCTGTTGTAGCCAATGTTTTGAGACTATAAACAATTATTAAGGGTATTAGTTTAATTTAACTTCTATCACTGATGACTTGTTCATGTTTTATTAATTGTTAAGGGCTGTTAGGCTGCTTAAAAAACTGTTATGGTCCTTGTTTTGAAACTGTGTGATTGCGTTACTTTATTTTGAGTTGATTTGTGTTATTTGACTGGTGTTATTTCAATTTTATGTTGTATGGATTGTGTGATAAATGGATTATATACTGCTGTTTTTCATTGTTAAATAGATTGTATGATGTTGCTTGTCATTGTTAAATAGATTGCATGTTGCTTTCATACAAGGCATTGATTTCATTTAATTTAATAACATCATAATCCTTATGGCAGTACATATACTTATTCTTTTTTAGTTTCTTTGAGTATTCCTTGTACATACATTGTCACCATTATCACAATCACACATAACATATTTCTTCCTTTAGAGCCAATTCTCTTACTTTCTTTGAGAGCTCCTTTGTACTTAACCAAAATACCTTGTAATGCTTGGCAGGTTTTCTTCATCTACTCACAGTCATATGCAAGTTACTCATTTTCATGTGTGATTGATATTCTAGATGCATTTACCCTTTCATATGCTCTCTGAAGTTGCTGATTTTGCTGATATAGTTGACATATCTTTGCCTCTCTTTCTTCAACTTGAGCATGAAAGTATTTTGCAATTTCCATTCCTTTACTGCATACTTCAAGGTCAACTCGTTGAAAAAATCCGTAGGCATTTTGATTTTGTCATTCAAAGTGTACAAAAAATATTTAGAATATGCTTGTACATCATTGTGATGCTTATTTGACATATTTTTGTATGAAAACTTACCTTGTAATTAAAGCACTCAAGAAATTTTCTTCCTGAATTTTCACTGGTCCATGATGCGCATACTGGAGCTCTTTTTCCACATCTGCATTTTGTTGATGAAATATTTCGTTTTTTAGATATATTGCTTGAATTGCAGCTGCTTGGTGTGTGCTCCATATTTCTGTTGGTAGAGAGAAAAACAAGAGTGAAATGTAGTTTTAGTCTGCTGAAGGTTAGTTTTGGCTTGTTATAAACCGTTGAGGATGAAGAATAATTTTTCCACAGATTTCAACGGTAAAAATGGGATCCAATACCCTGCAAATTTAAGCTGTGCACTGCAGCGTTACATTCAATCGTCATGTTTCTTCACAGAGTTTGGCCTAGGGTGCAAAGTTCCTATTAAATTGTTTGAAGGGGGCAAAGTGCACATGTGCTATAGTTCATGGGGGTTTTCTGCTATTAACCCTTTCTGCGAAGATAAATTGCTGATGCTGTTTATTTTTTGGCCCAACTGCACAAGCTATTTCACTCACAAATCTCCTCATTTTCTGTCAATCTTGACATAATTCAATCTTATTGCCTACTAGATTTCAAGAAAGAATGTGGTAACTATATTTGTTAACCCCATTGATAGTTGCTTTCAATCCAAGATCCAAGCAAAGAAATGGAGCAGAAAGAAAAATCATGCAAAACTACGAGGATGCCAATTAATTCGATGCAGAGTTATAGCAGCAAAATGTAGTACCTTATATCTACAGGATCCTTTGAACTAGTTTGAAAATGTCAATTTGCTGGTTTGTTTGATGCATGCAGCTGCAGTTGCAAGGAAAGCAAGGGAGCCACTAGTGATAGAGGAAGTGAAAGTTGCACCTCCAAAATCCCATGAAATTCGATTAGAATCATATGCACCTCTCTTTGTATCAGCGATATTACCTTTTGGAAAATGAAGGTAATGATAGATCTCACGTCCTGGTGACACTCACCATGACTTAATTAGCGCACACACACACGATCCACATACACATAAGTATTGGCACATTCAATCTCCTACCTAATTTCTTTCCAGGAGCCTGATGGACAATTTCCAAGCATCCTTGGTCATGAAGCTGTTGGGTGAGTTGAATAATTTGCATACATTTTTATGCTGAATTTTTTATTTTTCGTGTAGAAATCGATGCCTCAAATATTGTAATACGTTGATTTTGTTGGCTAAAGGGTTCTAGAGAGCACAGGGAGGGTGTAGAGGGGGTAACTGTGGGAGATATTGTTGTTCCATAAATTTTGGCAGCTTGTGGAGAGCGTGTTGATTGCAAATCTAACAGAAGCAACCAATGCTTAAAATTCCCCTTCGAAATTTCACCTTGGATGCATAGGGATGAGACTAGCCAATTTTTTGATATTAATGGAGATGGAGAGACTTTGTACCATTTTGCCTACATTTCAAGTTTTAGCGAGTACACAGTTGTAGAAATCACTCATATCACAAAACTAGATTCTTCAATTCCTTCGAATCGGGCTTGCCTGCTCGGTTTTGGAGTGGCAACTGGTAATGTCAGTGTCATCCCATTCCTAAATTCAAAATTCTCTTAAGGATGAAAGTGTCAATTTTTTAACTATAAAGTTATGCCTGGAAGTTGTCACAAGGATTGTTGACTCAGCCTAGAGAGATTTTGGTTGTATGTACGGGTTTCCCTAATAATGCATAGGAACAATCTGTTTTTAATTTTCAAAGGTGGGTGTTGCATAGAAAGCAGCCAATGTTGAAGCAGGTTCCACTATGGATATTATTGGATTGGGAATAATTGGATTAGGGGTGCAAATCTGCAAAAATGTTACAATTGCAAAACTCTTGTTGATTCATAATTCTTCTTATCTTGGTTGCAGTTTGATAAACCATTTGAGTATTGATACAAGGGGTTGAAAATATAGGTTGCAAAAGGGGCAAGAATTCGCTGGAACATTTTTGCTCTATGATCAGTCCTCATAGGCCTTTTAAGTATATATTGTAACAAAAAGCATAAATTGAGTCAAATTCTGTTTTCTTTACCAAATCCTATCGCGAGTTTTTCAAGTTTGGAAATTCGCCTTTCTTCAGCAAGAAAGTTTTGTATCACTAATTTTGTCAACTCAAGGGACTGAGGGAACAAATCCATAAGCGAGGTATTCGTTTGTTGCGAGACAAATTCGACGCTTAATCCCTTATGATATCAGCAAGGATATAGCCTTTGGTTCGACTTCATCTTAGAGGTCAGAAGTTTGAATTCCATCAACACCATTCTCCATCCAAATATAATAATATAGGTTTTCTTTAAAAAAAAAAAAGGCAAAATATAGAGATAGGAAGAAGAAAGGAAAAAATTGCAAAAAAACCCCTATAATTTTTAAGGCATGCGTTATGATGTCAAGATAATTTTATAACAACAACTTGACCCATATATATATATTTATATATATATGAAATTTTGACTAACAAATTTGACCTCATTCAGAGTTGAATTGTTTTTCCCAATCAGAGTGGGAATAAACGGATGATTCAACATACAAAATGGATGGAATGGGCAAAAACTTAAATACTTTAATGACCAATTTGTCCATAAAAAAGTTCATTTGACCTAAACCCTTATGCATTAAGAGTTTAGTGATCGTGTTTACTCTTTATACATACGTCTCTGCGATGTCAAAATTCTTTTTGGTATAAAACTTTGTGGCCACCAGGATTCTTTTTGGTATAAAATTGTATATAGTATAAAAATTTGGCTCTACTTAGGATCTTTTTTTGTAGTAAACTTTGTCCCATTTTGACAGAACTTATTAGCTAAATCGCATGAATTTTCTAACTGAGCTGCCATCTAGGCAATTGTTTGCACCATTGTTTTACATAAACTACATTATTTTCATGAGTTTAGATCCAGATTACTTGAATTGAATTTAGACTGTACTTTAGTTCCTCAGCTGTCTCCTAATTGGCTAAATCCTACCACCGACGCTCAGTAATCAACCGGCTTTATATTGCAAACCATACAGGCCCCTCTACAGACCGCATCAGCTGCAAGATGGCTTCACTTATGCACTTGCTCTCTGATAATTGAATAGTAAGACTAAAAGACACATATAGCTCATGTACACAATAAATTTTCACTCGCTGGAAGTACAAGAGAAGATTAATTAGCTCCTATGATACGGCCTGAGAAGTGGAGGGGTCAAGTTCTTCACCTATTAAAGCTTGGGTATCGGTTAGATCATGTCTCCTATCATCCTATCCAAAAAAAAAAAATATTGCAATAATAAAACAGTTACTATATGATAGAAGATAAACTTGGGTCATTATTCGATTTATAATGAATTGTGACTAAGGATTTGATGTAGCTCAATGCCTGATCATCTTTGTAATACCCCATCCCACATTGGAAAAATTAAGTAATTTAGATCAATGTATAAGTTGAGTCTAAGCACTCAAGTCCAACTTGGGAGCCAAAAAGTTGGACTTGGCTGCTCAGACTCTGGTCACGCGTTGGGCCCACAGGCCCGGGGCATGACAGAATGGTATCAGAGCGAATCTCATGTGGTCCCTGCACGGAGTGAGACTGGCCTATGGTATTGGGCCGGACTACGCAAGGAAGTGGAGGAACTAAGTATGCATGCATGTCTTCCGCAACTAAGTGGACAGTCCGGATCACGCATGCATAGATTGGGCTTTGCGAGGACGCAAAGGCTATTAAGGAGGGGTGAATGTAATACCCCGTCCCATATTAGAAAAGTTAAGTAATGTAGATCAATGTATAAGTTGAGTCTAAGCACTCAAGTCCAACTTGGGATATCCATTTTGGGTTAGCTAGGACGAAGCCCAAAAGTTGGACTTGGCTGCTCAGACTCTGGTCGTGCGTTGGACCCACAGGCCCGGGGCGTTCAAAATGGATATCCCAAGTTGGACTTGAATGCTTAGGCTCAACTTATACATTGGTCCATGTTTTTTCACTTTTCCGATGTAGGATGGGGTATCACATTGATACCATTTGTAACATCCCGCGTCTGGGCTGGCCCAATAACTTTTGAGCTTTTAAACCACGGGCCCAAAATGCTTAAGCCAAGTTATTGAGTAGCCCAAACGTAGGATGTTATATACAAATCATTTTCTTTTCTTCCCACCAATGTGGGACTTTTTGAGGGGTCTCACATTCACCCCTCCTTATCAGGCTTTGCATCCTCGCTAGCCCAAAATGGATATCCCAAGTTGGACTTGAATGCTTAGGCTCAACTTATACATTGGTCCATGTTTCTTCACTTTTCTGATGTGGGACGGGGTATCACATTGATACCATTTGTAACATCCCGCGTCTGGGCTGGCTCAATAACTTTTGAGCTTTTAAACCACGGGCTCAAAATGTTTAAGCCAAGTTATTTAGTAGCCCAAACGTAGGATGTTATATACAAATCATTTTCTTTTCTTCCCACCAATGTGGGACTTTTTGAGGGGTCTCACATTCTCCCCTCCTATGTGTTACAAATGGTATCAATGTGATACCCCGTCCCACATCGGAAAAGTGAAGAAACATGGACCAATGTATAAGTTGAGCCTAAGCATTCAAGTCCAACTTGGGATATCCATTTTGGGCTCGCGAGGATAGAGCCCAAAAGTTAGACTTGGCTACTCAGACTCTGGTTGCGCGTTGGGCCTGCGGGCTCGGGGCATGACAGAATGGTATCAAAGCGAATCTTGTGTGGTCTCTACACGGGGTAAGACTGAGCCTATGGTATTGGGCCGAACTATGCAAGGAAGTGGAAGAATTAAGTGCTGTGTGGGGCTAAGTGCTACGTCGACTTAAGGGTGGGAGCCACCTCTAGAATCCAACACAACCGAGTGGGCAGTTCGGATTATGATATGGATTGGGTTTTGCGAGGACGCAAAGCTTAATAAGGAGGGGTGAATGTGATATCCCGTCCCACATCGGAAAAGTGAAGAAACATGGACCAATGTATAAGTTGAGTCTAAGCATTCAAATCCAACTTGGGATATCCATTTTGGGCTAGCAAGAACGGATCCCAAAAGTTGGACTTGGTTACTCAGATTCTAGTCGCGCGTTGGGCATGCGGGCTCGGGGCATGACAATCTTTCTTCATAGTTCCCAAATCTTTATTAACTGAACTACAACAATTGCATGAACTATTCAATTGCAGGTGAAGCTTGTATGTGTTAGGTTGCCTATTAATTCTTGCTTATATTCATTTAAATTAACAAAAGAACTGCACAGGTTTTCAAGAACTCAAACGTTAAGTTAAGAATAAAGAACCTGACATTTTGGGGTACAAATGTGCTTAATATTCTAACATTACATGAATTACATTGGCAGCAAAAATGTAAAAATCATTTTAATGCACAATATTTTGATTCAATTACAAAGAAACTTGCATTAAGAACATGACCATTTAAACTACAAATCAATTCTAACTGTATTGCTCGAGTAAGAACAAAGGAAATAGTTAAAATAAATAAGATCAGTGTCAGATGTAAATAACCAAGAGCAACCCAAACTTGTAGGAAGGATTTTGCATTTGATCTCCCTTGCATAAAAGTCTTAGGTCCGATCCGTGGACGTAAAACCATAAAACTTTTAGGTTCTATCGATGGCTGTAAAACCCCAAAAGATAGGTGAGATAAATTACACACAAACATATATACAAACCTGTATATAGGGGAAGAATAAGATTAACAATATGATATTACTCAATAATAAGAACAAAACTTTTAATACTTAACTCTTCTCGGTTGAATATAATAATACATCCCTCCATATACAATACATGAAATTTAGACCCTAAGAAACTCAGTTGAACTAGGAAAAATAACTGCAATTGTGTACTATAAGTAACAATAAAAAGCTTAAATAAATAAAGTAATTCTACATGAGAGACTTGTAACTCTTCAAGAGTTTGGTTTAATCATCGCGGGATTTTTAGTTTGGAGCAATAAATATTGGGATTAATGCCAATTAGCTTCCTATGACAAGCTGCACACACCACCTACTTAATGGTAATAAACAATGTAACTAATGTTAAGAAACATTTATTTGTGTATAAGAAATTGGGATGGATCTATTCATTCATGAGCTAGATTTTTCTGGAGTTAGACCCCAGCTGACATATTCCTTGGAGAGAAACCATATACCTTTCAATATTGCCCTCTACATCTTTAAAGAAAGCAGGGTTCGTGGGGCTACCTTATTTTTGTATTTTGTTTCTCCATTGAATTGGTGCCATGCATGCATTTACTTATTATGCACTTCTTCTAATGCAAAATATCATGAAGAGGTGATAATGTTAAGACACTTTTCTATGACTTCTGATTATACTTATACACTGTCAAGATGGTTCTCAAATAAATGTATTATCTTTTAGCATGAAAGTGTAAAAATCCTTGAAAGAAATCTTCCCCCAGACTTTTTTGCACAAACAGTTAACCGTGAGTCTCATTGTGCAATTACAATGTGGCTTGATTAAAGCATTGGTTTCAAGCTTTCATGCAGAGACTAAACAAGTCTAGTGATTGATTTTTTTTTTCTTTTTTGAGGGAAGAAAAAGGCCCGATTTGAGCTTGAATCTTTGCTAATTCTCAGCTTCCTGGTTTTTGTTAATAATTCGGACTAAACATTGTACCTTTGGTTAATAATTGGGACCAGTTGCATTGATGGATCTAAATCGATTTTAACCACATTGATACATGTGAAATTAAACTTTATTCTAATTAGTCTGACCATTGTATACATAAATATCCAAATTTCTTGCCCATTAATCAAACCTTTTTGGTAGTCAAGAAAATTCATAATTCTTTATTTTTGCATAATTATTGTAGGTAGAAAAACAAATACTCCGAGTAACAAATAAAAATTTAGTTATGTACAAATAAGTTAAGAAACTATAGCCTCAGTAACATGTTAATTACAGTACTGTTTCTTTCAAAAAGAGCTCATTGACCGCAGCAGGCGTTGGACCGCAATTGTTTCTTCTCAGACGGGAAATTGCAACTGTTGCTGTCTCTTGTTAGGTACAACTGCATAAAGTTTGTCAGCTCCGGATAGTGCAGTAGTGATGGCGTTACCTTAATATTATATAAAATTTGCTATTTTATTTACTAAATTTATTGATTTATAACTACACTCATTATTTTTATTTAATAAAGCTTACAACTAATTATAATAAGCAAGCGACACTGTGACATTTTCCTATACAACATTTTCCTTTCCTCTTACTCCTAATTGCATTCATTTCTTCATATACCAACTTTAATGTAAATCTTGCCTGCTTTATTTTAATACTTTGTCCCTCTGAAAGTAGGGTTTAGTGACACTTTTTGTGCTCAAAGCGTATTTTTGTCAATAGATACATGGTTATAAGAGCGATTTAGACTATTCAAAAATTTTATTAGACGAAGTTAATAAAAAGCATCCTTCACCCTAAGTTGGCGATGCAAATTGTAGGTTCTTTGTATTTAGGGTAGCAAAGTGTCAATTAACCCCACTTTCAGGGGCAAGGTGTAATTAACCCTTCAATAAATAAGTATGGTAACATTTTTCTTCCCATTCCTTGAATGGTGGGCTTGATCAAAGACCCGATCCTTGGCAAGGCTTCTTGTTGAATTGGCGTAAAACTTTTTGGTTGACTTTTAAATTGATGCCTTTGTCTAATTAGTGAGAGTGGAGCAACCCAGCTAAGGATCCTAGAACTTATCTATGCTTAAACTTCTCCTAAAATATTGTGGCGTAAGATGATATTGCAGGTTATAATAATATATTATCTACTCCAACTTTGTTAAGGGTTCGTTATTCATGCATCATCTTCTATTAGGCGAAAAACTTTTACACCATGAAAGTAATATTTAAATTATTTCATTATATCAAATGTTTTTCTACCATACTTGTTAGTTAGATAACAACTTACGTGAGACTGTACTTATGTTTAACATAGTATCCCAATAAATTTTTCATATCCTCCTCTTTTTACCTGGTATATAACAAAAATACACTGTATCCTAATTGGACCCTAGTAGGGTTAGAGACACTGTAACTTTAAAAGTTAAGGACAAATAGATAATTCTAAGTGTCCACAGTATAGGAAGATATTCCAAAATTGTAGGGATAAAGAAGAATAAAAATGTCAGTTAAGAGAGATTGAGCATATAATTTACTCGTACTTGAAGTGTTTGATAACTCTCAAAAGGACAATTTCTAAAACGTTACCATATTTTCATCGCCAATCATATGTATAATGTCTAGACAAATGGCTAAAGACTATAGTGTTTTAATTTAACTCTCCACTAACTTTCATTCTTCTACTTTGGTCTTATATTTTTAGTTGGTCAATACAAGATCTTTTAATCAATCTTTTTTATTTTTTAGTCCTACGACCATATTTTCATAACAATTCATACACATCATTCTTTGATTCATACATTCATTTTTCATTATTTAAACAAAAAATTCCTTATTGTGTAGACTTATTGGTTTGAAATGAAAATTTTAGAGTTAAAATTCTTTAGCATTGAACAATAAGGCATTTGTGCTTTTTAAATTAATAGTACAGGAGAAACGCATTTAATTAGTACAATAACATTGTGTATATAAATTGCTACCTTGACATTGTAGTGTATAAATTTGTCCGATTGCACGTGAATCTATGTTTGAAATAACTTTTTTACTAATTAAAAATGAAAGTTTTGTATGTAGATATGCTTATTCCCAAGTTATTTGTTTAGGTTGGAAAACATGACTAGTATTAACTGAAATTATAAGAGTATTATATGTGTTAATTGATATATATTTGCAATTGCATAATGTAAAATATGTTAAGTTATTACTAAAATGTTATAAACCTTAACGAACGAGGATAGAACGAACCAAATACATATTTCAATGAATTTCAATTTCTAACCCATTTTGTAACTTCACTTCGTTTGGACAGTTACTCTTTCGAGGTAGTTTTTAAAAAATATTACTGTACTAGTTTTGAAAAGAGATTCTTTAAATAAACGTACGCGTAATATAGAAGGTGATTAAAAATCATATTTTTTAAAGCAAAATTTGGGATTTTTATTACTGATCAACTTTAAGTTTGTACAATGTAGCATTTGCTGGTCTCTTACACCTTGTGTCCTGCTACATTTCTATTACAAATCATATTTAAAACTTTTTAAAAATATATTTTTTAAAACCCAATCCCAAACAAACGCAAAAACTCTTTTTTGGCTTTTATGGAGAAATGTTGAAACTTAAAAAGGAAAATTAACAAAAGAACTTCTGAAAATTTTCTATCTTGTGAACTGTGACCTAATACAACAAAAACCGAAGTAACAAAACATGATGGAACAAGGTCCTAGGTATTCATCACCCCAAATTTGAGCAGTGTGGATCAGAAATCCTGAGTCAAAAAGGCTACTATAGAAGGAGCCTGGAGACATGCAAATGTAGGTGTCTGCTTGTTTCGAGCTTACTTTTATAACTGTAAACACATGTTTCATGGAAAGTTCTGTGATACATACAACTGTAACTGTCCACAAAATAAAAACACCACACAAAGACTTTAATGAGCGACATTGGGACCAACAGCTTAGCAGGCTGTAAAGGACCATCCCACCCACAGCTCTCAGCTCTCATCCACCACATAACCCCTCTCTCTCTCTCTCTCTCTCTCTCTCTCTCTCTCTCTCTCTCTCTCTCTCTCTCTCTCTCTCTCTCTCTCTCTCATATTTAATTTTTTTGATTATTTTTTTACGTTAATTGCTCCCCTATTTCTTCACTCTTCTTGCCCTTTATTTATTTGTATTTCTTTTTGGAATTTTTTGTGCCCCATTCTAGTGCCTAGTGAGACTATTTGATTGTATCTCATGCTAGTAGTAATAGTTTTTTCTTTAATTTGACATTTCATTCCCAATTTTGACTTTTAAGGAGAGATAACAAAGAGCATTCTTGATTCTTCAAACATATTTGAATTTTTTGGCATGCTAATAAGAAATCAAATTGAAGTCTAATGCCTTTTACTTTATTTAGTAATTTATACATTTTTGTTGCTACGTTAAAGTTTATTACTTAGCCTATATTTTTTTCTTTTTTTTTTTTGCAATGTTAGTTGGTCTATATGATTCGTGGATTTATTTTGAAAGTGGAGAAAATTTTCCTTGGTAATTTAGGCAGGTCAAAAGCTGCTGCCACCGTTGAAGATTGGCACTGAAAACACATGCCTAGATTTCTTTACCTAACAATTAAGTGCCTTAATAATGCATTAGAAAAAGTGAAGTTGGATATGATCGTTCAAAACATCCAATGTGAAAACTGTGTGCAAACAAAAATTCACCGTTTTTATGGAGATCGAATCTGAACTTTGTAAAAGATTATGCATATGTATTTATTAAAAATTCTTATATAGATTTAGTTCATTCATCTGTAGACTTTGTAATTTAAAAAATAATGTAAAAAATATATATATATTTTTTACATTAATATGCATTACTATATTCATATTAAATTACTCTCTTTTATATCACAAAATTTATAAGTGAAGTCGTAAACTAAATTAATGTTAGAACTTATCGTATTTATGAGTAAAAAGTAGTTAAGAAACATGTATAAGAATGATTCAGGAAAAAAAAATGACAACCAAACAAAACCTTGGTCATCTAGTACTCTCTTTTTGTTTGCTTTATACTAATAATTTGAATTCAATTCTGCTATTAATCACTCAGCTACTCCTAAATCCTACCACCGACGCTCCATAACCAAATACCTGTGACCGTATATGCAAATCTTGCTAGGTCCCTTCTGCAGGCTCCATCAACTGCAGGGAGACTTCTCCTGTACTTGCATTTTCTGATGAATAATAAATCCAAACAACCTAAACAGCTCATGTACAAAATACCCAACTATCCATGAAAGAAGAATAATTTTATCCTCAAAAATAGCACTACTTCCATCAAAAGAAGTCATGTTAATAAATTAAATCAAGTTCGAGGTGCAAACTTTTCTCCCTTTAGCTTTTACCTTTTTCTCACCTCTTATCACCCATCCTTTAAAAAAAGTTTGTTCCTTGCCCACCTTTCTTTAACATTAACAAATCACTCCATGTCTTAGCTATAAAGTCACTCTTTAGGCTTAAAAATTTAATTAAATTAAACCCTTTCTTTTATTTTTTTCGGGTACGGAAAATATTATACTTTTGTCATACTATCTTGTATCCCTGATTAAAGAGATCTTGAAAGCAAAATTTAAAGAATGTTACAAAAAGTTGCATTATTCATGATGAAATGTTAAAACAAGTAGTATTTTAAATTTTTAGCTGATTTAAGTGTGGGATTAGAAGTCATATAAAAATTAGAAAATTTATCTTCCATTATTAAATTTAGAACTGGATTATTTTCAAGTTTAATGTTGGTTTTACAGTATGTAGCTCTCCTCTGCAAAGAGAAGTCAGCCTCAGCCGCAGCCGCAGTCTTTAATTCAATAAAGTGATGAAACAATTGGCCTCCCTCTTAGCTTAGTCCTTAGGATTTTGTTTTTCCGGTTGGTGTGTTTACAAGATTTGTAGCAAAGACAGCTTGGTTAGAAACTCAGAATAATAGAGAAGATAGCCTTTACGACTTTCTTCCTTTTGTGGGATTGGCTTCTTATTGTCGTGTCATTTGGTTTGTGCTAATATATGGAGAAAAGAATGTCCCTTTGTAGTAGGTAAATTCTTAATTTGAGTTAGGAGTCTAACACACATCCATATTGTTTCATTTTATTTGAAGGAAAATGATGTAATGCGAAATTAGGAGACGAAACATAACTTTTATTAACAAACATGAAATTCGGTTTCAGTTGATAACTCATTACTTTTTTTGAGAAAATTTATTATTTTTTTGTCACGTTAACTAATTATACGTCGCAATAGCACATTTATTATTTGAATTACAATATAGCATAATGTCAAATATTTTGTTGATGTATATTCAATTCTACCTTAAAATACTTAGCTTTTTTCCTTTTTTTTAGTAAGATTTAAATTCTTTCAAAAGCCCCAAATACAAAAAGAAAAACTACATTTGGGTTGGCTGTAAATAAGCATATACTGGAGATAGATAGAGAGAGGAGGAGATAGTGATGTCTACGCAGAACGACAAAGGTAACTAAGAAATTAAAATCCAGAGGAAAGCAGAGCGTGCGAGGGATGGGAGTCACAGGAAATGCCAAGAACACCACCACAACCAGTGAGCATCAAAATTGGGGTATGGGATTCCTCTTAGTTCTCTTCCCTGCTGAAGATGAAGAAAACACTAGCAAGAAAAAGAATCAAAGTATTTTTAATCTTTTCTCTTCTTCTTCTTCTTCTTCTTCACCATTAATGCCAATTTTCAGACGCTCAAATTCATCTCATCTTCTCTCTAGAGCTCAATCCACCATCTCCATTTGTGCCCTTCTCATCTTCATCACTCTTCTTCTCTTCACCCTCTCCACCTTTGAACCATCTTCTCACTTTGCTTCCAGGAGACAGCTTTACCATATTTCCTCTGCTTTACCTTCAAATTCTCATGGTTATGATTTCAAGAAGTTCAAGAACTCAGCATATTCTCCTCCTCCTTCTCCTCCTCCTCCTTTATCACATGCATTGCAAGGGATGGGTACTCTGTACAGGAGAGGTACAAGAGCCATGAATGACCTCATTGTAGCCCATGTTTCAGAGTCCTTAAATTTGCATGAATTGAAGCTTTTTCTCAGGCTTTTGTACAGGTCTTCTCTCACCTCAAGATCAGATCTTTTGTTCATATTCCCAGCAAAGTCAGCTTCTTTTGATGCCATGATTGTTGAAGAGAACGACTCGTTCTTGAAACTCGTTGATCGGTATCGAAAAATGAGCTCAACCGGGAAATCTGTGAACTCGACAGGGAATTTGAGCTTGACCCAGTTCGTGAAATTGAGCAAGAAAGATAAGCAAAGTGGGGAGCCAATCTGGGGAAGGAGAATTAGGAGCAATTTTAGTGAAGGAAACGAGACTGAGTCGACTCGGCTGAGTTACGGCTCGGTGGTGGGTTTTGAAGTCGATGAGCTTGACCCGGAAAACTCGCTGGCTGGGTTTTTGGACCACGTTCCGATGAGTTTAAGAAGATGGGCTTGTTACCCGATGCTACTCGGCCGAGTTAGGAGAAATTTTAAGCACATAATACTTGTTGACGCGAAGGAATTGTTGTTGACTGGTGACCCGTTGAGCCGAGTTAGAAACTCGAGTCCCGAGTCAGTGCACCTGTCTGTGGTGACTCAATCCACTCCAAATCGACACGGGAAGAAAAACTCGGATAAAACTCAGTCGACTCATCCGAAATCGGTGAATCCGGCAATTATAAGAGGTGGAGCCAGAGGGGTCCGGAGACTATCCAATGCAATGCTGAATGAGATTGTCAGAGCAGCGACAGCGCAACGGAAGAAGAAGAACCCAGTGACCGAGTCGGGACTCTTCAATCAACTCGTTGTGAACGAGAACTTATTGAAGAATGTAAATTTGATCACGTTGACTGAGTCAGTCCCGGAACTGAGTTCACTCGCTGGGTCGAAATCAAAACCAGGCTCATCGCCTTCGTCCATAGCAAATTTTACTGTGGTTAGACGCGGTAACAGTAATTTTGATGTACATTCCACTGTTTTAAAGCATATTTTGTGTTCTTCATCACTAGAAATTTCAGTCTACAGTAATTGTTTGTAACTAAAAAGGACATATTATTATTAGGAAAGGAAACCAAACATATGAATTTTTGTTTTTTCCCAAATAGTGTATGTTCACATAATAATTTGCTGAATAAAATTTAAATTACTTTGTGTTGATAATATGATATTTTCTTTAAATATTTTTAATCGTCCATTACTCGAAATGTTGGCAATAATTTTTCTCTTTTATTTCACGAATGATAATGTTCATTTCTTTTGTTTATGTGGCATAATTGTATTTATTTATTGGAAAAAATCGAACCTAAATGCTCTGAATAAATTATCCTTAATTATAAATTTAGTTAGTTTTGCCAATCTTTTTATGGCCATTTTTCCTTGATGTATATATAATTATTTTCCTTATGAGGTCAATTTGAGCAATTTAAAAAAAAAATGAAAAAAAGGTTATTACCTCATACGAAAAAAAAGATTATTATATTAATCATTTAAAGGAAATAGGTGATTCTTATATTTAGTATGAAATACCTAACATTTCTTTTGTGAATGGGGCCGAAATAATATCATTACTATTATTCATGTGCCGACTGTGAACTTCCAAGAAGGCATTGATGGTGCACCTCTGTCAAATGGTCATCACTCTTATTGATCAACTGAGTTAAACATGAAACAGCAACAGCTTCTGAGCTATCAACAGCTATCCTTTTGGTCATTTAATAATGGGCACATAATTATTGATTTGATGTTCCAGTTATATGTTTGAACTTTCGCAATTATTTATGTGAAAACTCAAATTTTAATTTATTTTAACAAGTCATATTCCATTTTGACAAACACGACCAAAAGTGAATAAAAAGAAAACATATGTTCCTTGCCAAAGATCTGGTTTTCAAATCTTGGGGGAAAAAGGGAGTGGTAATTGTAGGTGTTAGTGTAAGTTATATTGAAAGTCACACATCAAATTATGTGGGTAAAAATTTAAAAGTCCCACCCTAAATTATATGCGGCAAATTCTGGTAATGAATATTGTAATATACTTCAAAAAAGGCAAAAAGATAATTGGATGGTAGTCCATCTAACAACATTACTAGCCAATTGTTTCATTGTCAAATTGCAAATGGACCATGCCAAAATGTCAAGATTTATTGTGTCGGTTGCTTCTTTTTCTTGAAAATTACCATGAGGTTATTAGTGTAATAATCACCTACTACTGTGCTTGGTTGGCTTTTTGCAATTATAGAACTATATTAAGAATGACATACTTGTATTAAGTAATTGATTCTGGATTTCCTAGGATCTTTTTCACTTATCTTGATTTGTTAGTAAGTCACATGTTCATTGTGTAAAATCTCTACTAAATGTTTGACAACCATTTTCAAGGTTTAGTCAACATGCATGCAATCACTAGTGGATACTATCTCGTTACTTTTTTGAAAAAAAAATTTGTTGGAGAGAGAATAATTTAGTCATAAGCAAAGTTTAAGATCTTTTTTCTCAGTGGATATTGAAAGAGAACATAAGATCCAGAATGTTAGGATATGATGTTATGTATAAGGATGTAAAGGAATCGATCCTTTAACAAATAGTTCGACCTTGATTCAAATTTGAGTTTTGACGAGTTTAAATCAAGCTCGAACCAAAAGAAGGATTTGATTATGTTATCGAATCGAATTCCATTTTATATATATTTAGCTCAAATTTGGCCCCATAAGACTCAAATAATGAATAATATTTAATATAATAATTATTTTATATGCAAAAAAATACCTGAACTTTTGAATTGAACTCCGAGGCTATTGAGCATAAAATCAAATCGAACTAGAATTCAAATTTTAAGTTTATATCAAGCTTGACTTCAAATTTGAATTAGAGTTCAAATCTTTGAATCGAGCCCAACAATCCTAAAATTCAATTCGTTTACATCTCTAGTTATGTAGTATAAATTTATAAAGTATTATCAAGTTTGTAATTCAATCTTGCTGTCATTGTTACTTGTGAAGTGTTTGATGAGCGCCTAAGTCGAGAAGGTAAATTATTCTGTTGTCCACAAACATTGGCTCAAGATATACACTATCAAACTTGATTCAAATTCTTTGTCCAATTATTTTGGTATTCAATTGTGGATATTGTGAAACTACGTTATTGTTACTAGTGATTAAATGTAGTTTCACATTAGACAAAATTAAATATAAAAGTAAATTCGACACGAGATTTGAGGTATCCCAAATTATGTCGCCATAAATTCTACAATATATTTAGCCTATCTTGCAAAAATTCAAAGATTAATCATTTGTACCATTAATAAGAATGCTTGAGCTGGAGATGAATAGATTAAATGTGTATGCAAGGCAGCAAGAGATAGAGGGAGAGGGAGAGCGGGAGTCATGGAGGGAATGTGAGTCAACTACGGGCGGTGGCGGACCCTTGGGAAGCCGGGAGGGCGAGCATTGATTGATTCCATGTGATTTGGAGCCTTTCCACCGCATTGCGATTTCCCCTGTTTTATAAAAAAAAACGGGAGCATAAAAACGTGCTAATAACGCCCTTGGTGCACGGCTTTGCCGATTGCCAACCAAACACATCCATTAATTGCTCCGTTTTCCAAGCAAAAACAGAACTTATATTAAAATATATTTAAAAACGAAAATACTTCATGTGATAAAGCTCTAATTAATTAGATTAAAGTTTTCTACTCTCATTATATTCTCCTTAATTTGAATTAATCATAAGCTTTTTGGAATTTTCTTTTGATTAATTTGTCCTTTATGAACAAGAAAATCGAAAGGAAAAAAAATATGATTCCACTCAAACAAATAAGCAGTCAAGCTTTTCAAATAATATTTTAATCCAAATTAGCAAATGAAATTAGATTCCCAATTTTGTGATTTTTCTTTGTAAATTGTAATTTAGTTCCCTTACCTATATTTTTTCGCTACTTTATTAATGAACGCAATGGAGATCCACATTGACTTTTCCATCCATAATCCTGGTATTAGATCTTTCTTATGCTATATAATAATGTGTTTATTGAGATTTGCAAAGGAATAAACAGATAATCCAATTAATTTATGACCCACAAGCGTGCACACAAACACACATATTTATGCTCATTAATCTATGATTATCTTAAAAATTATGTACTTATAAATTTTCAGTTCTTTATGCTAATTTCATTCTCCATTTAAATGCTCCCTCGAAGGAACAAGTGACTTTCATATTGGAATATGTGAAATAGATTTACTTATCATTAAAATTACTCTATTTGAAGTTCTTGTAGAAGGATATTTACTGTAGAGGTGAGTTTATATAACAGTTGAAATTGATTTATGTTCATTGTCACTTTCATGTGCTCTAATTGAGCTTGGTGTCCAAAATTTCTCTCTCACTCGCTAGAAAAGTTGCAAAATGTAGTTTTCATATTGGACCATGGGACCATTACTTTCGTACGTGATCACTATTTTTGTATTTGCTTAGAATTTTAAGTCATTTATCCAAATGATTTTGTCCCAAATTCTTCAACCCCTCAGAGAAAGGGGAAAAAAGAACAAAAAACCAAATTAATAACACTCATCCTCCTTCTCTCTCTCTTGGCAACTTTGTCCTGTGAGTTGGAAACCCTCACTAAAAATTAAGATGAAGTTTAGTGTGGTTTTACATTTGTGTTTAACTAGCCATAGTCCAATAATTAGGGGATATTTTAGACTCAATATAATGTCATCTAAAGTACAACTCCTTGTAGAATGATATTCCATTTTATAAAGTAAGAGACACCTTTAATATATATTACCAAAACATATAAATTCGAAAGTAAACACATGATGTAAGTTGCCTTTTATATTTCTAGATGTGTCCAAACTAGAAATATAAAAGATTCTTAATTATTCTTAGGTTTCTTGTATGTATGGATTTGAAATGCTTATTGTATAATTTTATTCCTATCAAACACACACACTAGCCAAAGAAATGAGACAACATTATAGGCTTCCAATGAATGATATCCTTTCATTTCTAATTTATTATTAGACATGTCCCAAAAAAAAAAAAAAAACAAGTGGTTGAAAGGCATTTCTCAACTAGAGGGAACCTGTTTATTATTTCATTGAACTTTTGATTGGTGGGATCTTGATCAGTTCTTAATTCCTTATTAATCTACTTTTCCAAAATCATCTACTTGCCAAAAAACCCAAAAAAAAAAATATATATAAATGCCATTCCAGTAACAACATTTATTAAGTTGACCATGCTTCAAGAACTTCAATTTTGTTACCTGAGAGGCTCACCCCAGATTATTTGTGTAACGTAGATATCTTATAAGAATTGATTTCAAAATAATTCCTGTTATAGTTTTGTATGGCTTTTTATGACTAAACAATTTAATTTCAAGGAAAAGGACTGCCTCGCCATTATTGTGACAGATTCAAGTGAGACAAGAATTGGATGAATTATGGCTTTGATACTATGTTATCTTTATCATTGCAATACATGTTTTCACTGTTCCAACAGTTTATGTATTAATCCACTAAAAGCAATCCGGTACAATCCAACCCCACTCCACCGATCCAAAAGATCTAATCGCAAACAAAAAGAAGTTTTTTGAGCAAAAATTTATGTAATTTTATAGCTAGTCTGTGTCTCTCGTAAAATAGGTTTCCATAAAAAATGTTGGCCACCATGATGAATTAAAAGTTTTAAACAGTTTAGATTTCTGGCTTGAAAGGAAATAAAATGTACTGATCAATTGATGGTGGCCAACGACAATCCATTCAAATCGTCCATTTTCTATCCAAGATTTGGAATATTGTCTCCCAAAAGGGATGGTGTGAATGATTCTTGAAGAAATTGTCATTTGATTCTTCACAATTCTTGTGTAAAATGACCTGATCTTGGACTTAAACGTGGAACATACGACCTACATTGGCAAGTTTTTTACCTTGGATTCTTTCAATTGCGTTATCGAGTGCTTTATCATCATATTCTTCCATGGTGGAAATTAAAGGCACCGACAGCAAGAATCGTTGCTACGTGTCACCGATTTATTCTTGTGAAAGCTAAAAGAATATCTAGTCATTTTCTTCAAAATGAGCTTATTTGGTGGTCCCATATTCTTCAGAAGTATAAATTTTGTAAGGAGAGGTTTTTCAGTACATTCGTACAACCTCATTAGCTTAACTAGTAAGTATCATTTTCATTTAAAAATCAATCATTCCGAGAGTATATATGCATAAAAGTGAGTGAAAGCTCGCCAGTATCGATGTGCGGCAGTATGGTACGGCATATAAATTAACGATATTTCAATTTTATTTGTCAATCACTTGAGTATTGTTAGTGAACACTTTTTTATTATTATAGTATCATATCGTAATAGAACTGTAAGTACTACCAATTTGTTAAATGAGATAATCGATGCAACGAATTCCATGTGCTCTTGTGGCAAAGGATTGGATCCAAGTCATTTGAGTGGATCATATACAAGAAATTCTTGGTATGGGATGAGAAGAGAGAGTGGATAACCAATTTGTGTATTTGAGTAGAAAACTACAAAAGTAGATGGAGATGGAATCTTCAAGATATCGTAGATATGTTCCAAAAGGATTCTTTATTTTTTCCTTTGTTTTCGGGGTAGTGAACAAAGTTCTAATCCCCTCTTGCATGTGCGACCACAAGGCTTTAGGTGGAGACGAATTGATGAACTTAAATGCAAGCTTGTTCTGCTTATCGATTGTTTAGGCTATACTTCGAATGTTCTACCTACGAGGTATAAGATCTGCATCTCTGTAACCTCAGACATGGACCTATAAAATGTTAGATCGTAGTGAAGAAGCACACACAGACACACAAAAAACGTGTGAAAAATTGCATCACTTGAAGATTTGATTTGCTTTTCTTTTTCTAAATTTAGTCTTGCATTTGCAGGAGCATTTACTTGTGGGGTTCTTCTGTTCAAGGGGTGGAAAGAAAAAAATTGTCCACAATCATGTTGTGGGATGGTATCCAAATCTAGAGATTCAATTATTGATAGCATTATTAATAGCCTTGTTCAAGTTAATGAATGTTGACAATGAGCAGTTGGATGAAATGTTGAAGATTCTATCAATATTTTTAGACTCAAATTACGGCAGTTGTGAAATCTTTACCCCATGGATCCTTTACTAGTAAATATCTTTAGCATGTGGATGAATGTTGACAATTACTGCTGTTTAGTAATTTGAGTTGAACCCAAGCTTGAAATCTTTACTTCGACTTTTTGTAACTCGCTAATTATTGTGATAGCACATAGTATAGTATAATTAAGTTCGACTCAACTCAAATGAGATGTCACGAGTCATTTAAATTTAAGTTTAAACTTCCAAGAGATAGAATTTCGAAAGTTATTGAAAGATAGCTTAAACTTCAACAATTAATAATGAATCATCTGCACCATTAATCATCTAGAAACTAGAAATGTACAAAATAATGTACTTGTGGAAGTCTTTGAAACGGAACAGAACTTTAATCATCAATAAAAAAAGGCCCAAATTATTCCCATTAACATGGATGAAGATAGAAATTAAGAAATTCAATCATTGTCTTACTGCGTGGCTTATATCAAGAATGGAAGGGAATGTAAATTATTAATATTTCGAGAACTGCGACACTCTGAACTATTTGGACGTACTGATGGCCAAATTATACAAGGTAACATGCATGTCTGCATTAACAGGTTGGGGGCATCACCAATTGTATCTCGCCATGCACGTAACTTTTGACACCTTAAAACTGGATAAAGCCAACAAGAATTAATTAAGATGTGATTAAACATAATCAATTGATTTAATAAATGTAAAAGAAAGGTTTTTCGATACATTCGTACTACCTTATTAGCTTAACTGATAAGATTTCCATTTAATAATCAATCATTTCGAGAGTATATATGCATAAAAGTAATTGAAAGTTTTATAGTTTTGTTGTGTTGTAATATAATATTGAACTTAACTTAAAGATATTTCAGTTCTATTTTTTAATCACTTCAGCATTATTAGTGAAAACTTTCTTATTACAGTACCGTAACGTAATAGAACTGTAAATATTACTAATTTGTCAAATGGGATAATCGATGTAACGAATTCCATGTGCTCTTGTAGCAAAGGATTGGATCCATGGCATTTGAGTGGACTATATACAAGAAATTTTTGGTATGGGAGGTGAAGATAGAGTGGACAAGCAATGTGTGTTTTGAGTAGAAAACTACAAGAGTAGATGAACATGGAACGTTGAAGATATCGAAGACATGTTCCAAAAGGATTCTTCATATCTTTATTTGTTTTCGGGGCAGTGAACAAAGTTCCAATTCCCAATTGAATGTGTGACCACAAGGCTTAGCTCCTAAGGCTCCATGCACAATGTCTTTGATTGATAGAGACTAGAGTTCATAAACTTATAAATGCAATATTGTCCTGCTTGTACCTCGAATGTTCTACCTACGAAGTATGGAATCTGAATGTCTGCAACCTCAGACATGGAGCTATAAATTTTAGATCGTAGTACAGAAACACACACAGAGACACACATAAAACATGTGAAAATTTATACTACCTGAAGATTTAATTTTCTTTTCTTTTTTTCTTAAAAGTTTTGATCTTGCATTTGCAGGATGAGCATCCACTTATGGGGATGTTAATGTTCAAGGGGTGGAAAGAAAAAATTGTCCACAATCATGTAGTGGGATAGTACCAAAACTGTCTAGAGATTCAATTATTGATAGTTTTACTCAAGTTAATGAATGTTGACAATGAATAGTTAGATGAAATATTGAAGATTCTACCAAACTTGTTACTGGTCATCAATCATATTACTGCTTACTAAATCAATTTAATTTATGGGTTGGCTTGAACACACATGTACGAAGTTTCAAATTATTCTCCAATATGCAACACAAGTTTAATGTTTTTCTTTTTAAAAAAAAAAATTCCAGTTACTCGTCCAAATCTTGATTTAGATCAGGGATAAAAAGCAAACAAAGACCACTTGATGCTTGAGTCAAACATGTACCTGAGTTTGAGCAACTCTGATAGTAATTTGAGTTGAGCCCAAAATTGGAGATCTTCATTACAAATTCTCGCGACTCACTAGCTATGATACCACATAGTATAGCATAATTAGATTCGACTCAACTCAAATGATATGTCACGAGTTATTTGACTTTTAATTTTAAATTTATGAGAGTTTGAAATTCTTAAATTATTGAAAGATGGATAAAACTTCAAAAATTAATAACGAATCATTTGTGTCATCAATCGATTAAAACTAGAAATGTACCAAATACTATAATCTTAAAAGTTTTTGAAACGGAACAAAGCTTCAGTCACCAATAAGATAAAATTGCCCTAATTATTTCAATTAGCATGGATGAAGATAAAAAAATTAAGAAATTCAATCATTGTTTTACTAGGTGACTTGTATGAAGAATGAAAGGGAATGTAAACTATTAAGAATTCGAGAGGCTGCTCCACTCAAACTATTTGCACATATTGATGGCCAAATTATACAAGGTAACGTGCATGGCTACATTAACAGCTTTAGGCATCACCGATATTATCCCGCAATGCGCCTAAGTCTTCAAACTTAAAAAAACTGGATAAAACCAACTAGTTATTAATTAAGATATGATTAAACATAGTCAATTGATAACAAGGATAAGAAATCCTGATATATGACAAATAAAGATTCTGTAGTGTGGAGATTGTTTTCTGTCATTAATCATATATTTGTCAGTTTGATTAAAATGAAGAAACATCCAATACTAGACAGGTGGACTGTGTGGGGTAATGTTTTCTGAATTTTGGTATAATTCTTTGGAAAGAAACCAATTTATCTAAATAATATTGCTTTGTATTACACGGCAAACTGGATCTTTTCTTTTGTTTACAATTCCATTGATGTGAATTTGACAAAACTTTTATAGATACATGGATCTTTTATAATGTTGTTTATCAATCTTTATCATTGGATTAAATTAGGTTTTTCTGAGCACACACTTTACAAGGATAAAACTTAAAACCTCTTCTAATTTTAAGAATATATAATCAGGTAACCACTAACTTAATCATAAACTAAGATCCTTAATTGATTTTTTGTTCTTCATGGAAATCATAACAGCCAAATTAGAAGTCATACAATGGGCAGATTCCTCTTTATAAGGAAAAACATTTGTTTGATATTCTACAATATTTTTTTATTGCGTGTTTATTTGCATAAAATAGACAAATCTTTAGTAATTATATGCAATCTTTCCACATTTTTTATTTGAATATTTGGCACTCAAAACAACCTCAAAATTCTTTGTTGGCACTAAAAAGTAAGAGCTGGAGTAAACATCCACATAATGAGGGTATAACATTCTTACATGTGGCGGTTTCTGAATTGCATAAAACTCCATTTATTCGTGGCAAATTATTGATGTGTTGATGACTTTTTAACTTTGTTAATTTGGAAAGGTGATGAATATTTAGCAGGAGCTCCATTGGCGTAAAGTTTCACGGGTTGCTTTTGAATGTTCTATCATTCACATGACAGAACACCTCCAAGAACACAGCATATATGTGCTTGTGATCCTATTTGATATGTCACTAGGTCGACCTACCACAGCTTGATCAAATTAATTTCAATAATAATAATAATTTATACACTCTACTTTTTATTCTTTCTTTATTTTTACTAGCAGAAAATATAAAATATTTTTGAATTATAAACCTTAAACTTACATATCATCTAAAGTATTATCAAATTATAATGCCTTAGAAAAATAAACTATAATACCTTAAATTTTACATGTACAAAAAGTAAAATTTTATAATCTTTTTGCATAACAAAAATGAAAGAGAGAAGTGTGCGCATCAAAAAATTGGAGTGTGTGTGTGTGTGTGTGTATCAATTGATTATAAATGGGAGAAAGCTTTAACTTTTGAGTCTTGATATTCTTGTTCAAGGACTTGTTTAAAGTTCTGACAAAAACAAAGAAAAGATAATCTTAGAACACCCCTAAAAGTTGTGTCATAAACCAGACATGTATTTGAAAAACTTTAAGGAAAAACACTACTGTTGCAAAACTGATTTGCCTTTGCTATCCCTAACCCACAAAGGGAAGGGGAAAAAAAGTAGCAATAGAATATAGAATATAAGTAGCGTGTATCGAGCACATTATTGATGTCTTTACTTTAAAATGAGTGCTCTAAGATGGACCAAAACCGAAAGAGATTCTCTATACCCATCCTCCATATTTTTCTTGAATTTCTAGTGATTGTGACCTAAAGAAACAAAAGGTAAATAAAGAATCCCAATTCTTGAGCTTATCATGACTCTCTCTCTCTCCCCTGCAATTCTTGAGCTTATCATGACTCTCTCTCTCTCTCTCTCTCATCATGATTATTTTGCTAAAACATTAGAATGATGTGTAACCTCATGAGTTACTTTAGTGATGGAAAGATTGGAGGTATGTGGACTTCCATACATCCAACATTGCCGACCAAAAAGGAGGCAATTATCGTCGACAGTTCAAGCCTAATATATTAAAGTATAAAGGATTTAACAATGAGATTAAATCAAATGTCATCTCAGGCAGCTGTTGCCATGGATGACTGACCATAAATTTTCTGATGACACATCTTATAATATTATTAATGTTGATGAAGCACAAGAAACTGACTAAAGTTGTAGGGTAAATATGATAAATGAACAATATTTGTATCGGGCCCAAAAGTATTTAATATTGCTCCCAACTGCATCAATCCAAATGAACAAATAGATTTTTCATTTCATAGAACTATTGATATCTTGATTGGTAAAAGGGTTGAGCAATCATCATGAGACTAGCTGGAGTAGGAGCCTTTTTGTCATGCTTCTTAAAAGATATTCGAATTTTTTATTGGTCCAAAGGAGCTGTAAAGTTGTTCGCAGAAAATGAAAATTCAGGTAATAGAAAGGATAGAGTCAAAGAAGCTTTAAAAACAATAATTTTAACCACACAGATTACTTGATTTAATGTCATCATTGAATCCATGTTTAAGGCAATCCTAAGTATTAGCATTTCCTAAATATGCGCCTCAATCCAAGAGATGCCAACCAAATTGGCATGTGGAGATCACTTTTTCAGAGAAAGCTGCATGTGAAGTAATAATCCTCATTGAAAACCAAAAGGTCAGGTGTCAAATTTACAAGTGAAATGTACATCAAGACCCAAAAGGTAAAACATGGCCTGTTAGTGTAATCATAATCCCATTGACTTTCAACTCAGCACAATATACTCCTACCGCATTTACTGCTAAAAATTTGTCCCCGTTGCATTTTTCACTAAGATGTCGAACAAACATAACCAACCATCAAGCTGAGTGACTAGCCCTGCTCAAGCACATCAACCAATATTTGTATGCAAAAACCAGTCATATTAAAGAATAGGTTGCTTAAAGATTAATCAGCTTTGGATAGAAATGTTCTATCAGTGTAATTGACTCCTTGCAACTTTAGATACCAGTGAGCAAGCCATTCTTTTAGAAGGTCGAGCCGAAAAAATGATAACATACCAGAGAAACTGAGAAAAAGCATTCAACTGCAACACTAATTCGTGCCTTGTCTACTGTTTAATAACACAAGTGAGACATTAATATTATAGCACAAAGATGTCGAAACCATGTTTAAATTCCAATAAGCACCATTCATAAGGACAATTAGATTGGACCCTAAAAATTTCTCAAGATAAGGGATCAAAATAAAAGGAGCCAACGGACTGACCCGATTTATGATATTTTCAGAATTGCAAAGCCCATTGAGTTTGCTACTGTTTCAGCAGAGCAGAGAACTAACAAAGCATTCAACACAGTAAATAGCAGTCTATACATTACTTTTTAATTACAGTGCAATAAATATACAACATTTCCATTAACCAAAAGAATTTTTAAGAAGGATAAGAGAAAACAAAAAGAAAGGCGGCAGAGATCTTCAATAAACCACAAACTGAGATACATACTGACCAAATCAAAGAATATGACACTCCTGTTTCTAAACTACAATCTCTGGATTGTTACAAATCCAGCAGTACTAGAAGAGGGGTGAAGAAAATCACACTTCAAGCTGGCACCACAAAATCAAAAGCCATACTAACAACTTCTCAGTTCATTGTAATGCAGACAAAAAAATCGCAGAAGTGCAAACCAGGCATCGGACACCTATAAAAGCAGGTTGCTCTGGCATAGAATATGTCAAAACCGAAGATCGCAAGTATAGATAGAACAAGGATGGATAATTCACTTGGTGGTTTGGATCCTGTTTCTAGAACAGATCAGCTTTCTTTTTGTGCATGTCTTGCTTCCACTTGGGCAGTTTGTAGAATGCTTCTTTTGTCATCCCCAGTACAGCCTGGAATTCCCCATCAGAGAGATAAGCCTGAAAATGAAGGAAGATCACTAGTTATCACTTTCACAACACTATAATAACAATCAATATAGAAACAATAGCAAGACAAAATAAGTTGTTAAGACATGCTACGTTCCAGAGCATTAAAATAATAAATCAACCAACCTCTCTTCGTTTAAAATCAATGCCAGTGACAGGGTTGTCCGATTTAGCCTTCAGCCGTTCATAACTGAATGTACTTTGTGTACTTTCACCACCATTTTCATCCTGCTCTGAATCTGGCTTTGGTCCTGAATCTTGTCCATTGGTCTCAACGTCAGGCTCAACTGTCTCAGACTCAACTTCTGAACCTTCTTTAGAATCTTCAAGTTCCGAAGGGGAATTTTCTCTCTTGAATCCAGCTGGAACCAGCATACACATAGGTCACGTATTCCAAATATTTAGATTTTAGACAAAAGGACATGCTTATGAAATGAAAGGAGAAAGAATACCATCACCATACCAAGCCATACTGGACAAGCATGTTCGAGATAATCTGATCGCTATAATGGCTACAGGGACTGATGGACAAAATGACATAACATTTGAACTGGATTCGACATAACTTGAGTTTTCAATATGTTCTTTTCAGGATGTTGAAGTTATTAAATCTGTGGCAGATGGCCTCCAAAAATTTGTGGATTCCAAGTACAGTTTCTCTTAAGCCATCATTTCATGTACTTGATTATGAGTAGATATATATCTACCGTGAGACTCGAGCAAACAACGACTAGATATTTTCTGCTATATTTCTCAAGGGGAAGAAATTTACTTCAAGGTCAAAAGCAATATTTTATGCATGTAGCAGCATAAGAATGATGCCTAAAAATACAAAATGATTGAACTATAAAATTAGCAATGACAAGCTAAAAATGACTAATCTAATTACCAGGACTGCTAGTTTCTGATGTTGGACTTCTACTTGGGCGAGCCGGAGATGAATCAGGTGACCGCTTCTTTTCAGCAGTAAGAACAGATGATAAGGCAGCAACAGCTGCTGCTCGTTGTGATCCCTGACTCACTCCTCCAGTCCTTGCTGCAGAAGTAAGTTTAGGGGGAGCAGATGAACTAAATGCAGAGTTTAAGGCAGCTAAGGCAGAAGCTCTTTGAGTTGGCCCTCCCTGACTTGTACCATTGGTCCGTTCCTGGTTATGAAAGGGACAAAAATGACACAAACATACATAGCCACGTCATTAGCAAGAATTCCTACAAATTACCCAACAAAAGGGTTTAAATTAAAATCAAGAAACTGTCATAAAAGTTAGCAACTTTCTCATCCAGTAAACAAAATATTGTAAAACTTAAAGATGCCTATTATATTTCCTCTTCTGAGGCCAGACACATTAAGCAAACAGGATTAAGCACCAATGGAATGCAGCATGACAGACTGAAATAGAAACTAAATGTTGGGGTGACGTTCCATAAAACTACTTACCACAAGTAAGAGCTATTGTTCTACAAGAAAAGATACTAATGAATCAACCAGTACAGCGGTCATAGACAGAAAATGATAAAGTGAATCAGTAAGTGGAGAAAACATGGGGCATAACCAAGAAACTAAGTCACTACTACACATTCAATTACAGTTAAAAACAAGCATGTAATCTACCTTTCCAGCAGCTTAAGCAATTAGAATCAGTAGAAATATATCCTCTAGATAGTAAGCTAATCATATCATACATTTTCTAATCTTACCTCGGGGGCATGGCCAGCGCCAAACAGCAGCAACACCTTCTTTTGAAATGAGTTTCCATGTGCCTGTTGCATTAGAGATATAAAAAACAACATTGTAATACAGAAAATGTCTCATATGCACTCCATAGAGTATTAAGACATATAGAGATTAAGAGACAAGCAAAACTAACATCCATGTGGACATCAAAATTATGACTAGAAATTATGCCCCTTTACGGAGAATACAAAAAGGTATACAAACATTTTGAGGAACTCACAACTTTATCTGATTTATTTATACTATATGACAGAATATATTTTTGACAAACCACATGAGCAATGGTACAAGTCCGCAAACAAATTTCATGAAAATGCACTGTTTGCAAAAATATCTAGATTTCTAAAATGCTACAGAAATTGAATGAAAGCAATTTCCACTTAAGAAGTAGTTCATCTACCATGGCAGTTTCAACACAAAATATGGAAGAATAAAAGCAGAGTCACGTTTTAAATAACTCCACTATAAAAATTGATCAAGATAAGCCATGACCATCAGACAAACTCCAGAAATCTACATAACTAGTATAAAAAGAAACCAAGAGAAATTGTCTCCCCATGGACAAATAGCTTTAGGAGATATTTTAATCTGCAACCAATTTTTGTAGTTTTACTCGGACAGTTTTTCCTTCATGATGAGTATCACATTAGAGCTCTGACTTGACCAGGTGAAAATTTATAGGCTTAGAAATTGAAATTCTACACACAGCAAAATTCTGCAATGTAAAGACCAGAACCACATCTATCAACACTAAAAGTACGTTGATCAGTTATGTTTTCCGATCATTACCACAGCTGCAGGATAAGATTATCTAAAGAAACTTAAGCATAAATGCGCAATATATGGACAGTTCTGAAATTTTTTAATCAATTAGTTTGCTTTTATCCCATCTCATGCATCTCAAAACTTTCTCTGTTCTTTCTTGCATCAGTAAAGTCCACATACAAGATCTCCCCCTGGCCAGGATAACTAAGACAATGCTGTGCAACCATCAAGGACAAATGACACCAAAAGAATGTCAATCAAATATTCTACACAATGAGATGAACCATGTAAAAAGAAACATTATTCATGGATAACACTCCAAAAACCTGTTTTTATTTTCCAGATCTTGGATATTCCTCCTCCACTGTCATAGATATGGAATATCAACTAAAATCCTTCTCTGTCAGTATCTCTGACAATATATATCCATACATGCTCAAACAAGTTAGTGTGCCATATCCTGAAAAGCTAGACTGAATCTCGATGTCACTTTCTTTCTTTTCTATCCCTCCAGTTCCACTTCAACCTTCACCCCAAACATTGTCCCGGACTTCTTGATAACAGTTAAACGTGGTCAAAGAATATCTAATGCTTGAACTATGTTTAATTTTTTTCTTATGCTTTAACTATTTTTAAAATAATTAACGCTAATTGAGAATGCCAGTAGTTCCATTAACCTTTTGAGCACCTGATCGACAACCATTGCAAATGGCCGCGTTTTGTTTTATAAGATGAATATTATGTCACAAGATTTAAACAACAAAAAGTCATAAGATTCTACGAGGAAGAAATGTGAGGTTCAAAATGAAAAGAAGAATTTTTTTGTCACATACCATAGCTTTTGCAGGATCCCACGAAAAATATGTTGTAAAGAAGCAGGGCTCATTTCCTTCTGTAATTTTGTACAGTGGAACCTTTGGAGACAGCCCCTCCAAAGATGCAGCCAGCTCTACATATTTCTGAAATGAACTTGATGGTTAATAAAGCAAAAATATAAAGACATAGTAGCACGTCAGATTATAAATGCCAACAGCAGCTTAAGCCATACCTGCCCAATGTCAAAAGCATTTTGCTTTTCTTTTAGGTCTACTGACTGACCCACCCAAATAAAGACTTCAGCATGTGTATCGAGTATCAAGATGTCCTCAGT
Source organism: Mitragyna speciosa (assembly GCA_024721245.1). NCBI lineage: Eukaryota > Viridiplantae > Streptophyta > Magnoliopsida > Gentianales > Rubiaceae > Mitragyna > Mitragyna speciosa. Next base: position 89,549 of record JAMWEH010000142.1, on the reverse strand, counting down.
CAACAGATCATCTTGAGAAAAGTTGTAGACTTCTTCAATCTAGGTGTAAGAATCAGCACATGTTAATCAACTAAAACCTATAGAAAACTTGCAACCAATTTTAACATCAAACGCATACCTCAAATTTTCCTGCAACAAAATCATGTGACAGAAAAATCATCAAAAAAAAAAAAAAAAAGGTTAGATGCTTCCAACTTTAGAAGAAATACATATTAAGGATGAGGAAATAAAATAATGGGATAAAAGGATCTACCTTTGTTAAATGAAAATGTGAACAAGTGTGGATCTCTGACCACCTCTGGAGCTACTTTCTTGCTTGTATAACTTTGTTTTCCTCCCAGAGCAAACCAGAATGCCGAGCTCTCAGTTCCTTCTTTAGTATGTTTCATAGCTACTCCTGGCTGAAATTATATAAAGTGAGTGTCCAGATCCATTAGTCACAAGTTCAGTTCAGTAAATAAAATTAAATTGGAGCTTTTATGATTTCAAAGAAGAAAACAAAAGGTAAATAAGCTCTGTAATTCCTTAGGATTAATTTTCATATAAGAAGGGAAATAAGATCCTCCAAATGACTTTTCTTTTGTGCAGAAATTCCGTTTGAGATTTTATTTGTTTTGAAAGCAATATTCTTTGCTTAAGCAGTAGTTCTCTTATTCATTTATTTCTTTTCCTTTATTCTCCACTATGCAATATATAGTACATGTATGTATACACAAGATATGCACATGCATATACGCATGTGCTTGTGTGCGCATATACATGCATATTTGTGTGTGCTCAAACTATCTTTTCAGACAAATTGTCTCCACAACATTATGCTTTTGACAGAAGTTGAGCTTTCGCCCCTAGTTACAACTAAATTGGTAGAAATTCTAAACGGTAAGGATCAAATTGCATTTTTTGAATATTTTACTGACCATCGATGAAATTATTTCCTTGTATGTATTGTAGTTAAATATAGGTGAACAGTTCATGAATATAGCAAAGCAATTATATACGATTATCATTCCAGTGATTTCTTACCAGAATCCACTACTATTTTATTTTATGTTTGCTCTTAACTACTGCCATTGTAAAGGTATGCATGTCTAGACACATACACTATATTGGTAATAATAAAACCCCTACATGATTTCATAGCAATATCTAATTTGAGGCCATAGTTTATGTATTCAAAGGTACATGTAAATTGCCGCGATGACTGGAAGGTTTGCCTCTGCCACTAACTAAATAAGTCATGAAAAGACACAATCCATAGCAGTCCAATATTTCCAGACAATTCTGTGAATACCTTTCCAGTGCCTTTCCAGGTTAGGTTAGATTGAATTGTCGGTTGTTTTTACCACATTATGCATGTGAAAGTTTTTCAGAAAATCTTCTGCAAAAGCATACCTTCAGAAATTCTGCAACTTTAGCTGCTAATTGTTGCTGCTCAAATGTACTCTGGCTCCCATGCCAACTGAATAATGAAGAGCCAGATTGTAGAAGGAAACACTCATTAGTGTTCAGTGAAGCTGGAACCTGGATAGATAAGAAAATGCATATTAATAACACAAAAGTGGTTCAAATGCAAGTTATTGATAAGAAAAAATTTGTAATAAGAAGGAAACATGATGCCTACAGAAATTCATATGAGACAAGAAGAAGAGATGCAGAAGATAATGGTAAATGAAACGAAGTAAGGCCAATAACCAAGCAATCAAAAAGGGGCAAGAAAGGATTATTTATTATTATATTTGATTGCCAATCATTTTGAGGGTGACCAAAGAATCTATCACCTAATTTACAAAATAAGGCAGCAAAACAACTGGAAACTCTACAAAATACCATGTCTCTAGATGAAGAATTACACAGAATCCTTGATACTATGTCAATTAGAATTAATTATGCTATCTGTTTGATCAAACAAATTTCTGTTCCACCAAGCTTAACACTGATAAATAAGTATTTCAATATGCTCTGCCACATAAAAGGACAGTGTGAAAAGTGGACAGCGTGAAAATTGGACAAAACATCCAAATCATTGATGAACCATTCCTAGCAAAAACTACAGTTTGCTTCATGAACAGAATAGACAGGTAGTTCTTTAAAATTTTATCCTATGTGCAAGGATGTTGAAGGTCAGAAGACTGGTAACAACTACTGTCGAAATGAGCTAAAGATGTACTTCTGTTCATAAACAGATAATAGATTAAATTGGAACGAGAATTAGAACATGATCATAATTTCTATTAATCTTAAAAATTTCAGGGAGGAGGATTTCTGAGCAGCTCAAGAGAAAAACGGATCAAGCATACCGCATCAACTTGAACGACTATATTGTTATGCTCTGAAGTTCCAGATATCCGAATAAGTGCAACAGACTCGGGAGTATACGTTTCATCATTCAATCCTTTATCTGCTATATAATTTTTGTACCCAGAGCTTACTCCACCCTGTAATAGAGCAGTAACTCATAGCCATTTAAACAAGTGCCTTGAAATTCAAGCAACAAAAAAATTGCATAATAAACAGTACCTTAAGGACAACCATAGGCTGAAAGATGGCAACAAATTGTGGCGGCTCTTTCCCTTGAAATATCCGACCCTGTGCAATGCACATATCATAACTGATCTCAATATGCTTTTTTGTGAAGCTGGAAAAGGAAAAAGGGGATTAAAGAAATAACAATGACAATTACCAATACAGGTCTTCCCTTCAATGAGTTGCACATTGTGGTAGCCAATCTAGATGCCGTGTTTTGGTCCTCCTAAAGTGCAAACAATAAAATTCTCATCAGTGTTTGACTAAACCACAAATAGACATGCACAATACAGTGGATGACTGATAAAATGAAAATTTTCTGTTGTGCCAGAAGAACACATGAAAGCTAGCATATGCATATATGGACAGGATGATATAATGAATATCATGTTAGAGAGAGAAAGAGAGGCAAAAGGTGCCTACATTTTGGCCACGTCCTGTCCAACCTTCAAAATAGGGTTCTTTTTTTTTTTTAATTTTTAAATATAGATTGTGAGGTGTTATTTGACAATTTGCATTGCTGAAAGTTTAATGGCACAAACAGTATGCAATTAGATGCATCAATATAACAGATATGACTTGGGTTGACAACTTGGCTAAAGCTCTTCTTCCCTTCACCTAAGGAAAGTTTAAATATACACTTACTGATTTCGCCATGGAATTCAAATGCTGTAAAGAAAGAAACACAGAATGCAGTAAAATAAGAAGCAATCAATATTTAAGGTAAATTTTTTAACTGATGGAACAGGTTACCTGAACACTATCCTTCCCAATCCAATAGGTCAAGAAATAATCTTCTTTCTTATCATGAGAATGGTAGGTGTACAGAACAATGTAGCAATCTCCGCTAAAGAATTTACCAATGTCTTCTTTGGGAACCAGAGTCTTTGCACTGCCATTAATGCGCCAAACCTGGAAACGACATGAAAGCATATTAAACAATACAAAGCAAGCAGAAATGTGGATCCTGAACATTATGCAATTACACTGGGAGACCTACCTCAATTTTTCCACCAACTTCAAGCAATGGTGGGACTTCCTCATTCACCTGAGCACTTTTGCTTGCTCCCTTGACACCAACACCTTGTTGCTTCAGCAAAGCTACCAAGAGACAAAAAGTTCAGCACTTAGAAAAAGAAAAAGCACCCAGCCAGTCCAATTTCAATTGAATTTAACTTACCTGCTACCTTTCCTCTTCCCTCCTCAGCAACAGGTGCTGATCCTGATGGCCAAGAATCAAAGTTGGACTTAAATGAATGTGTTTCGTAACCTTGGATTAACCGTGTTACTTTTGTTGACTTTGGTCTATTTTGGCTAGCAATGAATTCCTGACAATGTGAGAAAGGTAAGAATCCACATTTTTAAACACGACGAAGAAATAAGTGTTAAACTTTTTACCTCTGCAGCTTGAATGGCAGCCTTCCTCTCATCAACTTGAGTTACCCGGCCAACCCAAACAAATATCTCAGAACCACAATCCAACAGAAAGCATTTGTTATTCTCCAATACAGATTTTGAGAGTTCATCATCTACAGGCTTAACCTGACCATCCACAACACTATAAAGAACCAAGCAAGAGAAGGTTTCAAAGTTAGCACCTCATACGGACAATATAACAAAGCATCAAATCACAACATATGACAGCAATGCAGTGAGGGTGTGTGTGTATTTGTGTCTGTGTGAGAGTGAAAATGAGAGTGCGAGCGTGTGCGTGTTTAAAAAAGAAAATCTCCAACATCTCTTTCAATTAGAAGCGCTTTTGGAAGACATAGATATATGCAGACCATCAAAAGACACCTGCTATGATTTTTCTTGAAGCTCCGAAGTAACAACATGAACTTAGTTTTACAACCCAAATCCATTTTCTTATTCAGTTATTTTCACCACCGCCACATGCAAGATGCAATAGATTTTCTAAATTAGCCGGTAGCTGATTGATAATTACCCCAATTACCACAAAGCCTGGCATTTCAAACCAAAACTAAGAATAGGGCATTATATTCACATTTAAGAGCAAAATATAATTTTTCTTCAGATGCAATTTTCATTTCAAATAGAGCTTGTACCAAATGCTGACCATAATTAACAACATACCATCACTAATTCTTACCAATTTGAATTAGAATAAATAATATGAAATGCAGAAGGAACAAAAGGATAACATAGATGAGGGATACTACCTATAGAGTTTAGCAGGGGTCTTCTCTGGAATAATATCATCTTCACTAGCAACCTTTTTGCCAATTGGTGCAAACCCACCAAAAAGGACCCAGAATGCACCAGAATCTGACTCAGTCTGCAATTTTCCATCATCTAATAGACGAATAAATGTTAATATAAAAGAAACAAATAGATGAAGCTGTATAATGAATAATCTAATTAGTTTGGATGACTTAAATAACCAAAATAACAGGATGAGAATAGAGAAGCCAAAAACATTCATACCAACAATTGCAACATCGCATGTCCCCTCATGATACTTGTCCTTCAAAAATTGAATTACTTCTAGTGCTTTGGCCCGCTCCTGTATATTGGAGTTCGCTCCATTGAACTGAAAAATTTTATCTTTGGTATCCAAAATAAACACATCATCATGATTTAATGAGGACCGAGAAAATGGGACCTAGAAAACAGAAGAACAAATTTAGGTCACTTGCCAAAAGTTCAACCAGACTTAACATCCATGCGAGCTTATGTGATCAATATCTAGATTTTTCTGTACCTGCTTCAGTCTGACAACACGTTTTCCTTTACATACATACAATTGTGTTTCAAATTCTTCCTCCTCAGGTTTCTTAAATCCAGATGCCACGCCACCTTCCAGCGGAATAATGCAAGGTTTAAAGTAGGACAAAAATTTGTCAGACTCGTGACCTTGGAGCTCCCTATGCTGTACAGCACGCCCACCAAGAATTGCATCAAGTTCAACAGTTTTGATTGCCGCTGTTCCAGCTTCATCCTATGAAAAAGTTTGAAAATCACAGTTAAATGTTATTTAGAGAAATTTCCAAACAAACAATTTCAACATAATCATATGGGCCAAATTTCACCAATTTTGCTTACAAGGACCACTACTACAAAGAGTATTACTTGTTCCTATTATAAGATCATGATTGGATCCGTATATGTTTGTCAGAGAGAAACAATACCTGGCTAGTGTCCTTTCCAAGCCAGAAATGTATGTCATATAAATATGCACCTCCCTTTCCAGGTGATGTCTGAAAGCATAAATGAAAAGTAAAAGAAGGCTGTTAGTGTTCATCTCTTCAGTGGACATTCATTTTTTATGAAAAAGAATCCAGGATCTTCCTTCTGTAGCGTAACAGGTAAATTTTGTATATGTAAAAGCCCAATACAGAACATTGAACAATTTATATTTAAAAATCATATGCACCTGCAAGACAATGTACGAATCGCCTGAGTAGAATTTACCATAATCAGGTTTTGGCAAAGGAACTGGCTGGAAATTTTCGATTCTCCAAATTTCGGTCCCTCTAAAGCGAAAGTTAAGTTCAAACCAAAATGGGATAGTCCAAAAAAGAAAAATAAAATGAGATAGCCCAACAAAAAAGATATTTAGCACAAAAGGAAATAGCAGAAAAGCACGAGCAAAAACCATCTCACTGTAATATATATCCAGTTTCATGTAGTGAAATAAATAGGAGTTACTTAAAGTATAAAAAAGATCAGTTTAATCATCTAGTGCAGTTCTTCAGTAAGGATACATTCTCTGACCTGCTCCCTGGAATGCAGGTTCTAAAGCTTTCACTGAGCTAGACATTTTGTCGAATGCTTCTTACAGAACCAGTAAACAAGACTTTAAAGCTTAAAACTTCAGCTGTCTTAGAATTTTCAACAACTGCAGAAAACAAACATGAGCAGAAAAGAGGTGAGCAAGGGGGGGAAAACTTAAATTTCTGAAGATTAATATCATGATTTTAAAGACTAGTTTAGAAAAAAATGCTGTGCATCATTTTTGTGCAAACACAGGGTTGTGCATCAAGATGTGGTAAATTTGGTGATTTAAGAAACTAAACCCAAGCTCAAAGCCAAAGAGAATGGGAAAAGAAGACTAATTTGCAGTAAGACGTCGTGCAAAAGCTCTCATTTCAATAAGAATATAACAATTTTTGTCAGTTATTTCAACAAGCAAAATTACAGCATACAAGAATGAAATGGTATCCCAGCCTTCTTCATTTGCCAACAGTCCATGAGCTGCAGTATAACTTGCTAAGCATCTGTGCAGTTATCCTCTCTTTTTACAACAAATGCTTTTAAAAATGAAATCTTTATTTTTTGCACTTCATTACATACGAGTAGATCCAAAATGAACATATGTGAGGCGGCCTCTCATTAGTACATCCCTAGTCACATACAAAGATGCGGGCTGAAAGTTTAGATCATGCATCTGAACAGCTGAACAATAGGCACCTCTAATCAGGTTCAACAATGAACATCCCTTTTGAAGCAGGCGTCTGATTAAATCTTGATCCAGAATCAGATAAAACTTTAAGATACTGCAAATCGATAACCTAACAGATTACAATACATTATCATTTAGGCTTATTGGGTACTAAGATTCACATTCATAAGATGCTCCTTACCTTTAAGAATACCAAAAAGTCTGACTAAATGGCAATAAACCCTCTTCAGTTTCTTTATTTAAGAGTAAAGGGAAAACTCTCATCCTTCCCAAATGCTCCGCTTCCAACAAAAGACCAAGCATTAGCAAAATGCATCATGTAGCTCAATAAATAGAATTCCATAGGTGAAGAAGACAGTCATTTGCTATTAGTGTGTAATGTTTAATTCGGGCAAAAAGAAGTAATCAACATCTTTATTGATCATTGGTAGTAATTCACTGCAGAGCAGTAAGATTCAAAGAGCTACACAACTTCTATATCCACTAATTGTGAAACTCTGAAAGTCCAAAGTTTCTAAAGGTAATGGATATTCATATGCAATACTTGTATTTGTTTCCACTCTCATAAAAAAACTTTCCATCCAAAGGGGGTACAAAGTACTGCAAACATTGATCGCTCCTCCAAACAGCATTTGGCCTTTTCTCTTCAATCACCTTCTTCTCAACCAGAGACAAAAGGCCAATACTGATCATACAGGTGCTTACATTCTTAACTACCTTTGAGCTTCTTGAAAGATTACATCAATCCTCGCTAAAATCGCCCATCTCTCGTATTGGATTATTGACTTCAATCTCTTCATTAAATCAATCAACAAAATGCAATTACATTACTCGCAAGACTATAATGGTCAGTCGATCAAAGAACTTCCCTTCATCAGATGAGATTAAAAACCTCCAAGAAGTTGATAAACCTCAAGAACCCATTTTCTGGATACCCACAAATTTGATCAGAAGGAGAAAGCTTGAGCTCAATACATAAAGCTCCTCTCTTTTTTTTTTTTTTTCATATGTCCATTATCAAATATACAGATGAAACAATACTTTGGCAAATTAAATTCATCTATTCATTAAAATTCAGCATGCAAACAAATTAAATTAAATCAAACCCATCAAAGAAAAACCAAGGATTAACAGTGACTAATCCAAATTAATGCTAATCAAAACCAATTAACCTCAGATCAACACAAAAATCCAAGAAACAAGAAACCCAATTCCAAGAATTCAAGAAAGGCATAGATCTCAAGAACCAACAAAATCATAATAATAAAAATAATAATTCACAAGAACAGAATTTAAAAGACTCACCTGAGGAAAATGCAATCAATCAATCAAATAAATAAATAACAGAAATTCTTTCTCTCCTGAGCCAAAAAATTCTAGTAATTGGAAGATCAATATCAAAGGAGAAAGTTGTGAGGTGGGTTTAGAAAGAAAGAAGGAAAAAGAGGGATATAGATTATGGAAAGAAAAGTGGAGTACACAAAGCTGGCAAATTTATGTATATATATTTATATATAAATAAATATTATATGAATATATAAAAATAAAAGCAAGAGAGAATATTTCTTTTTCTTGAATTTCTCACTCTCAAAACTTTTATGAACTTTTTTGTTTTGAGATTTGCTGCAGAAAAATTGATAATTCTTTGGCAGACAGAATATTCAGAAATCCAAAAGCAGAAACCTATACATAGACTAATAAGAATAACAATAATACAGGTGTGTGTAAAGAGAGAAAGGAAAGAAAAGGAGGGAGAAAAAGGTGATGATAATGAAGAATGGACGGGGGAAGAGCAAGGAATGAAGAAGAAGGAGAAGGTGGAGGTGGTAATGGACAGTGTGTGAACTGTGTGACAGATAAGGAAAAAGGGGGGAGAGAGAGAGAGAGACAGGTTTGCTTTGCTTTGAGTCGCGTGACGAATGAGAGAGAGAGAGAGAGAGAGAGAGAGAGAGAGAGAGTCTTGTGTAGGATGGTGATTGATTTAACGGTAAATTGGTGATATAATAAAACAGGAATTTAAAGGCAAATATCTGCTACCTGCCAGCTTGGATTATTTTCTTCTACATTTTGTTATCAACCTTGCCCATTTTTTATACAAACTAAAATATTTGTGATCAATAATTACCACAATTAATGTAGTTTTTTAGAAATATAATTGAAAAATATTAAATTTTCACCAAGTACTACAACGTAGATGTTTTGAACTAAAAACATTGCTAAATTTTCTAATCAAGAAAAGTCCTAAAATTGACACATTTTAGTGTTAAATGCAATATGCACTATCAAACTATCACTGATTTGCTTAAACTATAAACTATAAAAAGTTGCAGTACTTAAGTACCATACGCTAAACTATCACTGATTTGCGATTTGCACCCTAAACTATTAGTTGCACACTTAAGTACATTCTGCTATTAATTTGTGGTATATTTATTGTTTAAATTAGTTGAAAATTTATCAAATTTGGTCGCTATTTTTGAATTTAAAAACTTTAGTGGCCCTAAATGGATATTAGCATTTTAGTTAATGGATACAAATTAAGATACGAAAGTCTTTTTAATTCAAAAATATTTAGGGAAATTAATTAATTTTTATCTAATTTAAAAAAATCCTCCACTAAATTGATAGCACAGAGTAATAAAGTCCTATACTTCAGGGACAAACTGAAAAGCAGATTAGGTTCAAAGTGCAATTTGATGATAATTAGGGATACATAGAGCAATTAAGCCGGAAAAAAACATGAATTTAAAGGCAAATAAAAGGCATTGGCCAACTTGCCTTTTTCATTTCTACTCCGTTTTATTTCCCATTCATTCATTCATACTAGCAATATATGAAAACATATTTATAGACATTAATTTTTAGATGTACTATTTATATGCAATCAAGTCAAGTATCTGGTTGATTAAGACAAAAAGCAACTACTTGTTGAGTCAAGCTCAGGCTAGATTACGCCAATAAATATATGAGTTATAAACATGGCCAGCATTCGAATCTAATCGAACTCAATTTTCAGTTTAATTTGTTTTTCAATTTTAATAGTTTGATATTTATATCTATGAAATGTGTATTTAAAAAAAATATAATTATACAAAGCACGAGCTTGTAAGTACTCAAGTATTCCCCTTGACTCAATTATGTACTCAAGTAGCTCAAAGTTGGTCAAGGTTAATTTGACTAACATATAGGTATCACCATGTTTCAGTTTCATTAGCTTCTTCTTGATCGTGTTCAATTATTTCTTCAAAATCTTAATAAATTTGTGCAAAACCAAAAATAAAATTTATTGAATAAAAGTTAAAGTTTATTGGGGAAATAGTGATTGAAAAAAAAATTGTGAACTTTTCTTCACATCGCCCTCACTTTTTCCTTTATTTGGAAAATAAATTAGTCAACATGTCAATTTTCTTGTCTATCAATACTAGACATTTAAAGATAGATTTTGATACAGTTGGAAACAAGTTGATCATTTCTTCGTGTGTATGTTGTGAAAAGTATAGAGCAAAACATATTCCTATGGGATTACCACAATAGTGAGACTTCAAAGAAAGGACTTTTTATCCTTTTGGGTTGCATGATTCAACCTATAATGTTTTTAGATTTGGACCGAATATCGACTTGCTCGAGTTCAATGATCAGGAGTTAATAGGTTCGATCGGGTCAACTTAGAGTCGAATTGGATGACGTCATGATATATATATTATATACAACTATTAATTTTTTCTTTTTCTCCAATTTTAGTTATTAGTCAAGAATGAAAAAAGGCTAATGAGTTCCAAAAAATTATAGTCAGCCAAAAAATTAAAAATCAGCCAATCCAGTCCGATTTTGACCAATTAAACTTAACCTTGACCGATTTTTTAATTTTGATTTTTTTAGCTTGATTCGGACCGGATGCCTGGTCGATTTTTGATCCGATTGGTTCGACCGGAAAGTCCAATCCGAATTTGAAAACATAGGATTTAACCTACCGAGAAGTTATAAGCTTACTAAACTTCAATTATCTTTGAGGTGAAGAACCAAATAGGAGACCCAGATGTGGGAAACCGAAAACATATTTGGAACCAAATTGATACAAGTATAACTTTCAAGTGGTTGATCGTCTCTTTTTTGTGCATGTCCTTTTCTTCTTTTGCGAAGATGTTTATTTGTCTAGACTGTACAACAATTGCAACAAGAAAAAAGTTGACATCTAGAAAGGAGTGGAAGGTTTTTTTAGTCCCTTCACTTTCTGGAATCAAAGAAAGCTTTTATGAATACTATATTCCCGTTAGGTCATATGCTTTTTCTTTAATCAACCAAATGTTTATGGGGGCAATCAGGCCATGTAGTACAAGTTCCTTAACTGTGAAATGCTTATGTGCTTTGTTGGCTGAGAAAGTTTGCTCTTCTTTTTTCCCAATTATTGCTGCACTAGTGGTTAACTAAGCTTTGAACTGTCTGCAAAACATCTATATGACCATATATATCTGTACGAAATCAAGCTAAGCACTGTATGAAATGGATAAGAAAATAAGCAAGATTTTTTCGGTTATTATTAATATTAATTTTGGTAATAAAGGGATTTCTTGTTACTCACGTTATGTTGCAAAACCTCCTTGGATCTTACATGTAAGTGTTGAATGATTGTAGTAATCTTGGACATACATGTCCGTATAAATTTGTATTTTGTTAGGGAGCTTTATCAAAATTAATGTTTTCATTCTTAGTTCTGATAGAATTTTCCTTGAATCTTCTTTGAATATTTACCATTACATTATATATTATAACTTTTTTTTTTAAACGTAAAAGGAGCATTGACTCAACGCACACAAAAAGGGGGGAGTTTCCCTCTTTTTTTCTCTCTTGTTGGCGGGCGTGGGGCAGGGGTGGCTGTGGGCGGTGGAGAAGGGAGGTCACTGTGGGGCACAACCAAATTGCATTCCACATTTCCTATAATAGACGCAAGTTGATTTAATTGGTTTAATTTCTTTTGCCAAAAACTTTCTTTTTATTATTATGTTCTGTGCAATTTGCTAATAGACTTCAATAATTTCTTAATCTTTAATTGAAGTACTAACATTTTTTAAGGTTAAATGAAGTAACATGGTCATCAACGTCTCAAATTTGCGTCACATTAGCCCCCTAATTTTGTGGTTGGTTGCATTTTGGGTTTAAAAATAAGTTACTAAGCTCATGCGCCAAACAAATTAAGGTAAAAAAATGAAAAAGCAAATCTTACTTAAAAGATAAGGCTTGTGCACTCTAAACTTCAAAGCATTTGTATTTGTCTAATTTGTTTAGTATTTTTCGGGATGAAAGATACATAAATTTTTGTTGTTTACCTTGAACTTGGTGGCCATGTAAAGTTAGCATACTTTCCTCAGCTGAAAAAAAAAAATCAAATAGTACGAGTTAAAAATCAACGCGAATTGTCAAAAAATAGTACGAGTTTGGGTTGAGTAGGTTGGGTTTCCCTTCCCCCTTTCCCCGAATTGTCAAAAAAAAAAATCAACGCGAGCAATTTTAAAATATTAAGGATTTCCCGAGGTTAAGAACAAAAATCTGATTATGACACGTAAGTTATACAAAGAATTTTAAATTAATATTCTGATATATAATTCAGATATTCTTAACAAAACCCCCAAGGAAAATTGGCACTCTTTGTGTTTCAATCACCATCAGTCAAAAAGGAAATAATAAATATTGGCTGAGAGACTTGCCGGTGGGCCTTTCAAGAACCGCCAATGAAAAAGAAAGAAGAAAAAAAATGCTTGCTGATGGGGGCCATCTTCCTATAAACCTTTTAATTTGTCTAATAGCTTTGAATTTGATTGACAATATTGTAGCATTCTTGAATCTACATACATGGAGGGAGAGATACAGATCTGATCTTCCAAGGAAGGTGGGGTATATTAGAAAACAACCACCATGATACATGGAGGACAAGATTAAGAATGTTTGTCAACATCAACCAATCAAATGAGAGGAACTTTGCTTTCAACCAAATAAAAGATTAATGTACATACGTTAATTGTTAGGCAAGTAATATGTTAATCAAATTCTTTTGAAGATTATCAAGACTGAAAAGTAAAACATTTCTCTAAGTTCAATAATATTAGATGATTGTGGTATGACAATAATGTGGTGTCTAAGGGTTGTGAAAACGTAGGATTATACAAAACCAAATCAAAATATGATAAAATTACCACAAATGACCATTTAGCCAGGCATTATATGTGTAGTGAAGTCAAAAGCAACTGAGAGAATTCTTTTTGCAAAATATAGATAAAGACTACTATGGACAGATGCAAACTCTTTTTTTTTTTTTTAATCAAACTTATACTGTTACAATTGAGAAAGAGGAACGGTGTTTGGTGAGATTCGAACTCCCCATCTTCGGAAGTGAAATCGTAGAGTTCTAACTGCTTTACCCTCTATTTATTCCCATAAACAGTTTGTTGTTTCAAACTTCATGAGTTTATACTGACAAACATAGTACGCATGTTTGTCAGATCATCTTGGCAAATGAATCTTGCCACAGTTATTTGAAAATTACCATACATCCTTTCTTTGTAGGACAAACAGAAGCTAATGCTGAATTTGGAACCACTAAAACTGCACAAATCGCCAGTAGTCAATGGAGTGAGCAGTCTTCAATTCGCAAAAAGCCTCGGGCACAGTTTTGGAAGGTTTTCTACAAGTTCTCGTATTCAGTCATGTACTTCTGCTCAATTCTTCCCACATTTGGAAAAATACAATGTGCTTCCTCAAAAAAACAAAGAATTTGATAATGTACATTGATGTACAATAAAATTAGAAAGGCCTTAAATTTTGTAGAATCTCATTTTACAAGAAAGAAATTTGTCTTACAAAAATATTTACTTGTGACATTTTTTCCTTTTTTAATCAGTAAAATTTGCAGTCAGAATCCAAATGTTATCAATTAGATCGTGTCATCTAACAACAAGAGTGTACGAATTTGAGTAAGAAAAGCTTCACTAACAAGTTGGTTGCCTATATAATCCAGCACATACGTGATCTTACAAGTTTCTATATATGCAAACAAAAGTTAGTCCTTGATTAGCAATTTTGGGTGCAAAATGTTAAATCCACCTTTATGTATTGATGAAATTTACTATTTTTTTTAAATTGGATGAAATTGCTATGGTCCTAAAGACGAAAATGACGAAAGTATTTACCTTTCATAAGAGGAACAAAGAGGAAAAAAAAAAATGCTGATGGAGGGTTTGGATCCCCTCTTCACGCTTCGGGCGATTTGATTACAAATTCCTCATTTTTCCAAAAAAAAAAATATAGATTAAGTACTCGTAGAAGAAATACACTTTGATGCATCTCATCAATTCTCCTACAAAAAGAAAAAAAAGAAGAGAAAATATCAGAAAATGAAACATTTTAGGTAATAAAAATGCTACTTCCTTTTTAATTTTCTTTTCTTTGGTTGATCTAAGAATAGTAATTGAACAAACATTCCACGTGGTATAGTGATATTAAGTTGTAAATACATTTGTCTGACCTTTTGCCCCTAGCCCTTGTGGTCCATAACATATATATCTCCTGCCACATGGGAGGTTATAACTGGGACTTCCAGCCAGGGAGGAGGAGGAGAAAATTCAAGTGCCCTAATTTATAATATATAAATATCATGGGACCATGAGCAAAAGATCTTAGAGGCACGAGAAAGCACATAGGCATTGCACCGGGCAACAGGAGGCCTGTAATAAGCATGTGAGATTTCACTAGCATCCAGAGTCTAAATGAATGGTGTAATTTATATGTCATACCATCACTGTATTATTCCTTTTTTCATTACAATATCACTCATAATAAATTACATTCTATAGAGGATAATAACATGTACGCACAATCATTCAATATCACTTACTTTAATATGTAGTGGACTTGCAATCATACTATGATGCGTGTGAAATAGCTATTATACTCCTACAATTGGAGAACAGTACAATGCATGGGTGTAACAGAGGTTACCTTCTACTACACCCATGCCCTAAAGTAATGAATTATAGGCTCAAATCCTCGTTTTGATGTCTTGGTATTATTTTTTCCTTTCATTTTCCAAGCGCCTCACTTGTTACCAAAAATTGTACATATCCAAGCAAGCACACTATCAGTTTTGATACAAAAGGGGGGGGGGGGGGCGGGGGGGAACAAGCTAGCTTTAGTAACCCTCCCCCTTTTGGTTTCCCCTCTATTAATCCCTTCACTTTGATAACAAAAAGTGTTCTCAACATATATACCATTTCGAGTAAGATTATCAGATGGATCGAATTCAGGGTTTCACTTATGATTCAAAAAAATCCCCTCAGTGAGTATAGTGAGCATATATGGATCCGATCTATCTAAAATATTTTTGCATTTTGAAAGAGTTGATATTTGCAGCTTTATATCATACAAGGGAGTTTAGAAGCTAAGTGATACTAGTTCAATTACTTCTCTTGACACCAATAACCAATCAACAGTACGGATCACCCTCTACATATTTAATAATAGTAACATGCTGCCAGTGCGTCGCCTTAAAGAACGAAGTACAGATCAAACGGGACATGGACAAGAAACTGAAGAAGGAAAGGAAAATTCAGAAATTTCATAGATGGTAGGAGAACCCTTTGAATATAGGAGATCCCAAAGTAATGAAGTCTGTTAATACCATTTGATCATGACCGCTTACTGATCTCTTTCTGACAAACTATGGCCTCGTACATTAGTTGAGGGCAACTATGTTGGACAGCAGATAACGAATGGGCATAAATACCAGGATAGAGAAGGCTCCTGTTGCATTGAGTGCTTGCATCAAGAAAATGCAGGATAAAGGTAACGAGGACCCCCACCACCAGCTGCCTGATAACTCCAGTACAGGCCCCAAATTCCAATAAAAGAACAAGGCCCCCAACAACAAATGTGCCAATCAACCATGACCATGTCCAAAAGAGCAAAAGTGCAACATCAATTTGATGACAATATCAGCAGAAGACTTAGAATGATTTGACATAAACAGGCACTAATACATGGTGATGAGAGGGACGGTAGTATAAAATGGTTAACATTAACATGCATGGTTTAATATAATGCTTCTCTTATCCAGGATAATAAACAAGAAGGTTTGATATATGTCATTAGGTTAGGTTGGAAGCCCAAAGAGGGAAAATTCCCCACCAAGATGTGATAGCACACTTTGCAGGACGTATTAAACCACAAAGGAAAAATTATACATTATATATGTATATATGTGTATATAGATACATACATGTATATATGTGTGTGTCGAGAAAGAATAGAGACCACAATTCATATAAGAATCTTATTCAAACAAAGTTCTTGAAGCATAAGAAAACAAACAAGAAAATTGAAATGTATGGCAATCCTACACGGTAATTTGTTTTTAGTATTAGAAACTATATTTATCATAATAACTCATGAAACAAGGATGCCGAGTTATATTATTAGTTGAAACTGCAGGAATAGTTGTTAATTTAGGGGACAACATTTCATAAATTTAATTTACATAATATGGGCCATATAAATGTGTAGCAAAACTTAGTAATAGTGAAATTATGTTCTTTAACGATGTCTTTTCTCTTTGCTTTCTGTTTTAATATCCGTTGAATACATATTTGGATGTTTTCCGCAGCTGTTTGATTGAAAAATGAAAGAGCAAAACGAGCCCGTGCTAATTACAACATGCCCGTCAAACGCTAGATCATAGGGAAAAATCCCATGTCTGAATTAGCATTTTTCCTCCGTTTCGTAAGTAAATTCACTCTAGATTTTGGGTAGGTAAAGAGTATATCATCCATCAACATATGCATATTAACTGTTTGAGTTTTTGTCTCTTAGGATTTTGTACATCCCACAGAATAGAATCAATTGAGGATTCAATTGGACGTAGTCATCGCAAAACCAAACACTGTCCAAAACAATTTCTCCTTCTGTACTAAAGATTTCAGTCACTAGTTTCTTGGCATATATTCTTAGTCAGCTCAAAATCAACATGCCCATTAATAATTTTCACATTCAACACAATCATCCACAACCTAGCCATCTGAAAAATATCAATTTCCTCCATCATATGATGAGGCAGATGGAAACAAGCTCTATACAAGTAGCTTGCAGGAAACATGAAAATCTGGATCTTCATTCTTCTCCAGCCATTCTCCTAATGAATTTCTCTATGTGAACTGTAGAGTTCTATTAATTTCCTACTGGGAAATAACATATACTAGACTTTTCAGCTGTTGCACAGTAATGGTATGCAGTGGCATGATTGATTCTAGTCTATGCACAAGAAATTGCTTCACCACATGTTGCATTGTTGGTCGAGACTTTGGGTCAGGGTTTGTGCAAGCTAGTGACAGGGTTACTGCAAGAACCACCTCGCAAGCAACCATATAATTTAAGTAAGTTGGTAGACGTGCATCGAGTAAATCCATCACCTTTATCTGTTCTGCTGATTGTGATGATAAGGTGGAAAGAAAGTCTCCAGGATGCTTTCCAAACAGCGTTTCCAGGACCACAATGCCAAAGCTGTAAACATCTGACTTTTCTGTGGCTACCATGGTGTAGGCTAGCTCTGCATTCGTAAGTTGATGTTAAGCAATAGTATATCTCAACTGCACAACTATAGACTGGCATTCATATAATACAATATACATAATTTAAAATCTTAAATTAGCTGTTATGTTAAGGTAAACATTTGCATTGAATTTTCACTTTGTGATGACTTGTACCATGCATTGGACGGAGAAGTTGATAACACAACGATTGATAATTTTCTCCCCAGAAATATTTTCTTGTGTTCTCCATCGTAGATTTAGTGGTAAGGAAAATGTAAACCTTAGCTTATTTGAATGCATAAAATAAATGTGAAAATTAAAGGATGCTAGAAATAAGAATGCAAGCTACCTGGTGCCATATAACCATATGTGCCTGCCATTATTGTTGGATTTGACGAGTCAAGTTCCAGAAATCTAGCAGTGCCAAAGTCGGAGAGAGTGGCCTCAAGCTTTGAATTCAAAAGAATATTGTTGCTTGATACATCCCTGTGAATAATTGGCGGCTTACAATCATGATGCAGGTATGACAATGCATTGGCAATGCCCTTGATCAAATTCACTCTCTTTATCCAACTTAGTTCCAGAGCTTCAGTTTCATTCCTCAAAGTGCAAAACAAGCTTCCCCGTTCCATGTACTCGTAGATCAGAAACATGCATCGCCTGTGTAAACAGAATCCAAAGAGCTTTACGATATTTCGATGCCTGATCTTGGATAACATGTGGGCTTCATTCCTAAAGCTCTTATCATAAGTTGGATTCTCACCTTCCATACGATGAAGCTTTTTCAAAGCCACTACATTCCCCCTCGGTAACTTGGCTCGGTAAACACTACCATAACTTCCTGTCCCAATGCAATACCTTATATCAAAATCTTCTGTTGCTTTGATGATGTCTTCATAAGCAATATTTCCATTGTAGTTCCATATTTTGAAAATGTCTCCATGTTTACTTTCTGTCAGCTCAGCTTCCACTTTTTTGACTGCCTTGGTTCTATGGAAGATCAGTAATGTTACACCACCAGTTAAGAAAAGCGCAAGGATTAAGGTAGCACTGATTATGTTGTGTTTAATCCTGTGTCCATCCTTTTTTTTCACAGAAGGAGATTCTAGGCAAGGAGGCAAGTAAGTAGCATTACCACATAAATTTTGATTGCCAATAAATCTGCTCGAAGGAAACTTACGTATGAGACTATCCGGAAGTTGACCTTCCAAAAAATTGTAGGATAGGTCAACATCCTGCAACTTTCCAAGAAAACCAAGAACATTGCCAGAGAGATAGTTGTGGGAGAGATTAAAAATTATTGAGTGGACATTATTGCCTTGTCCGATTTGGATAGGTATCTCTCCCATAATTCTGTTTCTACTCAAGTCAATCACATACAACAAATGGAGATAGGAAACTTGGGAAGGAATTTTTCCACTCAAAAAGTTGTTTTGCAGATACAAGTACTGCAACTTGGACCAACTATTTAGGTTAGATGGGATGCTTCCATTCAACTTGTTATTGGAGATGTCCAGCCGAAACAGCATGGATAGTGATCCCATTTGAACAGGAATTGGACCTGTAAGTTGGTTTGAAGAAAGATCTAGTTCTTGTAAAAAAGTTAAACTGCTAATCTCAAGCGGTATGGTACCGCGAATCTGATTGTTTGAACATTCTAGCAGAGTTAGACGTTTCATTTCTTGAATGTCAGGGAGCAGGGAACCACTGATTTGGTTATGAGAAAGGGCTAGATATGTCAGATTAGGTAGATAAAAGAGAGTGGAAGGTATTTCACCACTGATCCTGTTATATATGAGGCACAAAGAAACTAGATCTTTCAGATTACCAAGGGTTGAAGGGATCCTACCTGTGAGTCGGTTAATCCCAAGATGGAGCTTCTTCAAGCTTTTCAAGTTCCCTATATCTGGGGGAATGGAACCATCAATTTGATTCAGGGCAAAAGAAAGATTTTCTAGTTTGGTCAGGCGACCAAGAGCCATGGTTCAAAGTCGCGGTCTCGGTCACGGTCGCGGATCGTACCGTTCCATATCGGTCTCGACATATCGGTCACGGTTTCGGTGAGACAGATATTTTAAAATAATTTTTATTTTAAAAATTATAAATAATTATTCAAAATATAAAAAATACTAAACAAAAGTAACAAAAAATTTATTAAAAAAAATCTAAAATGTACAAATTTTCTAGATATTATAACCTAAAACTTTAAATATAAAATTATGACACTTGTATACATTTATAAAATACATAAATAGTTCCAAACAACTTTTATTATAAATATATAAAAAATCAAACAACTTTCAATTAAACTCCACAGAAAAAGGAATGGGCTTCGTGAATAAGTTACAGCTTTTGATGCTTTGATAAAAATCTACTCCTTAGCATAGAAACAAAAGAATTCAACACTGATATTATTAAAATATTCAATACCTTGGTGAAATTGTAAAAACCAAAAGTCAACCTCTTTACCAACAGAAGTCATTAATTGCAATACATCCAATTTGGTTGTGATATTTCACAAAATCATTAGTACCGTTCCTGCTTCTTCTTCCCTCGTTACTAGCCCTTTTCACCAACCAACATCAACCCCCACCTCCACCAGTCTTCCACCAGTCTTCCACCAAACTCCATCACTGCCACTCAACCAAAACCATCTCACCGGTCACCGATCATGTACAACTGCAAGCAAATTCACCTTCACTCAACCACAACCTCCATCAGCTCAACCCACCAGATCACCACTGCCACGACCACCATCAGAGCACGACCACAAACACCACTGCTGCAATCTCAACCAATTGACAACCAAACCAGCTTCCAGTCGAGCCACCTCACGGCACTGCCATCAACCTCCATCTGCCGCCCCAGTGTTGTTGGCGCAGTTCGTTTTCGTCGCCACCAAGACCAAGCTACGCCCTGAGCTTGTTTCCAGCAGATCCCATTGAAAGGATGTATAGATTCTTTGCCCCCAGCTTTTTTTTTTTTTTCGTTTTTTCTTATCTGACTTTTTTATTTGGCCGGGTTGACCCGGGTAACTCGGCCTAGACTCACCGATTTTTTTCGACTCGGAGACAACTCGGTCCGAGATGACCGAGTTCAACTGAGTTTCGGGCGAGTCTCCCGTCTCCGAGTGGGATCGGAACGGTCTCGGACCGGAGCCCTCCGTTCCGGTGACGACTCGGCCGAGTCGTCTCCGACTCGGCCGAGTCTTCGAACCATGCCAAGAGCTGAAGGAATTGTTCCGTTGAGGTAATTTTTTTTGAGGTAGAGTGTGGCTAGATTGGACAATTGGCAGAGAGATGGAGGGATGGAACCAGAAAACCGATTATCACTCAAGTCTAGAACAACCAACCTGGTCAGGTTTCCTATATTTTGGGGAATAATGCCTTGGATATTGTTCTTAGAAATATAAAGGTTGGTTAATTTTGTGAGGTTTAAGAGGGAAGATGGAAGCTTACCGGTAAGCTGATTCGAAGACAAATCGAGATAGGTGAGTTTTGACAAAACACCTATTTGAGGTGGGATGATTCCAGTGAGTCCACTTCCCTTGAGATCAAGCCTGACGAGGTTTGGAAACGAGGGGAAGCTGAAATTTCTCAACTTGTCTCCTATATTATAGCTAGGCGGCAGCACTATCTCGGTAACACTGCCTGCGTCGTTGCAAATTACACCAGGCCACATGCAATGGTTCTCTGACATGTTGCTTTCGGTGGTGATATCATCCGGCCACCAGCCACTCTTGAGCAGCGCCTCAGCTTCTAAATTCTTAACAGACACGGCTGCTGCTCCTGCTGCCCCTGCACTTGCTGATAACGTGGCCACAAATATCAAGCAGCACGTAGAAATAATTGCTGTGGCGATAGTCCTGTGAAAGGCCAAGGACCTGTAATCCATTCTTGTAAAGTGGAGTATATTATTGTTTGTAGCAATAGGAACAAGCAATATTTATTCTTTGCTTGTTAACCCAAAAATGAAAAAGGCAATATTATTATGGAATGAAGATTTTAGACAAAAAGAAATTAGGCACCAGACCAGGAAGGCTGACTTTTGATCAACTCCAAAGGAAGGGGGAAGAGGGGGGGGGGGGGGGGGACACGCAGCTGAAGAGTTATGCAGCAAAATTAATGTTTTCATTCTGAGAAATATTGGTTGAGAGACTTGCTGGGGGGCCTTTCAAAAACTACCATTGGAAAAGGAAAAAACAAAAAACAAAAAGAAAGAAAGAAAGAAAGAAAGAAAGAAAGAAATGCTTGCTGATGGGGGCCATCTTTCTATAAACCTTTTAATTTAGCTAATACCTTTGAATTTGATTGACATTGTGACATTCTTGAAGCTACATGGACGGAGAGAGATATTGATCTGATCTTCCATGGAAGGTGGGGCATATGAGAAAACAAACACATGAGTCAACATCAACAATTAGATGAGAGGGACTTTGATTTCAACCAAATAAAAGATTAATCCACATAATTAAATTGTTTGGCAAGTCATATGGTAATCAACTTCTTTTGAGATTAGCAAGATTGAAAAATAAAAGCATTTCCATTAAATGATTGTGGTGTCTAAGGGTTGTGAAAATGTAGGATTATACGAAACTAAACCGAAATGTGACAAAACGACCACAAATGATCAATTAGTCATGCAATTCTACTCAAATTTTCCCACATCTGGAAAAATACGATGTGCTTCATCAAAAAACAAAGAAGAATTTGATACTGTAAACTTAGTTCTCCCAAAAATATTTGCAAAAAAAGAAAAAAAACCAACGTCCACTTGATGTGCAATAGATTAGAAGGTTGTTAAACATG
Source organism: Mitragyna speciosa (assembly GCA_024721245.1). Taxonomy (NCBI): domain Eukaryota; kingdom Viridiplantae; phylum Streptophyta; class Magnoliopsida; order Gentianales; family Rubiaceae; genus Mitragyna; species Mitragyna speciosa. Next base: position 67,224 of record JAMWEH010000142.1, on the reverse strand, counting down.
ATTAAGCAACGCCTTAAATTTTATAGAACCTCATTTTACAAGAAAGAAGTTTGTCTTACGAAAATATTTGCTTGTGACATTTTTTCCTTTTGTAATCAGTAAAATTTGCAATCAGAATCCAAAAGTTATCAATTAAATCGTGTCATCTAACAATGACTTGTACGAATTTGAGGGATAAAAGCTTCACTAATAAGTTGGCTGCCTATATAATCCGGCACATGTGTGATCTTACAAGCTTCTATATATGCAAATATCTAAGAAAGTCTTAATTTGCAAGTTTATTAAACACTGTTCATTTTTTTCTTAGGATTTTGCACTGGCAGCCCAGGCCATGCAATTTCCTCGTGATTTTCTGGGGATTCGGCAATGAAATCTGCCCAGTAGGTATTACTTTGTGATAAGAGGACAGGGGTTGATTGTTGAGGCAGAATCAACAATTCAAACAACTATGGAGGAAAAAAAAATGCAGTCTTAGAATACAAGGGTCGCCCTTAATTTTGAGGTATGTCAACCTTAATGCTATGTGCATTTCCGCCTTTCAATGTACTTGTGAAATGTGGATTAAATTATTTCTATAGCATGATAGTTGCATGATTAATTTTACCAGAATCAATTAATGATTCAATTAGATGTGGTCGTCGCAAAACCAAAAATTATTCAAAGCAATTTCGCCTTCTGTGCAAAAGATTTTAGTCACTGGTTTCTTGGACCATGTTCTTAGTCAGCTCAAAATCAACATGTCCAATAACAATTTTCACATTCAACACAGTCATCCACGATTAGCCGTCTGATAAATATCAAATTTGCTCACCATATAATGAGGCAGATTAAAAAAACCTTTATACAAGTAGCTTGTGAGACAAATGGAAAATCAAGGTTCCAATCTTCTCCACCCATTCCCCTAAAGGATTTCTATGTAAACTGTAGAGTGCTCATGATTTCCTACTGAGAAATAACATGTTCTAGACTTAACAGCTGTTGCACAGTAATGGTATACAGAGGCATGCTCAATTCTGGTCTGTGTACATGAAATTGCTTCACCACATGTTGCATTGTTGGTCGAGACTTTGGGTCCGGGTTTGTGCAAGCTAAAGCCAGGATTACCGCAAGAACCACTTCTCGAGCAACCACATAATTCAAGTAATTTGGCAGACGTGCATCGAGTAAATCCATCAGCTTTATTTGTTCTGCTGATTTTGATGATAAGGTGGAAAGAAAGTCTCCAGGATGCTTCCCCAACAGTGTTTCAAGGACCACAATGCCAAAGCTGTAAACATCAGACTTTTCTGTTGCGATCACGGTGTAGGCTAGTTCTACATTCATAAGCAGAAGTTAGGTAATAGTATATCTTAACTGCACAACTCTAGACTGGCATTCGTATAATATGGTTTTGAAATCTTAAATTAGCTGTCAAGTTAAGCTATATATTTGCTTTGAATTTTCATTTTCTGATGACTTGTGTCACATTAGACAGAAAAATTAAGAATATAAGCACTGATAATTTTCTTCCTAGAAATGTTTTTCCTTGTGTATGACGTAGGAGTTTTAGTGGCGAAGAAAATGTAAATCTTAGCTTATTTGCACGCATAAATAAAAAAAAGGAATTCTAGCAATAAGAATGCAAACTACCTGGTGCTATATAACCATATGTGCCAGCCATTATTGTGGGATTTGACGAATCAAGCTCCAGAAATCTAGCAGTGCCAAAGTCAGAGAGAGTGGCATCAAGCTTTGAATTCAAAAGAATATTGTTGCTTGATACATCCCTGTGAATAATTGGCGGCTTGCAATCATGATGCAGGTATGACAATGCATTGGCAATGCTCTTGATCAAATTCATTCTCTTTATCCAACTTAGTTCCAGAGCTTCAGTTTCATTCTTTAAAATGTAAAACAAACTTCCCCTCTCCATGTACTCGTAGATCAGAAACATGCATCGCTTGTGTAAACAGAATCCAAAGAGCTTTACAATATTTCGATGCCTGACCTTGGATAACATGTGGGCTTCATTCCTAAAGCTCTTATCATAAGTTGGATTCTCGCCTTCTATATGATGAAGCTTTTTCAAAGCCACTATATTCCCCCTTGGTAACTTGGCTCGGTAAACACTGCCATAACTTCCTGTCCCAATGCAATACCTGATGTCAAAATCTTCTGTTGCTTTAATGATGTCTGCATAAGCAATATTTGCATCATAGTTCCATATTTTGAAAATGTCTCCATGTTTGCTTACTATCAGCTCAGCTTCCACCTTTTTGGCTACCTTGGTTCTGAGGAAGATCAGGAATGTTATACCACCAATTAGGAAAAACACAAAGATTAAGGAAACACTGATTATGTAGTGTTTGATCCTGTGTCCATCCTTTTTCATCACAGAAGGAGATTCTAGGCAAAGGGGCAAGTAAGTAGCATTACCACATAAATTTTGATTGCCGATAAATCTTCTCGAAGGAAACTTGTGTATGAGACTATCGGGTAGTTGACCTTCTAAGAAATTATAGGATAGGTCGACATCCTGCATTTTTTCAAGAAAATCACGAACATTACCAGAGAGATAGTTGTGGGAGAGATTCAAAATCATTGAGTAGACATTATTGCCTTGCCCGATTTGGATAGGTATCTCTCCCATAATTCTGTTTCTACTTAAGTCAATTACATACAACAACTGCAGATAGGAAACTTGGGAAGGAATTTTTCCACTCAAAGAGTTGTTTTGCAGATACAAGTACCGCAACTCAGACCAACTGCTTATTTTAGATGGGATGCTTCCAATCAACTTGTTATTGGAGAGGTCCAGCCTAAACAGCATGGATAGTGATCCTATTTGAACTGGAATTGGACCTGTTAGTTGGTTTGAAGAAAGATTTAATTCATGTAAAAATGTTAAACTGCTAATCTCAAGTGGTATGGTACCACGAATCTGATTGTTTGAACATTCTAGCAGAGTAAGACTTTTCATTTCTTGAATGTGAGGGAGCAGGGAACCACTGAGTTGGTTAGAAGAAAGGGATAGATAGGTCAGATTAGGTAAATAATAGAAAGCCGAAGGTATTGCGCCGCTGATCCTGTTAAATTGGAGGCACAAAGAAGCTAGACTTTTCAGATTACCGAGGGATGAAGGTATCTGACCTGTCAGTCGGTTAAACCCAAGACGGAGAGTCTTCAACCTTGTCAAGTTCCCAATTTCTGGGAGAATGGAACCATCAATTTGATTCAGGGCGAAGGAAAGATTTTCTATTTTGGTCAAGCGACCAAGAGCTGAAGGAATTGTTCCATTGAGATCATTATAGCCGAGGTCAAGTGAGACTAGATTGGACAATTGGCCGAGAGCCGGAGGGATGGAACCAGAAAACCGATTATGACTCAAGTCTAGAGCAACCAACTTGGTCAGGTTTCCTATATTTTGGGGAATAAAGCCCTGTATATTGTTCCCAGAAATGTAAAGGTTGGTTAATCCCGTGAGGTTAAAAAGGGAAGAAGGAAGCTCACCAGTAAGGTGATTGGAAGACAAATCGAGATAGGTGAGTTTTGACAAAACACCTATTTGAGGTGGGATGATCCCAGTGAGTCCCCTTTCTTTGAGATCGAGTCTGATGAGATTTAGAAACGAAGGGAAGCTGAAATTTCTCAACTTGTCTCCTATATTATAGCTATCCGGCAGCACTATCTCCGTAACGCTGCCTGCGTCGTTGCAAATTACACCGGGCCACATGCATTGGTTCTGAGACATGTTGCTTTCGGTAGTGATATCATCCGGCCACCAGCCGCTCTTGAGCAGCGCCTCAGCTTCTAAATTTTTAACAGACATGGCTGCTGCATCATCTGCACTTGCTGATAGCATGGCCACAAATATCAAGCAGCACGTAGAAATAATTGCGGTGGTAATAGTCCTGTAAAAGGCCAAGGACCTGTAATCCATTCTTGTAAAGTGGAGTATATTACTGTTTGTAGCAATAGGAACAAGCAATATTTTTTACTTACCAAAAATATGGAATGAGGTATAAGAAAATGAATGTGAGCACCAGGTGGAAGGCTGACTTGTGCTCAAGTCTTTTATTTACTTGTTTATTTTGTGAGAAATGTCTTGTGCTTAAGTCTTGATTGGAATTTGGAGCCAAGCAAGTCTTTCCATTTTGTGTACTTCCACCGTGCAATGCCAGCTATTACGTTTACCATCATGGCCATCCACTTGGGAGGGGACCTGGGGCGTCGCTAGTTCAAAGGCGATCAATTTGAACCAGTTAAACTCGGTGCAACTGGTAAACATTTTTGTGTAACTGTCCAAGATTTTAGTTTAACTGTCTAACATTGTGGTGTAATTACTTTTTTATCAAAATGATGTCCTTTTGAGCACTCAATTTTTGCCTTGCTGGTTGTATCTCATCCATCCATTTTTTATATTTTTAATCTTAGCCATCAACTTGTTTCAACTGGAACTTGTGAGGCCCTCATCCACTTGGGAGTTGGTGTTTTGTACTGCTACTTGGGAAAAGGATACAATGCTTCAAGTGCATAGTAACGTAAAGTGCTAGAATCGATAATTTATCATCATGTGGTGATATTGGATCTCACCTAATAATATTTGATGACAAGTGATTGGTTTTAATGCATCATGTGCCATGTCACCTAACATAAGTGCACCCAGTAACACCTCCTGCTACTTGGGAGTAATAAGTGTTTATTCTTTTTAGTCAGAAAATGAGATAAAAGGAAAAGGAGAAAATTCCCATCCTTTCAAAAGTGGGAAGAGGAGAAAATTCCCATTCTTAAGTTCAAAGTGGGAACTGGGAACTGGGATGGGTGAAAAATCTCTTAAGTTCAAAGGGGAAATTTCTTTTGGTCTTAATTTACAAATTCTGTCGGCCCAAAACAATCAGTTTTTCCTTATTATGATGTTGGAAAATGCAATTAATTCGCAGAAATAGACTCAATAGTAAAATGCAGTTGCTTATATTTTAGTCATTAACTACCAATACCCTAAAACTTGTCCAGCACACTGGACAGATTTATTGACTACATAGCATGGGAACTTGTCTTAACTATTTTCAATAATTTTTTTTTTAAAATCTTATTCCATTACAGTGAGAGGTTTTGTTTTTTTTTGTTTTTTTTTTGAAATCCTATTCTATTACAGTGAGGGATTAGGGATTTTGGAGGAAGGGGATAATCAAATTGGGGAATCTCCTGTTGCTCCTGTAGTACCTGCTTTCTGTCTTGTCAAGTTGCGATAATATTTGTAAATTTGACAGTGATAGGAATCGAACTCTCGACCTCTAGGGTAGAGGCGATAATATGTGTAAACTTGACAGTGATAGGAATCGAATCCCCGACCTCTAGGGTAGAGTCGTAGAACTTTAATCGCTTGACTCACTATTCGTTGCTTTTTCAATATGAAACCGAAGGACTATCTTATATCTTATCTTATATATATTAAAAGTGGAGAGTTTTGCGAGTTGTTACATTTTCTTTCCCATAGTACCCCTCATAAAATAAATTAATGACAATATTATGTCACCGAAATTAAATGCCTTTTCTTAAACTCTTAGGGCTATTTTTGTAATACTTATATGAGTATTTATCTTAGGAATGTAGGTTTTATTAAAGCATGTTTACTAATATTGTCTGTTTAGTTTAGGAATATTGAGTATATAAAAATATGGAATGTAAGTTTTATTGGAGCACCTTTCCTTAATTTTTTAAGGAATAAATTTGTAATTGGAATCAATTTTAAGCTTTGGAAACTATTTTGAATTTTTTTTAGAAACTAAAGAATAATAGAATAGCAAGTTTTTGTGAAAATAAGATAGTGTAACATTGTTTGTCCTATGAGTCACAAGTCGTAAATTTTGGATCACAATTCCTTTGTGCTCCAATTCAAATTGAAAATGTTTAATAGCTTCAAGTGGTTGAATTACTACATCTGTAACTGCAATAAGTTAGAATTAAAAAAAAAAACAAAAAAAGCTGTATCTTGAAGCTCAATACAAAAACCATAAACATTCCTCTTTTTAGGTGTTCCAAATACTTCAGCAGAAACAACTCTTGCAAAAACTCTGGGCTGTTTTCAAGAAATAACTTGGTTAAAGCTGATATCAGCCATTGAAAGTTTGTCCTTGTGCATTGTCTCATTGGGTCTGATGGTGTTTAAATGTTAAATCTCAGGTTGTGCAAATATAGTGAGGGTCGTTTGATGTGATTTCGTTCATGACTATATAAGATTGCTTGTAGACTTGTCTTTCAATAGTTGCACTATATATTCTATTCTAAGCGGTATGTTGTTGCCTTTCAGTTCCCAAATTTTTGTAACATAATATCTTTTTGTTCTTGGTGCACCTTTTACTAAACGTCTGTTAGAAAATACGTCTAGATCAAAATTCCTGTTGAATGAAAGTCGAAAGAAAGCTAAGTATATTTTGCATCTGGTGCATAATAGAGGGCCTTTAATGTTTAAACTTTTTACTGTGAATATTTTGTTTCGCGTGAGTTCATGTTTTCTTCTCTGATTAATTTGTGAGAATAAGCTTAGCATCAACTTGTTGCTATTATGGAAATCTATAAAATTAAAACACCCTCCAAAGCTTTGGCAACTTCCTAAAATAAAACTTATAAGATTGCCATAAAATTATTTCAAAAATAATTTAAGATTGTCAAAAAATTACTACAAAAATTTCCAAAGTTCAAAATTCACGACCTTAAAAAATTAATTGCACAAAAACTTAATACCCAAATCATTTTATAATTCTAAAATAAAAATGAACTGGCCCAAAACAAATAGAACTAGAAATTTCCTAAACATAAAATTTTTAATACATACTAAGAACTTTAACACTCAACTAAAATCACATTCACAACAGCGTAGTTCTCCCTTTAAAATTTGAAGCTTGGAGAGCAATCAAAGCCAAAGTCCCAAAATATTGTGAGGTAACACTTCTCATCTTTTTTTAATTTGTCGAATCTCATTGTCACATAGTCATGACTACACTTTAATTGCCATGAATTGTTATCTAAAGAAACAATAGTATCCCTTACATTTTCTTTAATCTCATTTTCTTTACACTTTAAAGCTTGGAGTTTTGCGAGTTGTTACATTTTCTTTCCCATAGTGTCCCTTACAAAATAAATTAATGTCACTATTATGTCACCAATATTAAATGCCTTTTCTTAATGTCTTAGGGCTATTTTTGTAATACTCATATGACTATTTATCTTAGGAATGTAGGTTTTATTAAAGCATGTTTACTAATATTAGTCTATTTAGTTTAGGAATATTGAGTATATAAAAATATGGAATGTAAGCATCTTTCCTTAAATTTTTAAAGAATAATTTGTAAATTGGAATCAATTTTAAGCTTTGGAAACTATTTTGAATTTTTTTTAGAAACTAAAGGATAATACTTAATCTCATAATATACTGTTTTTGGATGATTAAAAAGGGAAAAAAGTTGTAACTCTTTAAATGATTTTATTACTCTATTGCAAATGAAAGAGGACAAAGTTCTGCTTATGAGAAAGTTTGATAACATAACAGAATAGCAAGTTTCCGTGAAAATAAGATAGTATAACATTGTTTGTCCTATGAGTCATAGGTCGCAAATTTTGGATCAGCAATTCCTTTGTGCTCCAATTCAAATTGAAAATGTTTAATAGCTTCAAGTGGTTGAATTACTATATCTGTAACTGTAAATAAGTTAGAATTAAAAAAAAAAGTTGTATCCTGAAGCTCAATACAAAAACCATAAACATTCCTCTTTTTAGGTGTCCCAAATATGTAGGAGACGAACTTTGATGTCTTTATTATGGGAATCTATAAAATTAAAACACCCTCCAAAACTTTTGCAACTTCTAAAGTCAAACTTAGGATTGCCATAAAATTACCTCAAAAATAATTTAAGATTACCAAAAAATTACTACAAAAATTTCCAAAGTTCAAAATTCACGACCTTAAAAAAGTAATTGCACTAAAACTTAATACCTAGATCTTTTTATCATTGTAAAATGAAAATGAATAGCCCCAGAACAAATAGAACTAGAAATTTGTGAGGTAAAACTTCTCATCTTTTTTTAATTTGTCGAATCTCATTGTCACATAGTTATAACTACACTTTAATTGCCATGAATTGTTATCTAAAGAAACAATAGTATATTTGTCAAAGTAGATGTCAGAGATGTGTGTCATATAAAAGTTTAAAAAATTATAGAAAATTTTCAGGAGAACAAAAAATCTGACTTTTGACCTAAAAAAATGAACTTGTATGTAGAAAAAAATGGTAAATAGATTTGAGTGAACAAGGTGGTTGGCCCAAAAGAAGTTGGAGGAAAGAAAGTTGTTAGCATACTAATCTTTTAACGGTTACAATCTTATGCACCAAAAAATCATGTGTATTGCCTGGCCTAATTAGATGAAAGACACTCCGTCATCTTCAATTTGAGACCATATTACTATATGTTGTCGTCCAAGATCCACATATTCACCATATAGATTTTTCTATGATAAATAAAAATTCATTTCATGCTAAACCATATGATTTTTAAAATTTAAGACTAATTTCCTAAAAAATTATACATAAAAAAATTTGGACTTTTCATTTATCTTTCTTGCAAAAATAATTCTTTAAGTTATCAAGGATAAAAAACTGATTTCAGTGTTTGCATTTCGACTTATTATTATTTATTTCTTGAATGTGGAGTAGAGTAGACAAATGTATGGATGGTAAGCCTTCATTTTTCACGTGTCATTTGATGATAGAAAATTTAGTACACTTGTCTCTTTAGTCCTCTTTTACGTTCCCAATAATTAACGAGGCCAAAATGCACTATGAGTTTTAAATAATTATAACTTTGCACTCATTTGAAATTTAAATGTTGACTTCCAATGGTTTCCTTTTTCTATTCTGATTATGTTTTGCCTTGAATAATCAAGGGATCAACAATTATTATAATTTTAGTCAAATTAATAGTCATGTAGTCTTTTAGTTGATTGTTGAATTCTTAGTAATCTTTTTGTTTTTCTAGAATTATCATTACATGTGAAGATTATAGCATATGCATATGAAGTCAGTCTAATTCACATGCCATATATTGCATGCAGGCGATACAAATTGAGATTACTCAATTTCTGTAATTATTTTATGCATCATTTTTTCATAACTTGTAAAATTAGTAATTCTATGTAAGTACTGTAGCAACATTTTTTTTTGGGCAAGGTATAAATACATACATGGATACTGATTATTTTTCTTTCATACATAGAAAAACCGGCTAGACTAATAAATAAGAGGTCATAGTTGTCGTAGTAGCATTTATTGCCATTTTTTTTTTAGTTTTCTTTGGACCATTTCCAATTGGGAAATTGAATTGCATGCTTCTCTTTTTCCTACCACTAATAAAGTAACAATTTGGTTTCTAGGAATCTGACAAGTGAATCTAGGTTTCAAAATTCAGTATGCTACAGCCTGGATGCACTAATAGTACTATTAACAAATGATTGAATACTACATTAGTTTTTTTAAAAGTTTTTCGATTCATCAAAAATTAACTTAGATAGTAATTAGAAACCAATTTTGGAGTTCGCATTTTAATAATTTATTGTAACGAGATTTTGATAAACAATTATTTTTGATATTTCTAAAAATTGCAACCAATTTTTGATGCATTGGCACGTAGTACAATTATTTTTATAATAATTATTTGCAATAATATTTTTTAAATTCAATATACTATTTAATTTACCTAGACCCTATATTTCAAATAATCAAAATATATTATAAATCAATTAAGCCTCAAGTGAAGGAATAAAAAATTCTACATTGAAGGAGTTAAAACTCATATATTGCCTAATACATTGTGTTTCTAATTTAGAAATAATCTTTTTATTAGAATATATTTCCTTAATTTTTGTAAGTAGCTAGAAGGAAAATTGAGTTTTAGAAACTTCTTTGACAATGCTTTTGAAAGTGAAAGAATAATAGAAAGATTGACAAAATGTTAGGAGTTTTTCAACTACTCTTTAAACCCAATAACACACTTAATCAAATAAAAATTCATTAGTATTTTTCTAAATAACACTCCAAAAAATTTTATCATTTGGTCTATCCCAGGAAACATCGTGAAAGTCTAGAAACACCAAGGTCCTTTATTTATACCTAGATGGTGCTTATTTTTTTTCCATTATTTTACTATCATGGCTGCCTATATATTTTTCATAAGGTCAAGATTTGACCAATTTTATCTTGGTATCATTGATGCGCTTTCCCCTTTTATTTCCAGTTATTCTCACAAGCGGGAAAAAAAATTAAGGAGCTTCTATGTTTTCTCCCTTCTCTACGATGCCATCCTTTAGGACTTCTGAGTCCAATCAAAAGGAATCAGTATTTGAATAAAGTTTCCTTTTACATGATTTTTTTAAAAAAATATTATTAAAATATTTTTTAGAGTGTATTTATGAGATAAAAATAACTTAAATGTGTCTAAAAAATAATCTTTGCAAAACATGTCTACTTCAATTTTGTGGAATTAGGCAGTTAGACAAGAGGAAAAATATGCATATGCTTTTTAAGCAAACTGTTTAATCCTGAAGCACTTACAAAGAAAGCCCCTGCAACTTTGCTTGGATAATCAATAATGCTTTAGTCCTAACAACGTTCACTTATCTTGAACTTTTTGTTTTCTTGGTGGCAATTGAAAGAGACTATTATGATAAGGAAAAGTTATATGCTATTATAGATTGTTCAAATCATACACATTATAGCCTTAATTCCTTAGGAAGTTAATATTCTTCAAAAAATTTCGCGAGCACTTTCATGAATACCTTTATGAGTTTAGCACCACTTTTAACCTCTTGGTCTTTGTGTGCATGTGTATATTATGTCACATTCATTTTTTAACTGTGAATTTCTTAATGTCATATTCTCAGTAATACATAAGCAAATGATTTCATGACCTTAGAACTTTGATATACATACATACATAAATACATACATACATATAGACACACACACACACACACATACACAGAGTATATTTATATGTATATCTATATATATGTATATATAGAGTTGTTGCAATTCGCTATTTATAGTCTAATTTTATTAATTTCATCCTTTTTTTTTAATTTGCTTATTGATTTTATATGTCCTTAAGATTTTGACGGAACTATAGGTAGAAAGGTTCAGTGTCTAGCCTAATAATTGGGTTGTGATGTAAGTAATTTTGACAGACTCCTAATTTGAATGGAGGGTGTGAGTGATTATTGGTGGGATTTGGCTAGACTTCTAATTTGATTACTTATTTATCTTACCCATGAATTCTAGCTTAATTTGTTATATTTGTTGTTACTTTTAAATAAGAAAGTACTCTAAAGTTTTAACACCATTATTTCGTATGGACAAAATAAAAAACAAACGAATATAATGTCCAAGATGTTGATAATTACAGATCAAATAAAGATAATTCATCACATTTAACTTAGTTTCAGTGGATTGATGTTTGCATGCAAAGGCACCATAATTAATCAAGAGACAATAAATTATCAGGTAATAAGTTTTATGATATTTTGTCCATTACCATATTTGTTTACCATAAATTTTTTTTCTTTTGCCTTATTATTTTCCCTATTTATGCAACATTTCTTTTAACTAAAATTTAGTATCTACATGGAAACCATAATGAAATTTTCCTTCCCTCAGGTTTTATTCTTAATTATTTTTTTTTATTTTCATGAATCAGGGATGTCGTTATTTCCATCGAATCTCTAACAAGACCAAAAATCTATTGGAACAAAAATTGGAAAAGATGTTATTGGAAATCTATTACAAAAAATATATTATTCAAAAGTAATTCTTTAAATGCTAAGGTGTTATTATTGGAAATGCAACTATAATTTTCTTCCCATCTATTTTTATAAATAATTTGTTTTCAATTTGTTTATGCAGTTAAATATGTATGAATACCCAAGGTATCTTTTCAATTTAAATTAAAAATGCTAGAGGAGAAAATTTTCAATTTTAGAAATAGTTTTAAATTCATGTAAATGCTAAAATACTCAAGGATTGTCTTATCTATTTTTATTTAATTCTAAAAGCCATCCCTAAAAATTTTTAAATCTAATTCTTTTTCTCAAGAAATTAATTTTAATAATTTTTTATTTATAAATAAACATAAATTTTTTTCATTTTTAATAAATTTATTTTTATTAATACAACCTATTTGACTAACATCATTCTACATGGAGAATTTAAAGTAATTGCATATTTGGAGAGTATTTTAGGACTACATAATGAATTTTTTCATAAATTTGGATTTTAAATTTCCTTCAACTTTTGATAGAACGTATTTGAGTTACATCATTTACAAGGAGAATTTAAAATATGTAAATGTATTTTAAGAGTATTTGGGGTTACACAATAAAATTTTCATATATTTGACTTTTAAATTCCTTCAACTATTGCTCATGGAAAAGGAAATATTTAATCTTCAAAAAGGAAATATTTAATCTTCAAAATTTTCATAAATTTGACTTTTAAGTCCCTTCAACTATTTTGTTACCTTCAAATTTTTTGTTATTTATTTACTAACTTAATTATACACATTTTAAAAGGATGGAAGTGGCATTTTTTTTAATGAAAAAGTGTTACTTTTAAGGGAAAGTGTATGAGATTAAGAGAAAGATTGTTAATTTTAAATTTTTTTAATATGCCTCCTATCCTTTTCTTTTGTTTATTTTTCATTGGTTTTCTAAAATTTCCTACTAATACATAAAATAAAAATACTTTGATAGTAATTTGTATGTTTTGTTGAAGGAGAAGTAGAATACTCCAAATGACTTTTTTTAAATATATAATAGATTTTATTCTTTTTTATAATTGTAATAGAGTAAGAAAATGATTCAAACAATTAAAACTTTTTTCCTTTCTTAATCAATCTACAACAACACATTATTTGATTATCACAAAAAAAAAAAATACTTACAACGTGCAACGCACGTGCTTCTATCCTAGTATCAATAAAGGAGAAACTACGAGTTCCTTTAACAATACAAATAAGAAACTAATTCCTACACGTTTTTTCCAAATATGTTCTTGCCACTTTGTAATTTATAAATTATAGTATCGAACTTATAATTGACCTGCAAGTTTCATCAAAACAAAGTTGATTTTTTTTTTCACAAGGGCGAGTTCATCAAAATAAATAAGTTCTTTTTCACACGATGTGTTAGAGTTTGAAAGAACTATGAACCATTCTAATAATCTTGAATATTTAGATCAATTGCTTATGCGAGCATTATTGCTGGTTAACTCATTTGCAGAGTTAGCTCTCATGGCTAATATTTATAGCATGTTCAATCGAGCTCAACCGAGGAGTTTAAGTGAATTAAAACCAGGCTGGACTTAAATTTATAAAGTTCAAATTCATGTTAAAATTCAATAAGTACTTAACACAGAGTTTGATACTGAACTAGAAGTCAAGCGCAAGCTTAACTGAGCAAAAGAAAAATAAATATAATAATTGTAAATGTTATAAAATAATTATTTTTATCATAACATAGCCAAAAAATAAATAAAAAATAAAACGTATTATGAGGTTCAAGTAGACTTGATGAGCTTTTAGTTTGGCTCAAAACTTAATTAAGCTGCTTAAATTTGGCTCGAGCTTAATCAATACCGAGTGGTTGACTGAGTCAAGTTGAATTTGCTTAGGAATCGAATCAATTCCTTCGTAACCATAATAGATGTTAAAATTTCAATTCATGTTCAAGATAGAAAATATAAGATTTTTGCGTACCTTTGCTCTTTATTTTTTGAAGTTACAATCTAAGTGTATTTATTATTTGTTCTTTGGAATAATTTCACATACCTACCTTAAGACTTATCGTAATTACACCTAACTCCACTCATGTTTTAATAATTATATTTACCTCCCTCATTTCAATAATTTTAGTAACAAAAAAAATCCATTTTGCTGAAGTAAGCAAAAAAAAAAGAAAAAGAAAAAAAAAGAAACTGAATATCTTAAAATGCCCTTGTAAATTTTTTTCTAAAATAAGAAAAACAATTCTTGAAAAATAACAAATTAATTAGTGCAATATAAATAATTTTTTTTGCGAGCTAAATTATTTATGACCCTAACTTATATCAATAAGTTCTGGAAACGTCAGAAAACAAATGAGCAAAATGTCGAACATGAGTAATACCGATAACTATGTTATTTCATACTAACTTAACATAATAAATTTTCCTCAACAACTACGAATACAATAAGCACATTTTAAAGTAAAACGAACTCGTACTAGCTGCACCATGCCCGTCAAATGCTAATGGTAGATCATAGGGAAAAATCCCATGTCTGAAGCTCTTATCATAAGTTGGATTCTGACCTTCCATACGATGAAGCTTTTTCAAAGCCACTACATTCCCCCTCGGTAACTTGGCTCGGTAAACACTACCATAACTTCCTGTCCCAATGCAATACCGTATATCAAAATCTTCTGTTGCTTTGATGATGTCTTCATAAGCAATGTTTCCATCGTAGTTCCATAGTTTGAAAATGTCTCCATGTTTACTTTCTGTCAGCTCAGCTTCCACTTTTTTGACTACCTTGGCTCTATGGAAGATCAGGAATGTTACACCACCAATTAAGAAAAGCGCAAAGATTAAGGTAGCACTGCTTATGTAATGTTTAATCCTGTGTCCATCCTTTTTTTTCACAGAAGGAGATTCTAGGCAAGGAAGCAAGTAATTAGCATTACCACATAAATTTTGATTGCCAATAAATCTGCTCGAAGGAAACTTATGTACGAGACTATCCGGAAGTTGACCTTCCAAAAAATTATAGGATAGGTCAATATCCTGCAATTTTCCAAGAAAACCAAGAAAATTGCCAGAGAGAGAGTTGTAGGAGAGACTCAAAATTATTGAGTGGACATTATTGCCTTGTCCGATTTGGATAGGTATCTCTTCCATAATTCTGTTTCTGCTCAAGTCAACTACATACAACAAACGGAGATAGGAAACTTGGGAAGGAATTTTTCCACTCAAAGAGTTGTTTTGCAGATACAAGTACTGCAACCTGGGCCAACTGTTTGCGTTAGATGGGATGCCTCCATTCAACTTGTTATTGGAGATGTCCAGCCGAAACAGCATGGATAGTGATCCCATTTGAACAGGAATTGGACCTGTAAGTTGGTTTGAAGAAAGATCTAGTTCTTGTAAAAAAGTTAAACTGCTAATCTCAGGCGGTATGGTACCGTGAATCTGATTGTTTGAACATTCTAGCAGAGTTAGACGTTTCATTTCTCGAATGTCAGGGAGCAGGGAACCACTGATTTGGTTATAAGAAAGGGCTAGATAGGTCAGATTAGGTAGATAAAAGAGAGTGGAAGGTATTTCACCACTGATCCTGTTATGTATGAGGCACAAAGAAACTAGATCTTTCAGATTACCAAGGGTTGAAGGGATCCTACCTGTGAGTCCGTTAATCCGAAGATGGAGCTTCTTCAAGCTTTTCAAGTTCCCTATATCTGGGGGCTGCTGTTGCGGCTGTTGCATCAGCTACACTTGCTGATAACATCACCACAAAAAACAAGCAGCACGTAGAAATGAATACTGTGTTAATAGCCCTGTGAAAGGCCAAGGACCAGTAATCCATTGTTGTAAAGTGGAGTATGTTATGTTTGTTGAAATAGGAACAAGCAATATTATTCCTTTCCAGTTAACCAAAAAAAAAAAAAAAAAAAAAAAGAGGCAATATTATTATGGAACGAAGATTTTAGACAAACTGAAATTGAGCACCAGACGAGGAAGTCTAACTTGTGTTGAAGTCCCTTTTTTTTTTTTTTTTTTCTCCTTTTCTTTATTTTGAGAGAAGACTTATGCAGCAAAATTGATCTTTTCATTCTTAGTTCTGAAACCAATATCAGTGCATCTTATTTGTATATTTACCATAATTACATAGGATATTGTTTATTTTTTTAAAAGAAGGTGCATGATCAACGACGGCAAACGTAGGGGGTGTAAGGCACAATCAATTGCATTCCACATTTCAACCAATAGCATATCTTAGTTGGTTAAACTTCCTTTTGCCAATCACTTTCCTTTTTCTATCATTTTTTTGCCCGCTGCAATTTGCTAAATTCTCCAATACTTTCTTAGGGGCTGCTTGGTATATGGGAATCGGAATCAGGAATCGGAATGAATCCCTTATAGCCTGCTTGGTTGGAGGGAATGGGAATCGGGGAATCGGAATCATTTCTGAAAATTTGGGAATCCTCCATTCCCGACTAAATTGGGGGGAATCGGAATCATTTCTAAAAATTTTGCAACTTTGACTTCTTTTTGATTTCTTATTTGTTTTGTTGTGATAATTATTAATAAACATCATCATTTATTTGTTAATTAATAAAATTAGATGATTTAGGATCATAAAATCTTCAAAAGTGAATGATTCCGATTCCGATTCCGACATCCAACCAGGCAAGGATATTGGAATGAAAAACTTCATTCCAATTCCAAAGTGAATGATTCCAATTCCGATTCCGATTCCGATCTGCGAACCAAGCGCCCCCTTAATCTGTAAATGAAGCACTAATTTTTTTAAGGGCAAATGAAGTAACATAGTCATCAACGTGTCAAACTTGCATCACATTAGTGTCCAATTTTATGGTCGGTAGCATTTTGGGTTTAAAATATAAGTCACTCAGCTCATTTGCCAACCAAATTAAGGTGGAAAAGAAATGCAAGAAAAAGACCATCTTCCCATAAAAAAAATAGCTCGCGCACTTTAAACTTCAACGCATTTGTATTTGTCTTAATTTGCCTTATTTATTTTGGATGAAAGATACATAAAATATTATTGTTCACATTGAAATTAGCAGTCATGTAAAGTCAGTATATTTTAATCAAGTGAAAAAATGAGTTAAAGATCAATGTGAATACAATTTTAAAATATCAAGGAATTACAAAGGTTAAGAACAAAAATCTTATTATGACACATAAGTCATACAAAGAATTTTAGATTAATGTTCTGGTATATAATTCAGATATTCTTAACAATACCCCCAAGAAAATTTGGCACCATTTGTTTCAATCACAATCAGTCAAAAAGAAAAATGAGAAATATTGGCTGAGAGACATGCTGGCGGGCCTTTCAAAAACCACCAATGGAAAAGAAGGAAAGAAAGAAAGAAAGAAACAGAGAAATACTTTCTGATGGGGGCTTCTTCCTATACCTTTTAATTTAGCTAATACCTTTGAATTTGATTGACATTGTGGCATTCTTGAAGCGACATGGAGGGAGAGATATTGAGCTGATCTTCCATGGAAGGTGGGGTATATTAGAAAACAACCACATGAGTCAACATCAACAATCAGATAAGAGGGACTTTGCTTTCAACCAAATAAAAGATTAATCCACATAATTAAATTGTTTGGCAAGTCATATGTTAATCAACTTCTTTTGAAGATTAACAAGATTGAAAATAAAACATTTCCATTAGATGATTGTGGTGTCTAAGGGTTGTGAAAATGTAGGATTACACGAAACTAAACTGAAATGTGATAAAATGACCACAAATGATCAATTAGCCAGGCATTATACGTGTGGTAAATTTAAAAGAAATTGAGAGAATTCTTTTAGCAAAATGTCGATACGGACTATTACGGACAGATGCAAACTTGTTTGTTGTTTCAAACTTCATGAGTTTATACTGACAAACATAGTACGCATGTTTGTCAGATTATCTTGGCAAATGAATCTTGGCACAGTTATTTGAAAATTAGCAGAATCTTTTCTTTGTAGAACAAACAGAATCTAATAGTGAATTTGGAAGTACTTATAACTTCACAGATCGTCAGTAGTCAATAGAGTGAACACTCTTCCATTCACAAAAAGCCTCGGGCACAATTTTGAAAGGATTTCTACAAGTTCTCGTATTTAGTCACGCACTTCTACTCAAATTTTCCCACATTTGGAAAAATACAATGTGTTTCCTCAAAAGACGAAGAAGAATTTGATACTGTACACCTAATTCTCCAAAAATATTTGCTAAAAAAAACATGTCCACTTGATCTACAATAGAGTTAGAAGGTTGTTAAACATGATTAAGCAACGCGTTAAATTTTAAAGGATCTCATTTTACAAGAAAGAAGTTTGTCTTAAAAAAATATTTACTTGTGACATTTTTTCCTTTTTTAATCAGTAAAGTTTGCAATCAGAATCCAAATGTCATCAATTAAACCGTGTCATCTAGCAATGACTTATATGAATTTGAGCACTAAAAGCTTCACTAATAAGTTGGTTGCCTATATAATCCAGCACATATGTGATCTTAGAAGTTTCTATATATGCAAATATCTAAGAAAGCCTTGATTTGCAAGTTTATTAAAAACTGTTTATTTTTTTTCTTAGGATTTTGCACTGCCAGCCCAGGGCATGCAATTTCCTCGAGATTGTCTGGGGATTCGGCTATGAAATCGGCCCAATAGGTATTGCTTGGCGGGGGTTGATTGTTGAGGCAGAATCAACAATTCGGACAATTATGGAGAAAAAAAAATGCAGTCTTACAAGACAGGGGTCG
This sequence comes from Mitragyna speciosa, assembly GCA_024721245.1. Lineage (NCBI taxonomy): Eukaryota > Viridiplantae > Streptophyta > Magnoliopsida > Gentianales > Rubiaceae > Mitragyna > Mitragyna speciosa. The sequence goes on along the minus strand of JAMWEH010000142.1, from coordinate 48,656 downwards.
CCCTAAATTTTGAGGTATGTCAACCTTTAATGCTATGTGCATTTCCTCCTTTCTCTGGACTTGTGAAATGTGTATTAAATTATTTTGATAGCATGGTTTACCAAATTAGTCACATGATTAATTTGACCAGAATTAACAAAAATTGTTCAAAACAATTTCACTTACTGTGCAAAAGATTTTAGTCACTGGTTTCTTGGCATATATTTTTAGTCTGCTCAAAATCAACATGTCCATTAATAATTTTCACATTCAAAACGGTCATCCACAGCCTCTAATTAGCCATCTGACACATATCAAATTTCTCCACCATATAATGAGGCAGATTGAAAAAAGCTTTATACAAGTAGCTTGTGAAACAAATGGAAAATAAAGGTTTCACTCTTCTACTCCTAATGAATTCTGTATGTAAACTATAGAGTTCTTATAATTTCCTACTGAGAAATAACATGTACTAGACTTAAAAGTTGTTGTACAGTAATGGTATACAGAGGCATGCTCAATTCTGGTCTGTGCACAAGAAATTGCTTCACCACATGTTGCATTGTTGGTCGAGACTTTGGGTTGGGGTTTATGCAAGCTAGAGCCAGGATTAGCGCAAGAACCACTTCGCGAGCAATCATATAATTCAAGTAATTTGGCAAACGTGCATCGAGTAAATCCATCAGCTTTATTTGTTCTGCTGATTGTGATGATAAGGTGGAAAGAAAGTCTCCAGGATGCTTTCCCAACAGTGTTTCAAGGACCACAATGCCAAAGCTGTAAACATCAGACTTTTCTGTTGCGATCATGGTGTAGGCTAGTTCTACGTTCATAAGCAGAAATTAGGCAATAGTATATCTCAACTGCACAACTCTGGACTGGCATTCATACAATATGGTTTAAAATTTTGAATTAGCTATCAAGTTAAGTTACATATTTGCATTGAATTTTCACTTTCTAATGATTTGTGCCATACATTTAGACATAAAAGTTAAAAATATAAGGACTGATAATTTTCTTCCTAGAAATGTTTTTCCTTGTACATGACATATGAGTTTTAGTGGTGAAGAAAATGTAAACCTTAGCTTATTTGCATGCATACTTTAAAAAAGGAATTCTGGAAATAAGAAGGCATACTACCTGGTGCCATGTAACCATATGTGCCTGCCGGTATTGTGGGATTTGAGTAATCAAGCTCCAGAAATCTAGCAGTACCAAAATCAGATAGAGTGGCATCAAGCTTTGAATTCAAAAGAACATTGTTGCTTGATACATCCCTGTGAATAATTGGCGGCTTACAATCGTGATGCAAGTATGACAATGCATTGGCAATGCCCTTGATCAAATTCACTCTCTTTATCCAACTTAGTCCCCGAGCTTCAATTTCATTCCTCAAAATGCAAAACAAACTTCCCCTCTCCATGTACTCGTATATCAGAAACATGCATCGCTTGTGTAAACAGAATCCAAAGAGCTTTACAATATTTCGATGCCTAATATTAGATAACATGTGGGCTTCATTCCTAAAGCTCTTGTCATAGGTTGGATTCTCACCTTCCATACGATGAAGCTTTTTCAGAGCCACTACATTCCCCTTAGGTAACTTGGCTCGGTAAACACTACCATAACTTCCTGTCCCAATACAATACCTGATATCAAAATCTTCTGTTGCTTTAATGATGTCTTCATAAGCAATATTTCCATTGTAGTTCCATATTTTGAAAATGTCTCCATGCTTACTTCCTATCAGCTCAGCTTCCACTTTTTTGACTACCTTGGTTCTAAGGAAGATCAGGAACGTTACACCACCAATTAAAAAAAACGCAAAGATTAAGGTAGCACTGATTATGTAGTGTTTAATCCTCCGTGCGTTCCTTTTTGCCACAGAAGGAGATTCTAGGCAAGGAGGCAAGTAAGTAGCATTGCCACATAAATTTTTATTGCCAATAAATGTGCTCGAAGGAAACTTCTGTACAAGGTTATCCGGAAGTTGGCCTTCCAAAAAATTATAGGATAGGTCGACAGCCTGCAACTTTTCAACGAAATCGGGAACATTGCCAGAGAGATGATTGTGAGAGAGATTCAAAGTCATTGAGTAGACATTATTGCTTCGCTCAATTTGGATAGGTATCCCTCCCGTAATTCTGTTTCTACTTAGGTCAATTACAGACAACATACGGAGATAGGAAACTTGGGAAGGAATTGTTCCACTCAAAGAGTTGTTTTGCAGATATAAGAACCGCAATTCATACAATTTGTTTATGTTAGATGGGATGCTTCCAGTCAACTTGTTATTAGAGAGGCCTAACAGAGACAACATGGAAAGTGATCCTATTTGAACTGGTATTGAACCTGTAAATTGGTTTGAAGAAAGATCTAGTTTTTGTAAAAGTGTTAAACTGCTAATCTCAAGCGGTATGGTACCGCGAACCTGATTGTTTGAACATCCTAGCAGAGTTAGACGTTTCAGTTCTTGAATGTCAGGGAGGAGGGAACCACTGATTTGGTTAGAAGAAAGGGATAGATAGGTCAGATTAGTTAAATAAAAGAGAGCGGAAGGTATTGCGCCTCCGATCCTGTTAAACTGGAGGCACAAAGAAGCTAGAGTTTTCAGATTACCGAGGGTTGAAGGTATCTGACCTGTGAGTCGGTTAAACCCAAAACGGATAGTTTTCAACCTTGTCAAGTTCCCAATTTCTGGGGGAATGGAACCATCAATTTGATTCAGGGCAAACGAAAGATATTCTAGTTTGGTCAGGCGACCAAGGGCTGAAGGAATTGTTCCATTGAGGTGATTATTTCTGAGGTAAAGGAAGGCTAGATTGGATAATTGGCAGAGAGATGGAGGGATAGAAGCAGAAAACCGATTATTACTCAAGTCTAGAGCAACCAACTTGGTCAGGTTTCCTATATTCTGGGGAATCGAGCCTTGTATATTGTTCCCAGAAATGTAAAGGTTGGTTAATCCCGTGAGGTTTAAGAAGGAAGGAGGAAGCTCACCAGTGAGGTAATTGGAAGACAAATCGAGATATGTGAGTTTTGACAAAACACCTATTTGAGGTGGGATGATTCCAGTGAGTCCACTTTCATTGAGATCAAGTCTGACGAGGTTTGGAAACAAGGCGAAGCTGAAATTTCTCAACTTGTCTCGTATTTTATAGCTGCGCGGCAGCACTATCTCCGTAACACTGCCTGCGTCATTGCAAATTACACCAGGCCACATGCAATGGTTCTCTGACATGTTGCTTTCGGTAGTGATATCATCCTGCCACCAGCCACTCTTGAGCAGCGCCTCAGCTTCTAAATTCTTAACAGACATGGCTCCTGCTGCATCTGCACTTGCTGATAACATGGCCACGAATACCAAGCAGCATGTCGAAATAATTGCTGTGGTAATAGTCCTGTGAAAGGCCAAGGACCTGTATTTCATTCTTGTAAAGTGGAGTATATTATTGTGTGTAGCAATATTTATTACTTCAAAAACAAAGGAACAAGCAACATTTATTACTTACCAAAGATATGGAATGAGGTATAAGACAAAATGAAAGTAAGCACCAGAATTGGAAGGCTGACTTGTGCTCGGAGTCTTTTATTTATTTTTTCTGGGGAGAAGTCTTGTGTTCAAGTCTTGATTGGAATTTGGAGCCAAGCAAGTCTTTCCATCTTGTGTAATTCCACCGTGCAATGCGCGCTATTGTGTTTACCATTGTAGTCTACTTGGGAGTTGGTGTTTTGTACTGCTACTTGGGAAAAGTATACAATGCTATATAGCAAGTAGCGCACTAGAATCAATAATTTATTATCACGTAGTGATGTAGAGTCTCACCTAATAATATTTGACGATAAGTGATTGGTTTTAATACATCACGTCACATACCATCTGTCATAAGTGCACCAATAACACCTCCTGCCACTTGGGAGATTGTGTTTCCATCAAGTGTCTTATTCTTTTTAGTTAGAAAATGAGATAAAAGTAAAGGAGAAAATTCCCGTCCTTTCAAAGTGGGAACAGGAGAAAATTCCCATCCTTAAGTTCAAAGTGGGAAGTGGGAAGTGGGAATTGGGAATGGGTGAAAGTTCTATTAAGTTCAAAGGGGAAATTTCTTTTGGTCCCTCGTTAATTTACAAATTCTGTTGACCCAAAACAATCAATTTTTCCTTATTATGATGTTGGAAAATGCAATTAATTCGTAGAAATAGACTCAAGAGTGAAATGCAGTTGCTTATATTTTAGTCATTAACTACCAATAACTTAAAACTTGACCGGCACACTGGACGGATTTATTGACTACATAGTATAGTATGTGATCTTGTCTTAAAGATTTTCAATATGAAACAGAAGGACTATATGAATAAAGCAGAAACTACGAGTTCCTTTAACAACAGAAATAAGAAACTAATTCCTACGCGTTTTTGCCAAACATCAAAACAAAGTTTTATTTTTTTATTTTTACAAGCGCGAGTTCATCAAAATAAATAAAGTTCTTTTTCACACGATGTGTTAAAGAGTTTAAAAGAACTACGAACCATTCTAATAATCTTGAATATTTAGATCAATCGCGTATGCAAGCATTATTTGTGGTTAACTCATTTGCAGAGTTTGCTTTCATGGCTGTTATTTATAACGTGTTCAATCGAGCTCAATTGAGGAGTTTTACTCAAGTAAAACCAGACTGGACTTAAATTTATAAAGTTCAAAGTCATGTTAAAATTTGATAAGTACTTAACATAGAGTTTGATCTTGAACTAGAAGTCAAGCGCAAGCTTACATGAGGTGAAGAAAAAATAAATATAATAACTATAATACTTTTTAAATTTTATAAAATAATTATTTTATCATAACATACAAAAAAATGAAAAAATAAAATGTATTACGAGATTCAAGCCGACTTGTCGAGCCTTTTGTTTGGCTTAAAAACTTAATTAAGATGCTCAAATTTGGCTCAAGCTTGATTAATAATGAGTGGTTGACCGAGCCAAGTTGAATTTGCTTAGTAACCGAATCAATTCCTTTGTAACCACAATAGATGTTACAATTTCAATTCATGTTTGAGATAGATAAAATAAGATTTTTTCTAGAAAATATATACGAGTTACATATACATAAAAATGCTATTTTGCGTACTTTGCTCTTTTATTTTTTGAAATTACAATCTAAATGTATTCATTATTTGTTCTTCGGAATAATTTTACATATCTCCCTTAAAATTTATTGTAATTACACTTAGCTCCCTCATGTTTTAATAATTATATTTACCTCCCTCGTTTCCATAATTTTGGTTAAAAAAAAAATCCATTTTGCTGAAGTAAGCAAAAAAAAACTAACTGAATATCTTAAAATGCCCCTAAAATTTTTTTTGAAAATAAGAAAAGCAATTCTTGAAAAATAACGAATTAATTAGTCCAATATAAAGTCAAAAAAAAAATTTTTTTTTTGCAAGTTAAATTGTTTATGACCCTCGCTTATGTCAATAAGTTCTTGAAACATAAGAAAACAAATAAGAAAAATGTTGAACATGAGTAATGCAGATAACTATTTCATACTAATTTAACATAATAAATTTTCCTCAACAACTACGAATATAAGTACATTTTAAAGTAAAACGAACTCACACTAGCAGCACCTTGCCCGTCAAATGCTAACGATAGATCATAGGGGAAAATCCCATGTCTGAATTAGCATTCTTTCTCTGTTTCGTAGTTAAATCCACTCCGGATATTGGGTATTTAAAGAGTATATCATCCATAAACTTGTGCATATTAACTGTTTGAGTTTTTGTTTCTTAGGATTTTGCACTGACAGCCCAGCCCAGACCAGCAGCTCGGGCCATGGGATTTCGTCGTTGTTTTCTGGGGATTTCGCCCCATGAGCAGCTCAATAAGTATTACTTTGTGACAAGAGGGCATGCTGGCAGCGGTTGATTATTAAGGGAAAATACTTAGATGGATCCATCAACGGAATAGTTTCGTAGACTCCTTGGTCCAGAAGCAGCTACATCACTCATGGTCCACCGTATGGATGATGTGGCTGCTTCTGGACTAAGGGGTCCATGAAACTATTCCGTAGACCGGGTCCATCTAAATATTTCCCATTGTTAAGGCAGAATCAACAAGTCAGACAATTATGGAAAAACTTTAGTCTTACGAAACAAGGTTCTCCCTTAATTTTGAGGTATGTAAACCAAATTAGTCGCCCTATTTTTTTTTTTTTTTTGGAGGTGGACAGGGAGAGAAGGAAGAGACGAGGGGGCTTGAGGAGAGGGGGGTGAGGGGGTGGGGCTGTTGTTGTTTAACAAAAACGAGTAGGGTGGCAATTGATAAATGGAGTTGTAAACATAATTTAGCAGCATAATGCTCGAGCAGTTGACTGATGCATAAGATAATGTAATAGTTTTAAAATCTTTTGTGTAGTAGTTGACCTGGTGAGCTTTGCTTGAGTAGTTGACTGGTGCATGAGAATAGGCCATCAAATTGCCTTACAATGCTAACAGCCAGGCACCACCATCATGAGCAATAACGAAATTCACCAATGCCACGAACAAAAATCACAACTCTAGTATCATCCCAAAGAATAGAATTAATTAATGATTCAATTAGATGTAGTCGTCGCAAAACCAGACATTGTCCAAAACCATTTCACCTTCTGCACGAAAGATCTGACTTGCTAGTTTATATTTTTAGCCACAGCTCAAGATCTACATGTCCATTGACAATTTTCCCATTCGACACAATCACCCACAGCCTAGCCATCTGATACATATCAATTTTCTCCACCATATAATGTGGCAGATGGAGAAAAGCTTTATACAACTAGCTTGGGATACAAATGAAAGTCAAGGTCTTCACTCTTCTCCAACCATTCCCCTTATGAATTTCTCTATGTAAACTGTAGAGTTCTCATAATTTCCTACTGAGAAATAACATGTACTAGACTTCTAAGATGTTGCACAGTAATGGCATGCAGAGGCATGCTCGATTCTAGTCTGTGCACAAGAAATTGCCTCCCCACATGTTGCATTGTTGGTCGAGACTTTGGGTCAGGGTTTATGCAAGCTAGTGCCAAGGTTACTGCAAGAACAACTTGGTGAGAAACCATATAATTTAAGTAAGTTGGCAGACGTGCATCGAGTAAATCCATCAGCTTTATTTGTTCTGCTGATTGTGAAGATAAGGTGGAAAGAAGGTTTCCAGGATGCTTTCCAAACAAAGTTTCCAGGACCACAATGCCAAAGCTGTAAACATCAGACTTTTCTGTGGCTACCACGGTGTAGGCTAGCTCTGCATTCATGAGTAGAAGGTTACTATATCTCAATTGCACAATTCTAGACTGGCATTCATATAATACAAATATACATTGTTTAAAATCGTGAATTAGCCGTTAAGGAACATATTTGCATTGAATTTTCACTTTTTGTTGATTTGTACCATACATTGGACAGAGAAGTCGATAAAATAACGACTGATAATTTTCTTCGGAGAAATGCTTTTCCTGGTGTTCTCCGTGGCGAACTTAGTGGGAAAAAAATGTAAATCTTAGCTTATCTGCATGCGCGCGCATAAAAAAAATGGAGAATGTGAAATATAAAGGATTCTAGAACTAGGAATGCAAACTACCTGGTGCCATATAACCATATGTGCCTGCCATTATTGTGGAATTTGATGAATCAAGCTCCAGAAATCTAGCAGTGCCAAAGTCAGAGAGAGTGGCTTCAAGCTTTGAATTCAAAAGAATATTGTTGCTTGATACATCCCTGTGAATAATTGGCGGCTTACAATCATGATGCAAGTATGACAATGCATTGGCAATGCTCTTGATCAAATTCACTCTCTTTAACCAACTTAATTCCAGAGATTCAGTTTCATTCCTCAAAATGCAAAACAAACTTCCCCTCTCCATGTACTCGTAGATCAGAAACATGCATCGCTTGTGTAAACAGAATCCAAAGAGCTTTACAATATTTCGCTGCCTGATCTTGGATAACACGTGGACTTCATTCCTAAAGCTCTTAACATAAATTGGATTCTCACATTCCATATGATGAAGCTTTTTCAAAGCCACTATATTTCCCCTTGGTAACTTGGCTCGGTAAACACTACCATAACTTCCTGCTCCAATGCAATACCTGATGTCAAAATCTTCTGTTGCTTTAATGATGTCTTCATAAGCAATATTTCCATTGTAGTTCCATATTCTGAAAATGTCTCCATGTTTACTTCCTATCAGCTTACTTTCCATTTTTTTGACTACCTTGGTTCTATGGAAGATCAGGAATGTTACACCACCAATTAAGAAAAATGCAAAAATTAAGGTAGCACTGATTATGTAGTTTTTAATCCTGTGTCTGTCCTTCTTTGTCTCAGAAGGCGATTCTAGGCAAGGAGGCAAGTAAGTAGCATCACCACATAAATTTTGATTGCCAATAAATCTGCTAGAAGGAAACTTATGTACGAGACTATCTGGAAGTTGACCTTCAAAAAAGTTATAGGATAGATCGACATCCTGCAATTTTTCAAGAAAATCTGGAACACTGCCAGAGAGATAATTATGGGAGAGATTCAAAGTCATTGAGTAGACATTATTGCTTTGCTCGATTTGGATAGGTATCTCACCTGTAATTCTGTTTCTACTTAGGTCAACTACAGACAACATACGTATATAGGAAACTTGGAAAGGAATAGTTCCACTCAAAAAGTTGTTTTGCAGATGCAAGTATCGCAACTCGGACCAAGTGTTTACATTAAGTGGGATGCTTCCGGTCAACTTGTTATTAGAGAGGTCCAGCCGAAACAGCATGGATGGTGATCCTATTTGATCCGGAATTGGACCTGTAAGTTGGTTTGAAGAAAGATCTAGTGTTTGTAAAAAAGTTAAATTGCTAATCTCAAGTGGAATAGTACCGTGAATCTGATTGTGTGAACAGTTTAACATTATTAGACTTTTCATTTCTCCAATGTCAGGGGGCAGGGAACCACTGATTTGGTTAAAAGAGAGGTATAGAAAGGTCAGATTACGCAAATAAAAGAGAGTGGAAGGTATTGCACCTCTGATCCTGTTAAACCGTAGTTCCAAAGAAAACAGATTTTCCAGATTACCGAGAGTTGAAGGGATGTGACCTGTGAGTTGGTTAAAACCAAGACGGAGCTTCGTCAACCTTTTCAAGTTCCCTATTTCTGGGGGAATGGAACCATCAATTTGATTCAGGGCAAAGGAAAGATATTCTAGTTTGGTCAGGCGACCAAGAGCTGAAGGAATTGTTCCATTGAGGTGATTATTTCTGAGGTAAAGGAAGGCTAGATTGGATAATTGGTAGAGAGATGGAGGGATGGAACCAGAAAACCGATTATTACTCAAGTCTAGAGCAACCAAGTTGGTCAGGTTTCCTATATTTTGGGGAATAAAGCCCTGTATATTGTTCCCAGAAATGTAAAGGTTGGTTAATCCCGTGAGGTTTAAGAGGGAAGGAGGAAGCTCACCTGTAAGGTAATTGGAAGACAAATCGAGATATGTTAGTTTTGACAAAACACCTATTTGAGGTGGGATGATTCCAGTGAGTCCACTTCCATTGAGATCAAGTCTGACGAGGTTTGGAAATGATTGGAAGCTGAAATTTCTAAACTTGTCTCCTATACTATAGCTACGAGGCAGCACAATCTCTGTGACACTGCCTGCATCATCGCAAACTATACCAGGCCACGTGCAATGGTCCTCAGACATGTAGCTTGTGGTGGTGATATCATCGGGCCACCAGCCACTCTTGAGGAGCGCCTCAGCTTCTAAATTCTTAACAGACTTGGCTGCTGCAGCATCATCTGCACTTGCTGATAACATCACCCCAAATACCAAGTAGCACGTAGAGATAATTGCCTTGGTAATAATCCTGTGAAAGACCAAAGACCAGTAATCCATTCCTGTAAAGTGTAGTATATTATGTTTGTAGTAATATCAAGCGATATTTATTACTTAACAAAGATATGGAATGAGGATTTTAAACAACCACAATTGGAAGGCTGAATGTGTTCAAGTTTTCTTTCTTCTTCCCTTTTCTTTTTTTGTTTTTGAGAAATACCTTGTGTTCAATTCTTGATTGGAATTTGGATTTCTTTCCACCTTGCATTCCTTGATTGGAATGCACGTTTTATGTTTACCACTATAATCTAATTGGGAGTTAATGTCGTGTACTACTCTAGGTAAGCAATTACATCTTGATATGCAGGTGTCTTAGTCTTATTCGCCAGAAAATAAGATAAAAAGAAAGGGAAAAAATTCCCATCCTTAAGTTCAAAGTGGGAAAGGGAGAAAATTCTTGTCCTTAAGTTCAAAGTGGAAAATTTCTTTTGACTCCCTGTTAATTTCCAAATTCTATGGACCCAAAATAATCAATCTGTTCTTATCATGTTGTGGGAGGACGACGCAACCACTTCGTAGAAATGACTGAAGAGTAACTTTATACTTTCGTCATTGACCATCTTGTGTGTGTGTGTCTATATATATATATATATATATATATATATATATATATATATATATATATATATATATTTATTTATTAAAAAGGGAAATTTTGCGAGTTGTTACATTTTCTTTCCCATACCGCCCCTTACAAAACAAATAATGGCAATAATATGTCTACAAATAAATTGCCTTTTCTTATAATCATTAAGGCTAATTATGTAATACTAATATTGGGTATGTAGTTTAGGAATGTAGGTTTTATTAAAGCATGTTTCCTTAATTTTTTAAGAAATAAATTTGTGAATTGGAAGGGAATTTGAACTTTTAGAAATTAGAAATTCTATAAAACTAAATAGTGCCCTTAAAATTGTGTATATATCATAGGAAACTATTGCAATTTTATGTAGGAAAACTCCCCATCACGTGTTTACAGTTTTCATTCATTTATTAGTTCTTTCTTACTTATTTGTCTATTTCCATGTCCGTTTTCTTTTTAGAATAAAGATGAATAAAAGGAACTTTTATCGCATGTGCTACAAGTTTCCAAAATCCAACTTAACATTGCCAAACCAGAAAAATACAAGTTTCCAAATCAGAAAAATTCTGGATGTTAAAAAAAATTGCATAAAAAACATGAAATTTATGCCTTTAGAAGAAAAACATGCATCCATGAATGTATTAATGGATCTAAAGAAATTCTCTCTATAAGTTGAAGCTTCAATGATCTTTAAAATCGCAATCAAAGCCAAAACTCAATTGTGAGGTAACACATTTCATCTCTTTTAATTATCCAAATTCTGATTATCACATGTTCAATCTTGTACTTTGATTGCAAACAATTTTTTATCGATATAATGCTTTTGATGCTAAACTGATTAATATTTAGAGAGCACTTTGGTTCATGGAATGATGCTTAACTGATTAATATATAGAGAGCACTTTGGTTCATGGGATGTAGGTAGGTTTACATAGTATTTGGACTATTGATCTTATCTCACATTTAGTTAGTATACTATTCATGCACTCAAGTAATTTTGTCAATAAACAACTGGTTACCTATATTGTGAAAATATTGCATGTACCAAATTTGTTTATCATATTTGTAAATTTTATTTCGTGTTTTCATATGTTTGTGTGTGTGTCAGCCTTTTGGTCAATTACAAATTTTCTATATATCATTGGGAATTATTGTGAGGACTAAGAATATTGTAACTATGCTTTCAAGTTGTTACTTCATTCAGCATTTGCCTTTTTTTTGGTTAATTCTATTTTTTTTTTCTTTTTTGGGACCCTAAGCTTTCAGTTATATTTACTCGGTGATAAAAGAAGCTTTATTGCCCAATTTTTTTGTACCAAGACTACGATAATTTAGCTTTGATAAGAATAGTTTGCCGAATATCATGCAAGTTATTTTCATTTATTTATTTATGCTTTGTCATAGTGTCTTCGTACCAATATTATGTTGTTGTGAGGCCCAAGAATATTATGGATTTTTTTCTTTTTCATTTTCTTAATTCTCTCTTTTATAACTCTTTGCCTTTTGTATTGGTATCAATAAATATTAACAATTGAAAAACTACAAAACTACTATTGAATCTGGGATAGTGGTGGGATTAGGTTTTGTCTTTTGATTCACAAGAAAGCTCCACCTTTATGGATATCCTTCCGGACGACTTCTCCGTACCCCAAGTAAAAATGACATGCATGAACGCTTGCTATTAGTTTGTTTGTAACACTTGTGTAGTCGATATCAATTTAAGATTCATCATTTATCAAAGTAAAATTCTATTTTTAACATGTGCTATATGAAATCATGACCAAAATATATATATATATATATATATATATATATATTTTGTGGTGTCTTCATAGCATCAATTTGTACCATAAAATAGAGAGTATAGAAAAGATGGTACAGAAAAAAGTAGGGTGTGGACATGTTAAGTTACTATTTTAGAAGGCAAAATCTTGAAGGAGGGGCCAAATTCCCTATGTGTGTATTGACTACTTTTCTGAGGGACAAATTCCCTATGTGTGTATCGACTACTTTTCTGAGGGACAAATTCCCTATGTGTGTATCGACTACTTCTCTCAGGGAATGAGTTGCTTTCTCTAGACGGATTTTGAGATTACTAATGTTTCAAATTCCAAGTCCTAAGTTCTCCAATTTATGATCAAGAAAATAGAAAATTAAGTCCAAACAGAATAAATGAAAGGAAAACAACCAAATTTCTCAACAGGTTTATTACAGTTTCTGACATAAGTGATTTAAATTAAATCTCTCCTACTAATAAAAATTTACACTAAAAAATATACAGTAATATTTATCATTACGGTCCAAGGTACTTCAATTGATCAATTGCACACTCTTGAAGCCACCCTTGACAAGACCCTCAAAATTGGAATTAGCAACAGGAGGAATCACTATTATTTATCAAGATATCCCAGCATAAGAACTATAGACCCTCAAATTTTTGTTGATTGTTTATAATCCATTTCCTCAAGCTCAGTTTGAACGCCTTCTAGAGATATTGACAAATTTTCCTCTGGAAAACGAAAATATCAAACATCAGAGAAAATTCATTAACTGGTAAAGCAAACAACAACCAAAATAAGTCCCATTACCTATTTGATAGATAAGAAAATTAGAGCTTAAACAGAGACAACAACTTCAATATGCTCTTAACCTGCAGTGATACATCTCATTTTTCATTCAAATTTCATTAAATATGTTGTGATACATATTTCAAAGCAAGAGTTAGCATTCTTTACTAGATTATATCACCAAAAATTAGTTGCATTTTGTAACTCCAAAAATTAGCATTCTTTATACTGTTTTTCTTTTCAGTTAGTCTATTTTGAAATAAAGCATTAAGCATTGTTTCCAATTTAAAGTAAATGCTGCTCTAATATATTAATGCGTTCATTTTGCGTAATTAGAAAATGCCATGGACGTGGAGTGCTGGTATGTTATCATGGGGTACAAAGGCATTCTACCAAGTGAAAAAGTTGGGGCCACTAAACAAATTTACAAGGATAACACCAGAATTCACCATGGAAATTGAAGGCCTTTCAAGAGTTTGAGATCTTTACTGAGGTTGAATTTTAGGTATATAATTGTTTTGAAATACTTATTCATGAAATTGAATTTGCTTTTGGAAAAAATTATCTAAAATACAATTTTGTTGAAAAAAATTCTTTGGGATTGGAAATTGTTTGAGGATGGCTTTAAGAAATTCCTAAGAATTTCTTATAGAAATTAAGTATTCAAGAAAATAGAAAAGAAAAGTTACTTGAATATTAATTTTTACATCTTTAGCCCTTGTGGGCTTTATGGAAAAAAATTTCACGGTGTTGAAAGAAAACGAAAGGCATAAATTTTATGCTCAAACAAACATATATAATTTTTCTATCATTGTTTTGTCTCTATCAATTTAACTGTCAGGGTGAGTTACTCTTTTTGCAATTTAATTGTTGTTTTTGGTTTTGTAATGCATTTAAATTGTTATTGATTATGTATGAGGATCACGTATTTTTTCAAACTTATGCGTTAAATATATTTAATACTTTAAATTCTTAATTCAGTTTCATAGATCACTTACTTCTTTAACTCTTAATGCTTTATTTATATATTGTCTACTAAGCACAAAAAATAACTACTTTTAGAAGTAGATATCATTCAATTTGATGCTATTTTGTTAGGAAAAAAATATAAGTATCCAAATATATATATATATACTTACTCTGTGTTAAAATTAGTGGAATAACTAAGAAAAATCATTACAGCTATTATCTCGATAACACTAAGTAGGCCCAACAATTCAAACTTTTAGCTAAGACGACATAAGTATTTTATGTAGGTTAAACACAATTTATGATTTATGAAATCAAAGTAATCTAAATAAACACAAATGTTGAGTTTTTAATTTAAAAGTGTTACTCTTATTAAAGCATTTCCTTAAGTTAAGAGTTGGAAGGAAAATTTGAATTTTAGAAATTATTTTGGCTATACTTTTATAAATTAAAGAATTATTCTAAAAAGAATGGTAATTTAGCCATAGCTCAATTTTTCACCCTTCGTATAGCAACCTCCTTTGCACATGATGTGAGATTCAAGGCAAAAAACTAACTTTTTTATATAAACATGAACATGGGTTAAACTAAGTACTTTCTATTTTCATATTTTCTACATAAAGAAGCAAATAGAAAAAAAATAATAGAATATGCGGAGGGAACGCAAGTCTACCATCCATTGGCTATCTTCACGAATATAATTTTTATCTTAATTATTTTATTAACTTGGACTTCAATTGTACACTACTATTGTATCTAGAATATTTGTACATCGTGCAAAGTGTAGTTAAAGTTTGATATTTGTAATTGTAATGCTAACAGGTTCATTTTAAATTGTTAATGCTCTTTCTTGATGGTTATTCTAGAAAAGTTATCTACTATTAAAAGAATCTTTTACGCATAAAGATGTCAAAGTACTTCTACCTGAGGAATATCATGATAGCAACTTAGCACCCGGTTTCATTATCGTTAAAGTACTCATTGATTTTAAATTAGAACCACAAAAATGAAGAAAACAATATCAAATATAACTAAAGATGATGTAATCAAGTCATTATTTTGTAAAGAAATCAATTGTATAAAATTGTATGGATAATTATGTTAATTATTAGTATTCAAAAAAAGAATTCAAAATAGAATTAAGGATTAACTTTAGTAAAAATGAAATGTCAATAAAGCTTGGAGCCAATGGCATTGGTATTATTTGAAATGAAGCTTGGAGCTTGGAATAGATTGTTTCAAAAACAGTGATATTTTATTTAGGTTAAAGAAGTGAAAGGGGTAGAATTTTGAACAATAGGGACTATGATTTTGTTTTACTATTGATCGGACTAAAAATTAATTCCTAGCCTTAAAAAACATATTCATTTGTGAGTTAAGTTTTTGTGGTTCTCTTGCTCTTCTACTTTAATAATGCATTGATATTATAATTAAATTCAAAAATCATACAACAATATATATATATATATATATATAGATAGATAGATAGATAGATAATGTTGTATATTTTTTAAACTATCTACTATTTTGAATCTCCTACTAAGTATAACCTCATAAACAGCTTTTCAAAGATTATCGAATTTAAGAATCATGGGTCATGTATGCATGAGATTAAGTATTTCCTTTTCCTTGAGCAAATGTTGAACGCAATTTAGAAATCTTAATTATGAAATTTTATTATGTAGTTTTAAAATACTCTTAAAATGCACAGTTACTTTAATTTCTCTGTGTAAAATGATTTGGTCAAATATATTGTATTAAAAGTTGAAAGAAATTTAAAAGTCATATTTTTGAAGAATTTCATTGTGGAGTTCTAAAATACTTTTAGAATACTCAGTTATTTTCATTTCTCCATATAAAATGATGTTAGTCCTAAAATACTCTTAGAATACACACTTATTTTGATTTCTCTGTGAAGGATGATGTTAGTCAAGTATGTTGTATTCATTTGTTCCAAGAAGTGAAGTAGTAGCACAATTCAAAATGTGTATAATTCTATCATTATCTAATGTGGGCTTCTTTTAGATTAATTATCTAATATAGATTTATTTCATACGATAGTGGATAGAATTTCAAAATTATCTTGACACATGTTGTACTAAGTTTTGTACAAGGATGTGCAAAAGATAGGCCAAATGTTTTTATTCTTCTTGCTATACTCAATGGTCAAATTGAAGAGACCATTCATCATTAGATACCGACTTATAGAATAAGAATGGAAAATTATGAAGAAACTATATACGTAATGACGCCAACATGTGTTTGTTTTCATTCACAATTAGGTCTTCTCTTTTGTGTAATTTTCTGTGTATATTGTTGACAATTAGAAAAACCAAGTTTTCCCACTTTAATTTGTAGATGGTGCAACGGCCAAATATATGTAAATCTGTACCTTTGTTCAAATATATAATATTTACATGATTTGCGTAGTGATTAAGTTTTAATATTTTATTAATCTTTTTGGTATTTTTTATTATTTTTACTTTAAATGAATTTAAATTATCTCCACCTCTATAGAACTAAATATCTCTATGAGAGCAAAAACATAGGCATACAGGACCATTTTATAGCACAATCCTAACTATTTCGAATACCCTCAAATTACGTGTTATTCATTTCTAACTCATTTATATACATTTTATAATTATATTCACTAAGAAATTTGCAATGCTTAAAATATTATATTTTTCGCTTTAAAATTCTATATTTACGTACTCAGTTAATAAGGTTAAAAATAAAGTTTCCTTTTTGCAATAAAATCGAAGTTAAATTAGCAAAAATCTGTTAGTTAAGTATTTAACTAGAAATATCACAAGACAGGTAAGCAACTCTTATGCCCTTTATTCTTCCATGCCTTTCTTTGTTGGCCTAACCCAAACAACAATTTCAAAGAAGTCTCTCTTCATTAAAGGGGGAGTAGAGCATTCAAGTTTCTGAGCTTTTTCATTAAAAGGAGGAGTGTTTCATGATCATATTAGTTAAGTAGTGAATAAAAAGGAGCATGTGTGTATTTCAATTTTGTAATTTTGTTATAAAATATTTCAAAACATGCCTATCAACTCAAACCAGAAAGAAGACAACATGAGGTGTAGAGAATTTTTTTACCCTTTTTACTGTTTTTGTTACACAATTCCTTAATTTTTTTAAAAATAAACTTTTCAATCGAGTATTGTGGTTGTTAAATATTTTCCATTTTGTGACTATATATGCTACCTATTATAGAATAGGTTAGAAAGGGATCTTTTTTTAAAAGAAAAATATTATACTTTTAATAGAAAGTGCATGAGATAACAGAAATGTTGTTATAAAAGAAATGTTTTAAATTTTTAATTTTCTTAAAAGAACTTACTGCTCTTTTCCTTTGTTTACTTTTGATTAATTTTTTAAAATTTCTACTAAAATATAAAATAAAAATAATTTAAAGTGTTTTATATGTTTTAGTAGACTTATTTTTTTATTAATTGTAATAGAGTAATAAAATGATTTAAATAATTAGAAATTTTTTCCTTTTTTAATTAACTTAAAAAATACATCATTGATTAGGCATAAAAAAAAAATATCTACAACGTGCAATGCACGTACTTCCATCCTAGTATGAACAAAAGAGAAACTGCGAGTTCCTTTAACAATACAAATAAGAAACCAATTCCAACATATTTTTGCCAAATATGTTCTTACCACTTTGTACTTTATAAATTATAAGATCGAAACGAACTTATAATTAGCTTGTAGGTTTCATTAAACCAAAGTTATTTTTTCTTTTACACCTACGTTGAAGTCGCAAGTTCATCAAAATAATTGAAGTTATTCTTGTTCACATGATATGTTAGAGTTTAACTCTCATCACTGTTATAGCAAATCTCATTTCTCTTTTATCTTGTGATAAAGAACAAATACTTCTCATTTTATTAAAACATTTGAGTTTCTAAATAAATTTTGTTTGTGCAATCTAAATTTTATATAAAGCTGATCTCATGCAATTCTTCAAACATAAAAGCTGCAAAACTATCATAGTACCAAGTGTTACTCATATAGTGTATGTCCAATCAATATTTCGTTAACCAGTTAATTGGATTCGATGAATTAAGGACGACACAATTTATAACAATTACAAAAAGAAAAGATACTTTAGCTTACCGAAAATAATTTCCAACAGAGATGATTATTCTTTTACATAAACTTATATTTATCCTCCTAATTTAGGTAAAATATTATTTTTCTTTTTCTTTCTGCTGTTTTCAGAAAAGCTGAAATATAAATGCTTCTCCTTGAAGTAGAATTTTAGTCCTTAGATAGTATTCATGGCTGTTATTTGTTGCAGATTCAATTGAGATTAGTCGAGCCAAGTTTTAACCAAAGTCAAACCCGGCTTGACTTAGATTTATAAAGTTCAAATTCATGATGGAACTTGATGATGAAGTACCTTAGAGTTTGAGCTTGAATTAGAAGTCAAGTGTGCGATTAACTAAGCTTAAACAAAAATAGATGTAATAACTGTAATACTTTTTAAATGTTATAAAGCAGATATTATGTCGTAACAAACACACACATATACATGAGGTTCGAACTAACTCGATAAGTCCTTAGCTTAACTAAAAGGCTTAATTAAGCTGCTCAACTTCAACTCAAACTTGATCAACACCTAGTAGGGTTCAGTGATTGATTGAGTCGTGTAGAGTTTGCTTACGAGCCGAATCATTGATTCATTTGTAATTGTGGTGACCGAATTTGGACACAGCTGAACCGGTAGGCCGGAATAGATTGTTGATATTACCCACGATATGGAAAAGATGAGAAACACATGGGGATTTTCGCCCGTTGTGCTTCTGACGCTCAAATTAGTAAGAATTTGAAGTGGATAAGAAAGTAAAGGAGCTCAGAAGGCTTTTATGCTACAGAGAAAGTACCTTTGTGGGTTCAAATAAGGAGTGTATATACCTGTGACAAAAGAGAGAATCTGACATGACAATTTTTCTAGTCTAACAGCCTAATTGGAGTAGATCGGCGTTAACAAGAGTAGGCTTGACCGTTGACATAAGCGGTCAATTACATCTATTCAAATCTCAAAATTAAGACTCGGCAATTGTCTTAAAATCTCAGCAGCTATAAGCTTGACTTTGAGTTATCTACCATTTCTCGAGGTGACTATGCAGCCGAGGTGCATTTAGAACCGAACTGATCCTGGTGAACTGGTGGGCTGGAGTGAATTGCGGATGTCACCTACATCACACAAAAGATTAGAAACATGTGGAGGCTTCTTCAACAACACCCAGCCTCAGTTATGTGATGAGCTCGAACAAGATGTGCCTTGGAGAGCTCACCTCTTCCTGCTTGAGTTGGGGAGCTTGTGTGGGGGCCAAGATCACTTTAATCCCAAACGCACGTCGGCTGTGTAGTCACTTCGAAAAACAATAGATAACTTAAAGCCGAGCTTATAGCTACTGAGCTTAATCTTACTCTCAAGGTTGACCAGATGTGATTGATGTAATAAAACTGCCTATTCAAAGGTCAATCCTATTCTTGTTACCATTGAGTTACTCCGATTAAACTGTTAGACTGGATCAATGGTCATGTTAGATTCTCTCTATTCTCACAGATATAGACACTCCTCATTTGAACCCACAAATGTACTCTTTCTTTAACATCAAAGCCTCCCAAGCTCTTTTACTTTCTTATCCACTTCAAATTCTTATTGACTTTGAATGTTGGAGACATTACCGGGAGAGAAGTTTTTGCGTGTTTCTTATCTTTTCTGCGTTGCAGGTGACATTGGCAATCCACCTCGACCCACCACTTTGGTCGTGCCCAAGTTCAGTCACCATGGTAACCAAAATAGATGCTACAATACTCTGCGCCTATTCCACCCCCGACATTATATTTTACTCTACCAGCTAAAAGTAAAGGTGGAATCAAGTGAATATTGGATGTTCAAAATCACACAAATAAAATCCAAATTCGCTCGCACATTAAATGAAAAAAATGTTGTTTGAGTTGATTGTTTTATTTTTAAAAGTGCTCTAATTCCACTAGTTTATGTTTGATTAGTCAAGTTCAAATTTGGATTCATGTTCGAGATCGAAAATGAGAGATTGTTTAGAAAAATGCATGATTTATTTATATGCAGTACTACTAATTTTGCGTAGGTTACTCTTTTATTTATTATTTGTTTTAATTTACATTTATGTAATTATTCTCGAACCTAAGAGTAGTCCTAAACAAATTTGACCTCTATTATATTAATAAACAAGACACTTTGAAGCAATACTTAAAAGTTAAAAAAAAAAAAAGTTGATAATAAAATCATAAACTTACATACCAAAATTCCGCGAGTGTTCCTTGCTTTCCCAAATCTTGTCGACCCCCTGCAATCAACGCAGACCTCGTACAGATCGACCCCATATCCGATTCTCCATCAAGCCCTATTGTTTGTTCCCAGGTTTCATCCTCCCCCAATTACTCGTAAGTGAAAAAGGAGAACAGTCTATAATTCGATAGATAGATTTTGGAAAAGAATTTTGTTTGTTTGGCCTTGAGAATTTAGAAGTTGATTTTGTCTTAGAATTTCCTGTTGGATAAATAGTTTTCTTGCAGTTTTTATATTTATTTTGATATATTTATAATGAAGTGCTGCATTGATTTCTAATTTTTTATTTTTATTAATATTAACTGAGTGATGAATTGTTGTTCTAACAAGGTTGCATCCATTAAACATTTCTTGCTTAAGATTTCATGGTTGAACTATTGTTAAGGTGAATGATCTTGTGGTGTCAGTTCCAATGAAGCATATTTTGAAGATTCTGGCATTGTTGGTGGCTATATCTGCCTTTTGGATCGGCCTATTACAAGCATCACTAGTTCCAGAAAGTTATACGTGGTTGGTGAGCTTCTTCTTCTATCTTGATTGTTTCTTCACATATGTTCTATCTCTTTCTCTGATTAAAAGATGTTGCTAAAGAAATATTTTTCCTTTACTCTGCAGTTGCCTTTCTATTTTATTGTCTCTCTCGGATGCTATGGGCTGTTAATGGTTGGAGTTGGTCTCATGCAATTTCCAACATGTCCTCAAGAGGCAATTCTGTTGCACCAGGTACTTTTGGTTTCTTGCATGTATTTGTTAACTAGGTTGCAAATCTTGTGGAGTTGGAACTGGCATGTTGAAGAACAAGCCTGTAAACCCCTAAAACCTTTCTTCAGTCCTTCTCCGTCAAAGAATAAAAATGAAAGATCTGCTTATTTCTTGTGGGCTTGGAAGTTGGGGCTGCAAAACCAAATATAACTTACAAGAGTCAGATGGTAAATCAACGATCTGGTGTGCTTCGCTGATTTTTAGTTTTTGTGGTGTTCACTTGTGTAGGACATTGTTGAAGCCAAGGACTTTTTGAAGAAGAAAGGGGTAGATGTTGGTTCTGATTGATTATGCAGCTGGAGTTTACTTGTCAGATGCAGAGTAATCATTGTAAAAGAGTAATCAACAGCAGGCGTATCAACTGAAGAGAGTTGCAGAGTTTTAGAGTTTAAATTAATCAAGTTGTAATAGTTTTGACATGACTTCAATCTATAGGTTGATAGTAGATTTTGGCAACAAATGATTTTGTATGGGCATTTTGTATGATCCATAGGGACTTTTTCAAGATGCCCATATGGATCACTTACAATTGCTTCCCTCTGAATGAAGCTTTTTTCTAATTTTATGTTTAGACGATTTTTTGTTTTTTCCTTTTGTAGTTGATCAACATTTTGTTTCCAATTTAATTGACTCTAATATTTTCCCTTTTTGTACCTTACCTTAGTTTGTTTCTTTTTCTTCCCCTCTCACTATTAAGGAAGAATTCTTCTGTATGTTAGGATAGTTTTTTAAATTACCAATTGACTCAAAATTCTCAATTTGATTATTCTATTACAAAAACTGATTCTGTACATCAACTGTCAAAAATATAATTCCTTAAAAATTCAATATAAATTGCACATGTAGTTATGCTATAAATTGAACCTATTGCTTTATACTCCCTATAATTGTATATTCGTGTTCTTCAAATATTAAATTCTTTGTCTCTTTAAATATTAAATTCTTTGTCACGGCACATTTTTAATGTTACAATATTATTTATATAGATAAAATATATATCTAAAAAAGTAAAGAACTAGTACTCTTTTGCTCTAACTTTATTTTGCTTAACGCATCATGTGTATTAGATCGTCAAATGCCCACAATAATATATTTCAAAACTCTCATTTTGAATAATGTATTTTCTCATATTTCTAATTACATAATTTTTTAAGCTGGGGCATAGCTTTGAGAATAATTTATTTTCTCATGCGTTCCTTTGAGCCGGGGCATAGCCTTTTAGGTAGTTTATAATTGTCTGGAAATGTGTATGGCCAAAAAATGCGCCTCCTCTTTCATTTCACTTTCTCCGTTGGCTTAATTGTGACATTCAGAAGATTCAGTTGCAGGACATCTGCATACAAATGTTTCCAAAAGTACCAAGTCATGAGGAAATACTCAAAAGTGACCATCTAAAAACAAGCTGCTGAACTCTCATTTCTATGAATGTAAACTACATGATTTACAGATTAGGTTCTCAATGTATTATGCTACTTCTCAAGGAAACCAAAAAAAAAGAGGGAGACAGGAAAGCAAAAAAGAAGCATGGTTCTTCTCCACGTTTTGTTTTGTGTCAGTAATCTAATAGACAGGTAAACAATAATACATGAATCTACAAAAGAACACCCACCTCCTCCTCCAAAGAATGGTGCAAAAAATTGCAGAACTTTTTTGTTGACATACTTGGATATGTTTGTATATTACTTCCTCTTGCAAGGGCTTTTTGAAAAATAGCAACTGCTTTCCCATTACACTAATTCCATTAACAGCGGGTCACCAGCTGCCATAGTTCTAATCAGTTTGATGAACTCATGCTCACTTGATATAGTCCATGGATGAACTGCAGCAACTTCAGCAGAATAGAGCATTGTCAAATTACTGGGTGGCTTTTGCTCATAAATCATCGAGTTAAACACATGGTCAAAATTCTGTTGTGAGTCCATTGCCATAAAGAACATAGGTATTGCAACCTTGTGATGAATATCCAGATCTCCAACAAGATTAACGAGATCAACGAAGTCGGCTACAAAATGGTGAGGGATATAAAATAATTCGGAATTGCATATTGTCAGACTCTGGTCACCCTTCACAGATTCTTTGTAATTAACTTGGAAATGAACTGGCATGGTGGCAACTACTTTCTTTACCATGTCTCCTTGCTTTACAAACCAATCTGAGTCCCCGGCAACTGAAACCGTGGTCCAAGACTTAGATACCTACACGCAATAAGTTGTTAGAAATGAACCATGTGAGAACCTGATTTTGCTTTTAGGGATTAACAAGATAAACCACCCCCCTCTCCCACCTATCATAGATAAGATCACCTGGCTCAAGATAAGAAACAGAATTATACTGAGTTTATTTTATTTGTAAGCAAGACGTATAAAGAGCAAGCATCAATTTATGAATGTAAGAAGATCTTTACACTTTCCTTTACCTTATTTGTAATCCAGAGCTTAGTCTTATCTGCTTGCAACAAGTTCCAGTAATTAAGAATTGTATCGTCCTGAAGGAAGAGAAAGCCATCTGCACTAGTGTATCTATCAAACAACTTTGGCAGGTACCTGACAAGTGGCAATATTATCAGAATACAACATTCAACTAGAATCACCTTAGACCAAATGCTTTTCAGTCAGAGCCAAATGAGACCAATAACAAGCAAAAAAATAACAGGTTAGCTTTGAGAGAATACTTATTTGGGAAAGCGTTTTCCCGTAGGTACTATCAATTAAGACAGGTAAAGTAAAAGAGGAAAAGGACATAAATTGACTAAGCACAAGAACCAATGCAAAGGGAAATGCATCCAAACAAAAAAAGCAAAAGCAATTGAGGTGCTTTTGTTAGGTCAAAATGTCAAACAAGATCTTGAAAACAATAGAAAAGCCTACATCATGGGGCTTGCAAACTTACATCTCCATTATTGTTCCTTTGGATAAGAAATTTATTCACATCTACTACACAACGTGTCCATGAGTATACATGTTCAAGTATATATAGGACCAAATAGACAGTTGATTTAGAAACCGAGAGATCCAACAGATACAAATTTTCCCGAGGCAGACTAATTCAACGAACTATACATATAATTTTTACGTCTTAATTCTTCTAGTAGGAAGTATTAATTACCCAAAAACCAGCATATAGTAAGAGAATTTATAGATCGCAAAAGCCTCATAGCGCACATAAGATAGGGACATTCACATTCTTGCATAAAGAAATTCATAGCTAAAAGATGTAGAACAAAGGGTTACTTCCCTGACCATTAAGGGCCCAATAACTCAGAGTCTAAGCATGCCTTATTCACCATGTTTTGCCAAGAAAAACTGAAATATCACTGATCCATTTATCCTCCCACAGCAAAAGGCCAGAACAAAAAGCTAAAGAAGAACATTTTGAGTACCTAAACCCAGTCACACAAATCAAACCTTGCTCCATATCCTATGGGTTTGTCCAGGCTAATCCTTTCTACCCCTTTTGCAATTAACACTAAGGATGTATGCTCATTCCTAGCTTTATATTCACATATTGAATATGATTATCGTACGACAAAGAAGTACAACAAAAGACCTCTAAAGATTGGGTTGTCCACACACCCATTTTATTTTCTTCGATATAACGGATTTCACATAAAAAATAGCAAGCAATTTTCTCCCAGATACTCTGTGAAGGAATTTTAGAAGAATTATTTGCCATGGTAGCATTTTCATTACTGTCTGCAAGTCTGGACGCCCTCTTTGAATGTCTCCAAACTATGTTAAATCGTTAATATTTCCTCATTCATTTTTGGTAGAGTCTAGTCTAGTATGTAATAAGTATGAAAAAGAATTAAACTCACATTTCATGAAAATAGTCATTATTGGCAACCTTACTCAAGGTTTTCTTAGTTATAGAGACCTCATTCTTTTTTTGTAATTGTACTAACCTATCCACCAAATTCTTTTTTCTTTTCTCTCTTTGTCCTGTTTCCTTTTTCTGTTACAAAGTATTCACTGTTTACTAATACTCCCCATGCTATACAATGATCCACCTCTATATTATTCAATTTAAGAAGAGCATCTGAGTGCATGTTAATATTATTTTGAGCCTAAGAGTATACCATTTCGAACCCTTTGGTTTTATTTCTTTAAATAATTTTTTATGATGCAAGTTTCTTCCAGTAAATCTTTCTAGCTTCTTATTGTTCACAAGGAGTAGATGTTCAAGATACGAAAATCTCCCACAAATTTGACACATCCTTCTGAAATGAACAGTTTGCATTATCCAGTAATGAACTTGGAACTACAGCACTCTGAAGCAAATTAGTATTGACCCAGCATAACATGAGAAACATGCACAAGCAATTTAGCACAAGTAAGAAACTTAGAAATGGAAGACAGGCAGACTTCGTATTGACCCAGCATAACATGAGAAACATGCACAAGCAATTTAGCACAGGTAAGAAACTTAGAAATGGAAGGCAGGCAGACTTACTTGTAAATGTGGTCCAACTGGCCTTGTTCAACAGCAAGATCTACATTCTTCTGCCCGGACAATATAATTACTGTCTTAAATATCCTGCCATATAGCAATCTCCATTCCAAGGCAGTACGTTCAACAGGTCCACTGCAGAACATTATAAGCACAATATTTCCAAAATTCTTCCTCCACCGAATCAAATTCCCAATTTCATAATTAACTGTCCCTATTTCCTCGACTCCAAGATGTACAGATGGTAACTTTCGAGGGACAAACTCCTTCCGATCACCATGACCAATATTTGCCCTTGGCCTATCTAGTTCAAGGGACATCAGCCTAGGCTGCTGGTACCCAATAGCAAGCAAATCTTGAAGCCATGCAGCAGTGAATTTTACATCTTTCTCAGTCCAAAATCCTTCCTCGGCCATTACATAACTCAACTCCAAAATTTTCTCAAACAATCTGTGTTTATTAGATCTCCATGTCACCAAGAACTTAATCAGCCGACCCACATTGACGTGAAGGTCTTTCTCCTCAGAAAAAGGATACGCTTCAATTCTGTCATACCGATGAATAGTAGGAGGATAGACCACCAAAAACCCCCCAATCTCCCATAAAAGCCTCTGTGCCCAGTACCCCCTCAGCACGTCTGAAGCCATTGAACTAACTGAGACCGGGAGCATCAAAGCCCAAAAAGCAGACGCATGGAAAATTGTATTAAAAGAATTAACAGGAGCCATCATGCCCTGCGGCAATGCGACCTTTGGGGCATGCTCATCGAACCTGACATCAAACGCTTCCAACCCAGTCTTCCTAGTAAAATAAAAAACCGAATCCACATCCGGCAACCCATTTGAAATACCTTGTTGAATAAACTGCTTCCCACCAAATACCTCAGTATAATACTCCTCATGCTCAATCTCGCCCACATTTTCTAATGGCAATCCCCTTGGCCAAACAGACCGTTGTCCAAAATGAACATAAGGATTGACAACAGTCCTATTGGCGTTCTCATGACTATATTGCAAAATGACTTCCTGCCTAGCCTCTTCCCCAACTAACTCAACGTCAAAATGCTTCCCAATATCACCATCAATCACCTCACCGCGATCGTCCACATCAAATATTTTCTTAGCACCATGCTGAATAGCAAACAAATATCCAACAGATTTTCTAACATACGAATCATAAGGCAAGTAATCAACAACTCGAAAACCCAACTGAGCTTGCATTTCCAAGGACAAAAAAATCGTACCTTTAAGGCCCCAATCTTTCGGGGTTTTCGAATTCCCCACAGCAAGCAGCTGCCATCCCTTAATCTTGCTCAATTTCCGAAGTTCATCGGAGGGATAATCAGAGACAGAGACGACGATCCACTTCTCCGATCGAAAATTCGCAAAAGGGCTGGATTTATCAGCAATGGGAGGGATTGAATTCCAGCGGATTTGCGGGAGCTGGGGATGAATGGCATGGGATTGCGTGGACTGGATGCAGAGCAAGGCGGAAGTGTCACTGCCGTAGGCGCTGTTCCGGAGGAAGAAGAGAGCGGCGACGGTGGTAATGAGGATGAAAATGATGAGAATTCTGTACAGATTTTCGCAAACCCATGTGGAGAAGTTGAGATCTTTGGGCTTAGAAAAGCGAATTGAGGTAGGGAGAAGCTGGTCTGATTCTTGATTGGGTTGGAGTTGGGAGGTTCTTGAATGATTTTGGGATGGTTTTGGGGGGTTTTGATTTGGACGATCTTGGACTAACATTTGAATCTCTTCTTAAAAATTCAATCTTTAATCTTACCAGAACTACTAGGATCAGGAGTACTAGGATTGGTAGACTGACATGCAGAAAAATACACACACAACAGAGAGTGGCTGATTGAAGGGATCCTTTGTGGTTCAATGGAGCATTGACTACACTGAGTTCAGTGTGTGTTATGTGTGTTTTTTTTTTTGGGGGAATGGAAGAGGGAGGGAGAGAGGGTGTTTGCCGACAGAGGAAGTGATGTGGACTGGGGTTTTGTGACTTTTTCGGGTGGTTCGTTTTTTCTATGGCTTTTCTTCAGCTTGAATGTAACTTTAAGTACAAGTAGAGGTAGTTTGATGGGGGGTAGGGATGAGATGTGAGGTCTGTTTTCATTTTCTTTATTAGGTTTAGTTGTGTAGAAAGGTAGCAGCTTTGATTATTGGTATTAGTAGTTTTTGAAGTCCTATTGTGATTAATTATTTTGGATCTGGAATTTGGTGGGGATTTGATTGGGATTGGGAATGAGAACTTAGATTTGGATTGATTAACTAACTACTTGTGCGTGGAAATGAGAGAATCTGATCTGTAAATTGTGATGAATTGAAGCTGTTAAAAATGCAGCCTGCAGTTGAAATGAAATGAAAAAGTGTGCTACCAACAGATGTTGGTGCAAGTAAGAAGGGTTTGTATTTCTTAATCATGAGATCTCGGATTCGAAACCATAGAGATGGAAACAAAAATGTTGGAGGAGCTCGCAAGGAATCCGACGCGGCTTGAACAAGATTAGTCGCAAACTATTGAAAGAATGTGAATATTTGTGATTTATACCAAAAAAAGAAATGAAAAAGTGTGTTGTTTCAAACGCGCACACATTCTCACAATCTTTATTTTGGCGTGGGGATCACAGAAATCAGCATGTTAAGAACTCAACCCAAAGAGAAGAGAATAATTGTCAATTCAAATTCACAATGTGCAGTCATATGTGCTGTGGACACACAGAAGAGAATGGTAGAAATTTGAGAATCAATTACTAACTATACTGGAGTGATCTAATGCTTTTGTTATTTTTTAAAAAGGGGTTTGTTTTCAGCATCTCATTTTCTCTCCCCTCTTTAAAAATTATTGTTGAAAAGTAAACTAGAGAAATAAATTGGAGAAGAACGGAAAACTATACAAAAGAAAAAGGACAAAGATGGTTAGGAAAATAGGAGAAACTTCTGGTGGTGCTAGCGGAAATTGCAGGAAAGAGGAGTATAATTAATACTATTACGATTTAGGTAATGTGAAATAATATTGAAAGAAGGTTCTATGTGAAATAAAGTTGTATAAGGATCTGTTCATTTAATTTAATTTTAGAAAAATGTGATCATGGTTTGACTGTGGTTAGTCTAATTGTCAATTTTTTTATGCCTTATGGCTCGAATAAATTATTTTTGATTTTAACTATTAAGTCTATACGTGATTGCAATTTTGATGAATTACGGGTGTTGTTGCCAATAGTTTTCTTCCCAACTAGTACATGAATTTCCAAAAAAAATAAAAGATAATAGAACTTAATATATTATTTCCTAGACATATACAAGTCTAAGTGCACTAAAAATTACTCAAAAACCTTTATGAGATAATGATTTATAGAACTGTATGATTACCGATTTGTCAAATTTCACATAAATTAGACACAAAAAATACTAGTTGATCAAAGTCATATCAAAATACGTAAAGCTAAAATTCTTTTTATTTGTGCTTTAATTGATTTATAAATATTCATACATGCATTATCACCCAAATACTTGGTAATCGAAAATAAATTTTCGTACTGAAGGTGCACTGCAAGGTCGTTAACCGGTGCAAGTCTTTTATACATTCACCTTATACAAATTGATCATATTTCAGAAATAAAAGCTTATTGAACTCTAGAGAGAGAGAGAGAGAGAGAGAGAGATTTATTTAGTGAAATGGATGTAATATAAGCAATTTCCATGTTTTATATGTTATTAGTCTCATCTTCAGTTTTACAGACAAAATACTTGGTCTTTTGCGCATGTCATGCAAATTTGGCTAATAATCCGTAGGGATCAACTTCTTATAAAGTTGAAATAATTGGGCTTAAAAGAAATGCAAAATGAATACTATATAAATAAAGCAATTCTTAATTCTTAATTCTTCATTAATCGAAATACTTAATAACTAAAACTTTGTTTAAGACTTCCATTAATACAGTGTAAGGTCATCAGGCTTTGTTGAGATGTCGGTGGCAATGCTGGAGTTGGTTATGAAGTCAGGTAAAAGCCAGCTGGTCAGCTGGTGGTTTTCTTTAGCTATCCGCCTTCAGCGCCTTTGGTATTTACTTTCCACGCCTTTCTTCCTTTCTATTGTTCCTTTACCAGCACAAATAAATACCATTACGCATGATTCGGATGGGTTGAGTCAAGGAAATAATTACTTATTCAGCAAATAAAAAATATTAAAAAGAAAAAATAATTGTTACTTTTGATTGGATATACCATATAAACAACTCACGTTGTAGGATTTGACTTTGTGTAATTGCTATTAACTGTTATATTAATGCTGAGTCAAAAAAAAAAAAAAAAAAAACTATACTAACAATCTAGGCTGCAGAATTTGAAACAGAACAATTGGTTCAATCAAAAAAAAATAATCTGGAAGGATTTACAAAAAAGTGGAATAACTCAATCGACATCATGAGATGATCTTGATTTTGTTTACAAAAAAATAATAATAATAATAATGATTTTGATTTCTTTTATGTTAAGGAAAACATGAATAAATACAAGTTAATATGAGAGAGAGGAAAAAATTGATAACATTTCACATATCCACTCCCAAAGTTTATTTTCCTTTTTTTAGACAAACTTCTTGTCTTTTATTTTATTTTATTTTATTTTTGGTGGGATTAAGTGAGACTTAAGCATTATAATTTTTTCTAGGCTTAAGTGGGGTTAAGCATTATAAGATTAAAAAAAAAGATGGTTTAAGAATCAAATTAAGAAATTTACAGTTGCTCGACTAATGTCCATACCAATTAAGTTGGATCTTATGCATAAATAACTCTCTATTGATGATTGAATTAGTTAAACTTTAAAAGTTCAAAAATTTATCTCGATCCTAGTCTATGTTTAAAAAGAAAAAAAAAATCTTATTTTTTTCGATTACACTCTCAAAATTAAAAAAAAAATGAAAAAGGTAAAAGAGTACAAATAGCTAAGTAGACAAACAGTTATATCAGTTAAATGAGTGACAGAAAAAGAGATCAAAAAACAGAAAACACTTTTCTTCATTTTCTCTCACAAAACAAAAAATTATTCAAAAAAGCATTTCAACCTCCCGCCATTTTCAAACCGAAAAAGAAATTCAAAAAAAAAAAAATGGTAATAACGAATTCAGAAGCAATAGAAGAGTTTCCGAGTCCCGTAGAACGCCAAGTCGCCTCGGCTCTTCTCCTCCTCTCTTCCTCCGCCTCCCTCATCACTCCTCCTTCTCTCACTCTCTCTCCTCCCCTGTAATTTTCACCGGAAATTTTCATTTTAATTTTCATTCACCTGTTTTTATTTATGTTTTTTATTTACTTATTTATTTGTTTTTGGCGTAGCAATAAGATGAAGAAGAAGAATTTGCTGAGGTTTAAGATTTCAAAGTCGCAATCGCAGTTGAGCTGTTCGTCTTCGTCTTCTTCGATGGTCACCACAACGACGTCGTCTGAGAATGGCGATCAGCAGCGGGTGAAGTTGATCGAGACGGTCTCCAAGTTTCATGAGATGATGAAGCTCAAGGTTATCATTCATTCTCTTACTTCTGCTCAATTAAGATTCTCCGATTTCAGTTTGCGTTTTAGCTTTTGAGTCATGTAGTTTTGAGCTAGCCTTTTTTTTTATTATTTTTTTATTTTTGATTCGTGATGTTTTTTAATTTCACGTTAGGTTTGATTAAATGCTATTGTTCGTTCTTATTTTTGCTTCCGGTATTAGAAGTTTTGAAGAAATTGTTGCATGCAATCTGTCGATCGGCAGATTTTTTTTGAATCGCAAACTGATTGGTTCTATTCGTTGGAAGGCGATCATCTTTTATTTTAATGAATTCGGTGATGATTTTCCAGTCAATTATTTACTCTCTGTTTCACTCTCTTTTTTGGCTGAAGAACAGCTTATTCAAATTTAAGTTGAATTGGAAGCTCAATAGCAACTAATTTGTCCGTTATTTTTCTAAAAATTGTTGGAAATGATATTTTGAATTGAACACAATTCTTCACAATCCTGTTCAAATTCAGATCCGTCTTTATCCCTTCTCTCTCTCTCTCTCTCTCTCTCTCTCTCTCTCTCATATTTATATATATATATATATATATATATATATATTTTAGAATTGCATTTTGTGAATTCAATTTGCGCTTTAGCTTTGACTTGACGATGCGTTCTGAGCTGTTTTTCGGTTTCCGATATTTTTTGAATTTCAGTTGATTCATCTTGTTTGATTAGATGCTCTCTCCTTCGTTGAGATGATTATATTGCTTCATATATTTGAGGTTTTTGAAGCGATTGTTATGTTCAATATGATCGATCAGTTCAGAATAAATGTAGAAATCTATTTATTTGAATTGAATCATCTGATGCGATCATGTCATTTTGCTCTCTTTTTATTGTTTGTTGAAGAAATTTGAGTGGTGTTTGATCTACAGGTGGTGCGAAAGCGGCGATCGAAGAACTTCTGCATCTCTGACCGCCAGAAAATCAGTTCAGGCAAGGAGGCAGTGAAGGTGGAACCATCGGCTTCATCAGTTTCAGCTTCGTCGTGTGTGTCCAGTGGTAGCTCCAGCAGCGCAATTTCCAGCGCAGGAAGCAGCCGCAATGTGAATGTGATGATCAATAGTAGGCTTAGGTGTGGATGGACTAGAAATTATCTGTTCCTTACTCCTGCTGCTAAGGATTTGAAGAGGAAGCCGGTTCTTGGCTCGGCTCACCTAAGGCGCCGAGCTGAAGCCATACTGAAGATTTTGTCGTCTCACGGCCGCGCCTCAGAAGTTAAGATTCGTGAGTTGCTTGGCGACAGCCCCAGCACCAGTAAAGCCTTGAGAATGTGAGCAACCAGTGTTTGTTGTACCTTTTCATTGAATCAGGCTGTTTGTCTTTAACTGCTTGCTGGCTGATTTTGTTATTTTTTGATACTTCACTCTAATATGATAGTCAATAAGCAAATGGTTTTTTGACTGTAGACTAGTCGAAGAATCTAACGTAGTTTAGCTTAACTTAGAAAGATAATGATACTCTAATTAAGTTTAATTTTACAGATTGCTGAATTTAGAGCAGGTTAAGAGGTCTGGAGCAGGAGGCCGTACTGATCCTTATATATACATGGTACATTTTCCTCCCTGTAGTCATATTCAAGATTCTTTAATTTTTGGACATGTAAATAACTTCAGCTGTGGAGTACAAATTGTTGCATGTAAACCTTGGAGCTATGACATTTCCATGATTTTGATTTGATAATGATATAATTTAACTTGGTTTGCAGATAGCATGAAATCTTGTTTAGTAGCGAGTTCTATTGATCAATTGCTGGACCAAGTTCATTCATTGAATAGAAGAAAGAAGTGCGATTTTATTTTTGATAGAAGGGTTCAAGTGCTAATGTGAATACGAGTTTTTTCCAGATAGGGATTACACGAGTTACATAAATAAATAGGGGCTAACATTTCTAATAACCAATTTTGTCTATTATTCTACAGAAAATAGGTAGAAGCGAAGGATATCTGTATAGCTTTTGTCTTCAAACTTCTATAGTTCTATAGTAAAGTAGTACTGATACAGAAGCAGATATTATTGAAAGTACAATGAAGTTTTCTGCTCTGCTGTCTTTTGTCTTTTTGTTCCATAGTTCCTATGTTGTCACTGATAAATGCACCACCTAGCACTTTCTGATTAGAACTGATTATTTCATGGATAGTTATTGTTTATCCTAGAGCATTCGAGAGTCGTAACAAGCTCGGTTCTCAATTTTTTTTTTTTTTTTTTTTTTTTGAGATAACATTGAATCCAAAGGGGGGCCCTGGGATTGTTCAGACGAAGAAGTGTATTTGAAGAGGAACGTTGAGGATAAAAGCAGTTTGAAGGAAAACAGGGAAATGGAAGAAGTTTTGCAGGAAACCTGTACATGAAATATCTATAATTTTAAGATAGAAATATTAGTGCTTGTGACCTCTGATTTCCTTGCCTAATCAAATACCTTCAAGAATGCTGCCAAAATCATGAGACTGATTTTGCCAAACTTTATCATGTGGATCAAGAAATTAAAGCATGCAAGTGGCTGAAGTATGACTGAACATTACTCAAATATTGCACTCTATTGTTGAGTGGTGCATAGAGGTGTAAAAATAGATCTGCAATATCATACAACTCCAGATTTTGTACTTGAGTCTGCTTTAGATTGCAGCAACTTTGATGCGTCTCATGCACAATAGCATCTTTCAGCATCCATCTTTTGCACTTTCATATGGCACAAGCTACCTCTAAATGATATCCATAAAGAGGGTGAAGACCTCTTGAAGCTGCAAATATCCTCTATCCGGATGAACTCTGGTGCAACAAGCACACTCTGGTCTGCTTCATACTCGGATGAATGAGAGCTTCCATAGACAAGCACACTTAATGCTTTCTTTCTTGGGGCTCCAACTTTTATATGTTCAGTAAAGAAATCCACAAATTGCTCTTGAGTTAGTTGCTTCAGCGCTGCAACCTGTTATTAGCAAGGATAAACCATGAGGACTAATTTTGGAATCTGTAACTGCAGTTAGCTCACAGAATGTTGTAAAATCATAATGTATTGGAAAGCAACTTCTCGTGAGCATGTTTCTGCTGGGTTATTTAATCAAATTCAAGGATGACATAACACAGTGCAACGTCAAAATGTGAACATATTTCCAAGAAATGCGAGGGTTAGATGAGTTGACTAGATTTTTTACAGTATTCTGGTGTACAAGAATTCTAAACCATTGACATAATATTCCATGGCCCAAAAAGGTTGTCAACTGAAATGCATTATTATGAGATTCATAATTCTCAAATAACAGAATCTAGCGAAAATTTACTGTCGATCTTGAATGATACCCCAAATACAAAGAACTTCAAAATTTGAACAGGTTCTAAACAAATTATTATGGATCCCAGCCATGAATGATAGTTTTGAAATTTACCTTCCAAAAGGCTCAAATCAAAATAGAACCTCAAGAAACGTTCATAGAAATAAACTTCCTTATCATAACATTATGGAAGAGATCATACCTCAGATTCAATCCTATCAAATTTGAGGGTACCACCAGTAATTTCCCGCCAATAGAATCTAGATTCCTCTTTTAAGTTCTTAAACTTCTCAAGCTTCACATCTATGAGTGCATTAACATTGCTCTGCACCAGAGACATTGAAGTTTATATTTGTACATAGAAATTTTTTCTCATAGTAGTATAAGTTCCAAAAGAAAGAAAAATCGACGAGGGAAATCTAAAAAACATGTCCAAACCAGCAATAATTCATCATTCAAAGCATGTTTTACAGACAGAGGGGAAGGGAAAGAACATATTCATTGATAACAATTGAGGATGGGGCTTATGGAAGATGGAAGTCATGATGCATTCAAGGTTAAATTGTAGCTATTTCAATTACCCTAGACAGTTACACAGAAAACACAAAGAAAAGTTAATATATCTAAAGCAGCATTCACAGATATGCAATTTTGAAGCAGCAAAAAATGACTAGTTAAATCAAAGTATAAAGAATACGACATTGAGGAGTTAATGCCTGAATACATAAGCTGCATTGCATTATTGTGGACAAATTTGACACATCTTTACTCTAGTCTCAGCTGATACCCTATATCATACTCTCTTTACATTTTCAATTCTAAAAATGGCAAATTCTAAATTCCATTGTAACATTCAATGGTTATCAGCATTATCAGTGGTAAGAACACATATTTCCCTATGAATGAAACTGTTCAGCAGGAGGCTGCAATAGAGATCAGATAGAGGTAGTGGAGTATTTTGTCAATAAAGGGGTAAATAAAAGACTTTAAAGTGCCTGATTGAGCTCACCTTGAATTCATCGCTGGACATTTCACATATTTTGCTTTCAAAAATCTCAAGAAAAGCTTTTATTCTTGAATCAAGATGCCTAGGTCCCTGTCAATTTTAGTGAAGTGAGTATAAATGAGATTACTACTGGTAAAACCAAAACACTGCTTCCTTTTTATTTCAATTTAATTTAGTGAGAACAATCACTATATGTACCTTGACTGTGGATTGAACAATAAATTGCACTCCATATACACCAGAATGATTCCTAAAATTGAAGACCATCCCATTGTCTTTGGTTAGTAACATAGAACTTTTTGAAAGTATACACATATATTATGGAAAGGAAGTGTAAGGAAGCAAAAACTTTTCAGATACCGAAGTGCAAGCGAAGTTATATAACCAAGTTGCTCAACAGTTCTGAGCTGGTGGAAAGCTGGTTGTTTTGCAATTAAAGCAAAGAGCTGAAGCATTACATTCATGGCAGAATCATCTTGATGCACCTACACATTCATAATTGATTTAATTGTAACCTTAATAAATATAATCAACAGATCTAGGTGTCAAAATTTGTAATCAGTGATATATTTTTGTATATATGCATATGCACACGGATGGCCTCTATATGCTAGCCATAGGCATCACAATGTACAGAGTCTAGAATCATTATTTTTTTGGGTAATTTCCAGTTGGTTACTGAACTCGTACCTGGATATAATGGACAAGGGCAGAATTTTCATCACTTGGATTTAGGCCCTCAGCAGCATAGAAATAATTTATACCCTTTTTCAGCTTGATAACTCTTTGTGTCAGATGCTGAGACGCAAATAAAGCATTAGATATAGGTGGGGAACCACTGAAGAAAATATCTTCAATATGCTGGATCATTGATTCTGCTTCAATTGGTTCTACATTTCCTGAAAAGTATAACACCTAGATGGTAATTTTATTAACAGGAAAAGCCATGATTGACTACCATTCTAGAAGGTTCATTAGAAGAATAAGAACCTGCTATAAAGCACTCTAGATAAACCCTGGATAGCATCAGAGGATAAAATCGAACAAGATCTTCAGCTTCAAGATGACGAAGAACTTCAAGTTCATCTGTCCAGGGAAATGTTGGGTACTGTA
Organism: Mitragyna speciosa; assembly: GCA_024721245.1. Taxonomy (NCBI): domain Eukaryota; kingdom Viridiplantae; phylum Streptophyta; class Magnoliopsida; order Gentianales; family Rubiaceae; genus Mitragyna; species Mitragyna speciosa. The sequence continues at coordinate 12,142 of JAMWEH010000142.1, read as the reverse complement.
GGGCTAATGAACAATAATATTTAGCCTGCTGATATGGTTGTTGGAATTTTACGTTTTGGTAGTCCTTGATGAGCATTTCCTATATGGTAAAACAAAGAGAAAGGATATAGTATCAGTTAGTAAATTTTGATTATAAGCATTTCTAGAAGACGTGTCTACTAATAGTATGCATGGTAAAATAAGCATCAAGCACTGTACTACTTTTCAGAAAACATAAAAGTCGAACACAGTTTCCAGAATAATACCTTGCTCCCTATGTCCGGCCATCTCACTTAATTACCCCTTGGATCACTAATGACTTACAAAGGAGTCTTCCGAGGTTAACTAAATCAAATCCACACATCATTGTAACCATCACTGGAGGTAAGAGAAGTCACTTAAATGCTTTTTCTCAATAATCTGACACTCATTGACAAGCTATTGAAAAGTTATATAGCACTATGAATGAATCAAAGAAAATATTGTCCACAACTGACTAATTAATATAGAAGAATACTTCTTCCCGAAATTAATGAATCCTAAACTCATAAACAGAACTTCAATCAGTGGAAAGAACAAAAGATTTGCTCCAAGAAGTAGAATGTGGAAACAGTTTATTATGTGTTTTTATGTGGAACAAAGGTATGAAGCTTTCTTGGACTAGCAAGGTAATATTGCAGATTTGTTGACCCTTCACTAAATTAATTCGAGAAACAAGTTAAGTTTATTTGGGATGATGAACGTGAAGCAAGCTTTGAAAGCTTAAAGATATGATTGACTATACTTCCAAATTTATTATGACCAGATGAGAGATGGTTTTGGTCAAATATTCAAACAGAGTGGGAATTACTTGAAAATGTTTGTAAGTAGAACCTAAACTTATTCTGAGAAGAAATGTCACAGGCAAAAAGAAATTGAGTGGATCAGAAATTATTCAAGTAGTGACGGGTAAGATTGCTATGGTTCAAGAAAAGCTTAAGGTTTCTCAGGATCATCAGAAGAGCTAAGCCTATACAAAATGAAGATCACCGAAATTTTAAATAAATGACAAAGTACATTTGAGAGGTGAACTCTCAAAGAAGAACTAAGATTTGGTAAGGGTAGTAAACTAAATGTGAGATATATAGGTCCTTTTGAGGTTTTGGAACATGTTGGAGGTTTGGCTTATCGACTCATATCATCCCCGTCTTTGAATAGCATCCATAACGCATTTCATGTTTACCAATTGATAAAATATGTGTCCGAGCCTCATCATGTGGATGACTATAAACCTCAATCTCTTTAAGAAGATGTGACGCATGAAGAGAAACAATTAAAAGGTTTGGATTAGAAGGATAAAGATCTTAGAAACAGATCTATTCCAAGTGTTAAGGTTCTTTGGTCAAATGAAGGAATAGAGAAACTACGTAGGAGCTGGAGGAGAACATGTGCAACAAGTTTCACTTTTATTCGAGGAAAGAGTACATGAAGTTTTGAGGCCGAAACTTTTTATAAGGTGGGAAGAATGAAATACCTAAATTCAGTATTATATTTTGGACAATTGAACTTTGATTCATAGGGAATTATTTCTTGTGTTATATGGCAAGTGTTAAAATTAAACTAGTGTTCCAAGCAATGTGCCATGTTGGCAAGTGTTAAAATTACATTAGTGTTCCAAGTAATGTGCCGTGTACATGTGTTATATTATCAATTTGACCTAGGCACTTAACAAGTCGTTAATTAAGTTTTAATTAGTGGACCAAAAGAGAAGAAAGAAGAGAAAAAAAAAAATCAAAAGGCCGGCTGGAAGGCTTGAAAAATAGGAAAAATTTGACTGCAAAATTAGTTAAAAATAGGAAGCCTAAGGTGTCCTATTTCTGGAGCTTGAAGAGTGAACCAAGTAGGTGAGGTAGGGACCTCATGAGCTGCTAGCTTGGATCTTGATAAAGTAAGAGAAAGAAAACAAAAGAAAAAAAAAATGGAAAGAAAAAGGACAAAAAGTCGTGAAAGAGATGAAGGCAAAACTGGAAAATTTAGAAACATGAGGTGTCAAGCTACGGGGGAGTAAGTGATGAGCTAGGTAGGTGAACCAAGCACCTAATGTGCAGCATGCTTAAGTTCAGGTTAGGTGAAGAAAAAGCAAATAAACAGAAGAGGAATAAGGCTGATAACCATGCAAAAGTGAGGGAGAGAAAGGTGAGAAAGTTTACAAGTGAACCTAGCTAGAAATTTCAAGCTTGAGGTGTTATTCTCCTAAAGAAATAATGATGAACCATTAGGTGGTGATGCGTGCACTTTAGAATTTGCAAGCTTAATTGTTGTTAAGTGTTTGTAAACAAGATAAAAGATGGGAAATGAAAGCTAAAAATTGTGAAAGAGAAAGAGGAGAAAAAGGAAAGAAAAACAGAAACACAAAGATGGATGTTCGGGAAAGGACTTGAAGGCTTGAAACTTGGGAGCTGAAGGTAATACCTTACTCTTGACTTATTGGTTGATTATATGTGCGATTCAGCTAAGTATAAGACATGGTTAACAAGTAAAGATGTTGTGCTTGATGATTGGGAAAGCAAATGCTGTAGGAACCAATAGAATTATGGGTAGAAGAACTTGAACTCAAATGAGACCCGTAAAACAGTCACCTCTGTGCAGCTTTCGAAAACTGGCCATAACTTTGTGTAGAATATTCAAAATTGGATGCCGTTTGTTGTGCTAGAAACTAGATTCAAGGACACTTTCATGGTGTGAAAATCGTGTTCTGATTCATTTTTTATAGATACCAGAATCGTTTGGAAATTGACTGAAAATCTGGACCTGCAAAGAACAGGTTGGTGAAGTCTTAATTTGTAAGCCAATTTTAAGCTTGATATGGTTCGGATATGAATTTTAATTTGTAAGCCAATTTTAAGCTTGATATGGTTCGGATATGAATTTGATCCCTTCATGTTTTAGTGCTTGGATTTTAGTTTCCATTCATGTAAATATCATGGTCATACGAGCTATATTCTGATCGATATGCCAAATTGAAAAGTAGCACCTGGCTGAACTGAAAATCTGGTTTTGCACAAGGCAGGTTTGCAACTGGGCTGAATTGTGGCTGCATTTTGACTCAATTATGATTTTTATTTTTAAATTATTACTTCTGAAAAGTTGTAGTGAATTGAATCTAGTTTCCAACGGTACCAAGATTGTAGCATTTGAATGAGTATAGCTCAAGTTATGCTCAAACGAATAGACCCTGCACAGGCAGCCATAGGAGGATCCATGGGAATGAAACCCAAGGCTCCACCCACGTTTCCTCTCCAGATTGCTCCTCCTAGGATAGTTTTCTTGGTCCATTGGGACCCTATATTGCAGGGGTTTGGACTTGTTCCATGATGTATCATTAAGTATGTGTTATTAAGCTAATTGTAGGTGTATGGTTTGGGTGTTTCTAAGTGAGTTAATTACACTTTGTAGGTAAATTTAATGGATTGGTAACTCAAAGCTACTTGAGTTGGGATTGTGGAAGGTTGAATGATAAGTTTTATGAACCTAAAGCCAAGGTGAGGACCTTCTTATACTTTAACTTTTCGAAAAAGTATAATTTCTATGTATACTTGAATTTGAATGACTACTTTTATATCAAATTGGCATGAATAAAGTTTAAGTGTGCATGAATGATTCTTAAGAAAACAATGCGATCGAATGATTCATACAAAGAGAATGTGATTGATTGAAAGTATTTGATATTTGTTCATATGTTTGGAATGGCTCTTTATTTGCTATGTTAATTATTCTACCAAGACTAGTCTATATGATATGAATGATATATGGCCTACCTAGCGGGAGAAATAGCTAGGACATGAGTATGGCCTACCTAGCGGGATAAATAGCGGCTGGAATTCCAGTAGATTGATGGTGAACTTGTAAATATTGAGCTATTCATGAATGAAGCTTAATATATGTATCTGTGTGAATGTTGTGAACTAATTCGTGCCCTAAAGTATAATTATGGTTCCTCACTGAGCATGTGAAGCTCAATCCTCTTTGATTAACATTTTGCAGGTTTACAAAGTTTTGAAGTTAATCTTTTGGACTTGCTACTCGGTATTAAGAAGGTGAGCTGAATTAGTTATGTTAGTAATGCCAATGGAAGACTATTTTGGATTCAGGCTGTTAGATTGTGATGTAAGGATTAATTTTATTTTAAAGCCATATAGGCAATGACACACTATTTATCAAGTTGTGATTTTGGGAGATTTTATTTATATTAATGGAAAGTCTATATTATTTTGGTGGACCTTGTTATTCATTATAGTATTAAGATCCTCTGATTTACTAGCCTGGTATCGTGGGGTTAATTCTCCACAATACGGCGGGGAAGTCATAACCTCGGGTTCGGGGTGTGACATCCTTTGGAGTAGCGAAGAATAAATTTATGTTGAGTTCAAAATATTTTGAATTAAAATCTTACAACCAGTACTTACTATGGGATGAATAAAAAAGCTGATACAACAGTTTTTTGTCAGTTTTATTGTTAGAAGTAGATTAACAGTCGAATATTGATATGCTTCACTTTATGGTCAATGGGAATAAGTTGAAGCCCACGGGTTCTGCAACCTTTAAAATTTTGATTATGACAGTCCTAATGAGTTGTTCAAATGATCGAACCTGATAGAGAATGTGCTCCAAGGTGAAGAGAATGCATTGGATTGAAACCAGTGCACTATCAATAATTCAAGACTAAAGTTCGAAAGTGACCTAGTTATAGAACATAGATGATAGATTTATATAATAACCTCATCTGTCAGGTTATTATCACTACCAAGTTCGAAAATTAGTTTTCATTTGTCAGGTTATAAAGAACCATGATTCTTAAGTCTTCAGTAAAATTCCCCCTTGCAAGCTAGACCACAACATGCAGCAAAAGAAATTCCAACAAGTTTTAGAATTACAGCACACTTTATCATCTTAAGTACTTTTATAAGGTGCCCATCAAAGAATAACCTGACATATTTTGGCATTCAATCTGTTATTTTTTTTGGCACATAAATGCAAAGAATTGGAAATGATTATATATAAATATCAATCCCAGACTAGGATCTTACTAAAATATATTGTTTAAATATGGATGTCCTAGTTTTTCTCCATATTTTAATTTAATGTCATAACCTCTTTCAGCGTATATAGTATAGAGAAGGAAGCAAAAGTTTACTTTAAAACTTTCCAATTCAAGGGGATTGGACAAAATTTTGCAATAGAAAAAAAGTAGGACATAAGTCTAATACCAAAGGTGTAATTTACTAAAGTAGAACCATTTTAATTTTCCATCATGAGAAGTATTTTATCTTAGACAGAAGGCTAAGATTGGAGGAAATCACACTCACAAAAATCTGATTTCCTTTTTTAGTACATTACTAAATTTAATAAAATGAACATGCAACTTCTGGGGTGCAAAGTAGAAAAGTAATTCATAATCATAGAAATACATTAAACTGACAATCTAATTATGACATTGCCTTTCTACTCATCACATGTAACATAGAGAAGCTTCTGAAGATACAACTGATAAGTAGCAGTGCCATCTTTATGTTAAATCCAACGGAAGAATTTGAAATTTACTCAGTAGTTGATGGAGATAATTATCCTCACCTTTATTACAGAGAACCTGTCAGGTTTTACTTCGAATTTAGCTATTCTTTCTATGACTGTTTCCAGTAAGATCCTCATCTTGTGATTATATCCGATCAGAGTAACCTGGAAAGGCAGAAAGAGAATATTAAAGAAAAAAGAACAAAAAGTTCTGTAATCAGTCTTTTGATCAAGAGGTATACATACTACTCAAAATTTATTACACAGAGAAGCTGTTAAATAAAGGCAGCTTGCCCCACCCAAGCCCCCCCCCCCCCAAGCCCCCCCCCCCCCCACCCCAAAACCCAAAAAAACAAAAAATTCGGCAAATAGAATTCCTTTCACCAGTTCCCTAGAGCCTACCTATTTTTTTTGTTTTCATACAGAATCTCCCAGAACAAGGCAGAAAACATTGTTATTCCCACAATACTTGTCGGTAAACAAGATCCATGATCTTGAAATATTGTAACATGGCAAGAAAGTGGGAATAAGTACCTGAAAGCCATCATCATGGGTGGCTATTCCATGGTAAAGACCAGCAATATCAGCATAATAAGCTGAGAGAAGAAAAGTAAAAGAGTAAGTAAACGTTGTTTATTTACGAATATGATTTAACTTAAGAATGCATATATTCCTTTTATTTCTTCAATTTTTGTTGTTTTTGAGATTGATTAATCCTTTTATCTTATGCAACATAGTACTTCAAACATTGGAATACCCGCAAAAAAGAAAGAAATGTGACAACTTTCATCTTTGATCCCAAAGAGTGTATAGCTTGCTTCCAATCTCTATACCCTCAAGACTTACCATATTCATTCAAGTAGTCCATCACCAGTACGTGAAAAAATGCTGGTAAGGACTACTGATTCAGGAGAAACTCTCGAGTGTGGACAGTTGAAATCTATCTTAACATATGCCTTTGGAAAGGAAAATTCTGTATCAGATTTGTACCATAACCTTGAATACGGCGATTTCCTCAAGAGGACTGGAACACCTGTCTGTTGCACTAATTAGATTTACCAGGAACTAGAAGGACAAATTACTAAGTAAGTTATGGAATTGACAATACCTTCTCTACTACATTTTTGATAGATAAATCAGTAGGAATGAACAAATTTGGAACAGGTAGATTCAGTTGATTCTCAGAAACTCTTTTCACCCATTGCTGCAGACCAATTTACAACAATCTTAAAGATCATTTATACTTTTCGGGGATTATTTTAGGATTTAAATATGAGAAAGTAGAGCATTTTTTGTAACAGAGATAAACAATAATTTACCTGTATCTCAGAACTGGTAATTTTCTCGACAGAAAATGAAGTTCCATACCAGGGCTCAGACAAGTCAGTGCCTCCCTCAAATTTTTTTGATTCCCAGAAAATTCTAGGAAGAAAAAGTTTATTGTGAACTGCTAGGGAATAATTCAATAGAAATAATATGATAAAAGCCACAACAACAATAAGCTGAAAATAAAACAATAATGCTGTCCTGAACAGAAAGCATATTGTTAAGTTCCGAAAACAGCTTTCAAACTCCATAATGATCCATAACTCCTATATCTTAATATCATAAATTAAAATTCTCCAACTACAAATTTAATTGAGCATATGGATATGTATGACGACTTCAAACAAGTGTTTCTACTACAACATGAACATGGATTTTTAGCAGAAGCATCCCTAATACCATAGCCAAACCAATTCTAAACCTGATTGAAGCCAGCCATACTTAGACTAAAAAGAATGCCTTGTCACTTGCATTCAGGAATTTACATATTTTTGAAAATCATGGAATTAATAGAGGAATGGTCTAACGTATATTTTACTGGGTTTTCAGCAACAAATATGACTTTAGCAGGGGTGAAACTGCAATAAAACATCTCGAAAGTATTATACAATAAGCATCACCGGTTTTTCAAGATTTTCCAGACACTCATCAGGGACTGCATCAGGACTGGACAACATAAGACTGATCACGTTTGCAATGAACAATCGTTTTAAGTATAAATACAGCCAGCCTGTGAGATTATTTTTTTTTCTTCTTCTACTTCTTCTTTTATTTTTTCCTTTATTTCTCTTTGGTACAAACTGAAATAAAAAGGAAAGATGTCACTATACATTTCATATTTTATTGCCAACATACATCAGCGAACTAGATTGGTAGTGTCGATAAGTTGGTTTTGTGAAAAGCAGCAAAACTAACCTTACATTATTTGAGTTGAGCTCATTCAATACCAAATGAATAATCTCTGGCTTGAACTCTGAAGGCAAGGTGCCCAACAACCAATCTTCTGGGGGATATAGCTAAAGAATGGTTATCATAAGATATATTAATACAACTTTTTGTTATCCAAAATTATTCTTGCCTGATGGAAAGGCTTGGTTTTGGAGAAACAAAAAAAGAAATTTGACAGTCTAAGAAACAAAGAGAACTAATTTGTAAAAAGATAATTTCATGATCAAATTTAAAACAAAAACCAGGAAGAAAAGAAAAGCTGAGAGAGAAGAGTTGCAAACTTCATTTGTGTTAAAGAACCTAGGCTGCCACCACAAAACCAATTGGCAATGAATGAAATGACCTATGAACTTTATTAACTAGTTAAGAATCCTTGGGATCACAGTGTGGGATTTTGTTTCTTAATACTTCCTCTCACACGTGACTCAGGATTGATTAGAGCCCATGAAATTGGAAAAGTCTTCACAGGAATCCATGATACATACTGAAATGGGCTTAAGGAGCCTAGAAACAAACTAAAAGGGGTTTGACAAGAGCCCATGACACAAAGGGACTTTGTTAAAGCCCATGAACTAAAACGGGCCAAGAAGGAACCAGTCGTGTGTGGAACTGTGGATTAAGGTGCAAGTAAAGCCCAAAACTTAGCAAACTTAGCTCCAATACCATGTTAAAGAACTTAAGCTTCCATCTAAAAACCAATTGGCAATGAGTAGTGCGACCCATGAACTTTATTAATAGTTTAGAATTATTTGGGATCCCGATGCGGGATTTTGTTTCTTAACAATGTGGAAGGAAAAAAAAAAACAAACTGCTTGCAAGGAATTTCTTTTATATGTAAGGATATAAAGTATGAAGTTGTAATATAGCTTCCAGAAAATTAGCTTATTCTGTACATGAATCCTTTAAAATGATTCACATATTGCAAGGCTCAATACTATAACCAATTTTCCACAGAATAAGAAAAGAAACTTGCACAAAATTCAACTCAGACAACATTTAAAAAATGAACGAACACCTCCGCTAAAACTAATCGATTGTGGATAATATTATCCTTTAGAATATCTCATTCAGACACAATCCTGCACAAACTCTCTTCGTTCTAATGCAGCAGTTTTTTCATAAAATTTTGAACAAAATATTATCAGACTGGCAAGCCAACTGGGAAACCCATAATATCGCTGGTAAAATATGTGAAACAATTAGTTGAATATATTCCAGGAATAGATCTTGTGGCAAAACCATCTGATCCAAGCATGTCATTTCAAGACACAAATTGTTATCCATCTCTGTCAGGAAGAGTCTCCATCTCACACACGTTAAATTGCAAGTGGCAAGAGTTGAACTTTGAATTGTGACTCCTGCTCCTCAAACTAACAGTCAACTACACTCGAGCCTTTGCTTACATTGCCCTAGCTAAGGTAAATAAGATGCAAAGTGAAGTACAACTAACAACTTGGCTTAAGCACTTGTGTGGGAACTAAGAGTTGTGCGGGAAAAGTACTAAACTTTTTTGCCTATAGAAATTGCATTGCCCGGTGATCCGGGATTTTGACTGATTGGACTGAATCCCCAATTAGGCTGATAATGCTTTACCAATCCCTTCCCCAGTCAGATGTCCCCCAATCAGATATGCAGTTAGTTTTGGAGAGGTGTGTGTGTGTGTGTGTGGATAAGGGCAATAGGTCCCACCATTTTCTTAGAAATTGTTCAATTGTCAGAATTTTTTTAGAACATACTGAGCAATCCTTATTCAAAATTGAATGATAAACCATAAAGACATCATGAATCACAAAAGATTAGTTGTTTAAGAAGGCAAAGTAACCATGCTAGTCATATTTTAAGATATGCTATGTCAGCTCATGAATTTGTAAATTGGAAGGACTCCTTCCCCCCCCCCCCCCCCCCCCCCCCGGCTTCCCAACAAGCTCAAGTTGATGTAGTTGGCCAAATGTAGTAATGAAGTTCTTTTTTGCTTGAAGCAAAATGACGAAAGATTAGTAAATGCACCAATGAAATGATAAGTTGTTTCTTACCCGCATATTTGATGAAACACCAAGGATATAATGAATTGGAGGAATTTTGTCTTGGTAGTGGAAGTAAGTCTCTCTCGTAGCTGAAAGCTTCACAGGCAAAAACCGAGAGAAGTAAAAATCAAATAAAGTGTCCAGATGCAAGAAGCAGCAGTGCAGGTGTTTATCCATTTTGCCACAGTTACAATAACTAATCTTTTTTCTCTATTCATTGAGCCCAAATGAAGCCCATTTAGCAACACTAACCGAATGTGCTATCATGATCCACTAACAAAGTGACACCAAAATCTTCCAAGAAACACAATAAACATCTAAGAAACTTTAGAAATTCATGACAATCAAAATTGACGTCCAAAAAACCAGCTGAACTTGTTAATTGCCACTAAAACATCGCCAAACAATGTAATCATTTATGTTTATATAGGCGTTACCTCATATCTTTTTAAATCAAAAATAAAATCCCAAAATTGATGGTTGACATTAATATAATGTCTATGACAACTTTGGAACTTGTTAACTATAGTTCCCAAGGTTTCCTATCACAGTGCAAACAAAAATCAATTTTAAAGATACCATTAATAACACGGATGCAAAACACCTATATCAATCTACCACCACAGGCTAGATCTTGGCCTGAGTCAAGGAGAAAAGCTTATCATGTTTAAATCCTTTCCATCGGACAAAGGATATATCTATCTTGTCCAATCATTTTCTAAACAAGCAGTCCCCAAGAGAATACCTGTAAAACTGAAGACCTACAAGAAATTTTTTCAACTTCAAAAACTTCCATAGTGAAACGACCAGCAAATATATTTACTAGTAGCACAATCCCAACCACACCAAACAGGCAAAAAGGCTATGGTATTGAGGCTAGGTACCCAACAATTCACAAACTTATCCCACATAGTTTAGTTTTGTGGTTGTACTTATTTTGTGAAATAAAGTCAGCAAGTATGACGATGGTTGTATGACGATGGTTGATTGCAGTTAGTTGAAGTCTTACTATTAAGATCACATGCTAACAGTATCTTATGAGCCAAAAAGTAAAAACTACAATACAAGTTCTTAAGTTTCACTGGCCCCATTTGGTGTCCATCAGAGGATTTCCACAACACAAGAGAAGCCTAACATTCAAGAGCTCACAGTAAGATGTTAAAATTACCAATTACAAGATACATAAAATGCTCTACCAAAATTGCAGCCTAAGATATAAAACTATAAAATGATACTGGACTTCTAATTCATAGTATATATGATTCAAATCCTTCATTTTTCCACTTATGGCAAATCCACAATGTCCATAATTTAAATGTGAGGTTAAATATTCATAATATAAATGTTTGTCCCTCTTTTAGAAAGGTGGACCTCCAGTATGTAATATTATTGTCTATCAACATAAGTTCCTTCATATTTTTCAGCAATCACAACTAAAGCCAACACTTAGTTCTTTTGGTACCTAGTTGACATCCACTATATTAGCCTCAAAAGCTTAAACTTCATTTTGGTTCCAAGCCTGCAAAATTATATCTAGCTTCCATCTCCATAACTCCTAGTAAACTTCTTACCTCCTCAGCCTTTTACTTTATTCTGTGTTCCTTGGACTATTCTAGAATGTAGAAGAACCGATATAGGACATTTGACACTTGAACAAATAAGGCATGGTTCAAAAACTGTTCTGGACATAAGTCTAAGAAGGGTGTTTTGAAGTTCATGATCTTGCAATGTTTAGAGATGTTGATATGTTCCATTACATTAAGTTGCTTCACAGCCAAGAAGCACCAGCACTGATTGTCCATTCCAATCGTACATGGGAAATTGGTAGTATTAGGTCGTGCTCCAGGATCATTGTTTACGAACATATGATGAGTTGAACACTCAACATGTGCAAAATACTCCATAGTTGGTTCTTACATAGACAGACCCACATTCTAAAACTGTTTGAGTTTTCAACTTTGACTCAATATCAAAATCTCATTGTTCCATTTAGGTAGAAGAAGATATGAAGTGCTATAGGAATGAAAAGATACAAGGAGGTATTTAATATGCCTTTGTCTGAACTCAAGAGTTCTTCTCAAATACAAGGCTTTTGTATTTTACAAGATGTGAACACCACAAATTTTTTGCATACATGCCCACTTGCTTATCACTTTATTCTCTTTGGCTATTAAGAAATGACATCTTTTGAAGTTGATTTACATTAACCATTCCTTTGTCAAAAGCCATGCAGAAGGGGCGAAATGATATAGTCCATGTCGATTACAAGCAATGAAGTTGACAGTTAAGTGGTATGAAAATAGCAACTGTGCACC